>CAMTDV010000017.1:62096419-62454043 GCA_947069175.1 Scalesia atractyloides
AAGGCGAATGTCGTAGCTGATGCTCTTAGTCGTAAAGAACGTGTCAAGCTACATTGTGTTCAAGTTCGATCTGACATCCAGACACGCATTCTTGAAGCTCAACGTACTTGTGTTACACAAAACATGATGGGCAATGAATTACCATAACATCTTGAGCTTCAACTTGAAACAAAAGACAATGGGTTATTTTATTATCTGAACCGTTTGTGGGTTCCAAGTCAAAACAATCTCCGCACATTATTAATTGATGAAGCTCACAAGTCTTGTTATTCAATCCATCCTGGTGCAGATAAAACATATAAGGATCTTCGTACCCAGTATTGGTGGCCAGGTATGAAGAAAGACATTGCCTTGTACGTCTCCAAATGCCTTACTTGTCTTAAGGTAAAAGCAGAACATCAATGCCTTTCTGGTTTGCTTGAACAACCAGAAATTCCAGTCTGGAAATGGGAAAACATTGCTATGGATCTCATTACCAAATTACCGTGCACTCCTAGAGGTCACGATGCCATTTGGGTAGTCGTTGATCGTCTAACAAAGTCAGCACACTTTATAGCGATTCGTGAGGATTTCTCTGCTGACAAACTTACTAAGATTTATGTTGATGAGATTGTATCTCGTCATGGTGTTCCGTTGGACAACATATCAGATCGTGATGCTCGATTCTCATCTCACTTTTGGAGAACCATGCAATCTGCCATGGGAACCAAGCTTAATTTAAGCACTGCTTATCATCCTCAAACGGATGGACAGTCCGACAAAAAAATTCAAACACTAGAGGATATGCTTAGAGCTTGTGTGATCGACTTTGGTGGTAGTTGGGATTCGCATCTACCGTTGATCGAATTCTCCTATAACAACAGTTATCACTCTAGCATTAAAATGGCGCCTTTTGAAGCTCTTTATGGTCGAAAATGTCGTTCACCTGTCTTCTGGAATGAAGTTGGTGAATCTCAATTCACTGGACCTGAACTCATTCAAGACACAACCGACAAAGGCAAGAAAATTCGTGATAATCTCTTGACAGCTAGAAGCCGTCAAAAGAGTTATGCGGACAAATAACGCAAGCCCTTGGAATTCCAAGTCGGTGATCACGTCCTACTCAAGGAAGGTATCACCTTGGAAAGGTGTGGTCATATTTGGAAAGAAAGGAAAATTTGCACCACGGTATGTTGGACCATTCAAGATCGTTGAGAGAATCGAAAAGGTGGCTTACAAACTTGAGCTACCTCCTGAACTTGGTAATGTTCATCCAACTTTCCATGTGTCCAATCTGAAAAAGTGTTTGGCTGATGAAAACCTCCACATCCCTCTTGATGAAATTCGTGTTGATAACACGATGCATATTGTTGAGAAACCTGTGGAAATATTGGACCGTGAAGTCAAAAAGCTAAAGCGCAGACGAATACCGCTTGTTAAAGTTCACTGGGAGTCCACCAAACTTGGCCCCGAGTTTACATGGGAACAAGAGGACCAGATGAAAGCGAAATATCCACATCTTTTTCCCCAAGTTTCCTCTAATTAAATTTCGGGACGAAATTTCCTAAAGTAGGGGAGACTGTGACATTTGTGACTTTCGATCATGTACCGATTTTTGAACAATTTTATGATCAATAAAATATCATATTTTATCCCCGAGATTTGTTTAAATTCATAACATTTGTGTATTTTCAACCTTTGTTCAATTTCTATCTTTCGAGCCTTTTCTTGAAGTGAAATCGCAAACCGTTACACACACATAATCAGTTTAACGTGACATACACTCCGGAACAATGACATAAGCTAAACATACTCTAAATACCCTTTACATAACTTAGAAATAAGTTTTGAGGGCTTCGGTATTGCAAAATAATGCTTATGCAACTCCAGGGACTATTTTGCAAATTCTGCGAAAGTACACCGATTCACGTATTTCATAATACGGAACACGTACGTACATCCAAAAATTTTTTGTAATCAATAAAATCTTGTATTTTAGTGAGTGGAATTCAAAAATATCATTCGTTACGCAATTCGGTCGTTTACGTGTTAATTAAAGCGTTCGTCGTAATTAAGCGAAAAATGCAACCGTACAACCGAACGAACCGACGTCCATGACATTTTTGGACATATTTCAAGTTCATATGCTTTATTGTCCTTATAGAGCTTAAAAATGAGGTTAACGGGTGTTAGAAATGCCAAAACGCGACAAAACGAGTTCAGGGGCCTGTTCTGCCATATTTCAAACTTCTTCCTCTGCAAGGGCCTTACGGACAGTAAGGCCTAAACCCATACGGTCTGTAAGGGATCCCCAGCTCAGCGGAAACTTGCTGGCAGCTTCTTGTTCACTTCCTTGGCCACCAAGTCGCGATTTTTTCCACCTTTAACCTGCATTGGACACCTGGAGGGACACTAAGCATTGCCATAACACCTCATAGGGCACTTTTCAAGATTTTGGAGCTCCAAGATCACTATAAATACATGATCCAAGCTCACTTCTTCCTTGCTCATTTCCTTCTTTCTTTCTCCCACTCTCTTGGAGCTTGCTTCCATCTCTTGGAGGCCTCCTACTGAGTAATTCTGAGCTCTTCACGTGTTCTTCAACACAATTAAGCTCACTCCTAGTTTATTTCATTTCTTTTAGCTATTTTGAGCTAAAAGTCAAACTGTTTGACTTTTGGTTTGACTTTCGGTTCTGACCTTTTTTGGTCAAGTCAAAGTTCAATTGAACTTTGCCACGTGATCGTAATCACGAAGGTTATGATCCTTAGCGATCACGCCTACCGATTACCACGTTTACTAGTCGAAGTGACGAGTCAAAGTTTCGGTCAAAATAGCGCATTTTGTGCATTTTACAACGGAACTATTTTAGTGTATCAAAACATTAAGTTTTGATACCAAATCAGTTTTATAACTTAGTTAGACATGTTTTGACATGTCTAACTCGTCACTTTTAGTTTAGTGCTTTATTAGGGTCGTAAGTCGAGCGGTCTTGAGCACCGTTTTGACTTTCGAATCTGAGCCGTTTGGTCGATCTTAGGATCCGACCAAACACATATTTGTGACCATAGTTGTATAGGTAATAACCCTATGAGATTATACCTTATGGTCACCTCGTTTGTTTAGTGTTATGATAAGTCTCTAGTTATGCCCTTTATAATGACCAAAACGTCCTTTTTGTTCATAAATCCATTTTAAGCAAATGTAATCCAAGTTTTGACTTGAGCAATAGTAGGTCATAAAATTTGGAATAACTAAGGTACCCTAATTCTCTCTCTAGAATGGCGATTTTGCTTCTTGCTGATTCCTAATCAATCCTAACTAGATTGTGTAACATGCCTATGATTAATCATCTTCCGCATGATTTCTACGAGCCATGTTAGCGATTATAGTTTAAGCTTGTTTTAGGTTTCTTCTTTTGTGTTTTTTATTGTCGCTGGAATTCTAGTTATTGATTTTCGGTTGGAGATTCTTAGGGGAGGGGTCTTATTGGTTTGCTTACAGGTAGCAACTTAGATTTTACCGTTCTGTTAAGTTTCTTTGGTTGATCGTTGGTGGCTAGGGTTTTTCTAGATTAGGGTTTTCTGTGTGCGTGGTTGTGCTTGGGGGTTCTTGGAGTCTAGGTTTTTCGGTTTGCTGCTACGGTCTGATTTTGGAGTGGTAGAGAGATTGTAGATTGGTCGTGATTACGGATATAATGAATGATGATGTCAATGATACGCCTGTTCGTGGGATAGGGTTAAAGGTCACGAATATTGAGGGTAACCCGTTGATGCCAAGAAGGGGTATGTTTTCTTCAAATAATGCCTCAGTGATTGATGGTTTGCTCAATATCTCTAAGCCCGTAGACCTAGAGTATAAAGGGAGTAACGTGGGGATGAAGGCAGGGTCCCATGCAAACCCTAACTACGTAAAGGATATGCATGAGGGTATGGAGACAATGCCACCGCCTACGTATGCTAAGGTAGTTCAAGAACAAAAGGAGGGAGCCAAAATTAATTTTAGACACATGGAGTCGGCTGAATGTATGGATGATGTGAATGTTGTTATTCCTGTTGCATCGGTGAAAGAAGTGCATGATAGGTTTGAGAATACATTATATGGATATTTCTTGGGAAAACAGCTTGCATATCCTGTTGTCGACTATTTTGTGAAGAATAATTGGTCAAAATATGGGTTAACTAGAATTATGATGAACGCTAAGGGTTTTTTTTCTTTAAATTTGCTACAAAGGAGGGTATGGAATTATTGTTGGAAGAGGGGCCATGGTTGATTAGGAATGTCCCGATCATCTTAAAAGTATGGTCCTCATCGACTGAGTTAATGAAGGAGGAAATCACTGTTGTTCCGGTATGGGTTAAGATGCATGAGGTCCCGTTACCGGCATTTACGGAAGATGGTTTGAGTCAGCTTGCTTCTAAATTAGGAGTGCCGAAGATGGTAGATTCTGATACGGCAAAGATGTGTTCAGAATCATGGGGTAGGAGCAGTTTTGCTAGGGCGCTTATTGAAGTTCATGCTGGGAACGAATTGAAACGTATGTGAAGATAGCAATCCCCTCATTGGATGGCAATGGATATTTAAAAGCAGAGGTGAAAATTGAGTATGATTGGGAGCCATTAAGATGTTCAACTTGTTGTGTGTTTGGCCATGATAAGTCTTCATGTCCTAAGAAACCAAAATATGTGGATAATGATGATTCAAATAATAAGAAGGATGAATTCCAGGAGGTTAAAAAGCAAGAACAAAAAAGGGGGGCAGCCAGGGTTTCAAGTTAAAAACTAGAAACAAAAGATGATGTATAGGCCGGTGATTAAAAGCAAGGTTGGAAGGGACATTGCGTCCTCATCTCAGGTGCCAGTGTCAAATCCGTTTGATACTCTAAAGGATGATGGTTTACCAAGTCAAAAGGAAGGGCTGGCAGTTAATACTAGGAAACAATCTGAAGTAAACTCTTATGAAAGATCTGAGAGAAATGAGGAACTGTTGGATGGTGAAGTTGAAGTGGATGAATTGCTAGGGGAAATTCCGAACGTCTTAGATAAAAAACTGGGACTATCAGGATCTGAGGGTGCAAGCACACCTGGTAATGTAGGTTTCCATGGGTAACTTAGCTGCTTGGAATATTAGGGGATTGAACCGTCCCCTAAAATAAAAGAGGTTCGACAGGTTATGAAGGATAGTCATTTGCAGGTTTGTGCTATTATGGAGACTCATGTGGATGCGTCTAATGTTTCGAATGTGTGTAAAAAAGTGTGTCGGTCTTGGAGTTGGGCTTCAAATTCGGGGGCTGTCTTAAAGGTACTCGTATTATGGTTGGTTGGGATGCTGATATGGTGGATGTTATGATTCTTGCTCAAACCGATCAGGTTATGCACACTCAGATTGTTTTCAAACTAGATCAAAAAACGTTGTTTTGTTCTTTTGTGTATGCTGACAACTACTATAAAAATAGACGTCAACTGTGGAATAACTTATGCACTCATCACTCTTATATGCATGATAAGCCATGGGTCATTATGGGTGATTTTAACTCATCTTTATTTTTGGAAGACTCTTTAACGAGTGCTTCAAAGAGTAGTATAGGGATGAGGGTGTTTAAGGAGTGTGTGAATTCTATTGAGGTGTTTGATATTAATAGCTCTGGCTTACACTACACTTGGATGAATAAACAGAAAAAACAAGCTGCCGTATTTAAAAAGATTGACAGAATTCTTGGAAATACTCCTTTTATTGATGTTTTCTCCACGGCAGCTGCGTGCTTTCACCCGTATCGGATCTCGGATCATTCTCCATGTATTCTAGCTTTGCCGAATGTCTCTAGGGATAACCCGAAGCCGTTTAATTTGTTAATTTGCTGGAGGATAAAAAGGGTTTTATGTAGGAGGTTATACGGGTTTGGGATTCGGATGTACATGGTTTTGCTATGTTCCAGGTGGCTATGAAACTGAAGGCTCTTAAGTCTCTGTTACGAAAACTTCTCCAACAGCAAGGTAACTTACATGAAAAGGTTAAGGTAGCTAGGAAAAATCTCGATGAGTGTCAGCATGCTATTGATGACAATCCAATGAATCCCGAACTGTTAAATCAGCATGCTAAATTGATTCAGGGGTACATTGATGTGGTTCGGGATGAAGCTTTTTTCTTACAACAGAAGTCTAAAGTTGATTGGCTCTCGTTGGGTGATTCTAGTACAAAGTTCTTTCATAATGTGGTCAAAGCGAAAAATCATCGGAGCAGAATTTATGCTATTCGGGATGCTAATGGTAAGCGGTTTGAGGGAGGGATGGTGCCGCAAGTGTTTGTGGATCATTATACTCGTTTTTTGGAAGTACAGGTAGTATTAATAGTGTGTGCCTACCCCTGATCTTTTCCGAAATGTGTTGCCAATTGAGAAAGCTAATGATATGGTTCGGGAGGTTACAGATGAAGAAATAAAAAGAGTTATGTTCTCTATAGCTGGGAATAAAGCTCCTGGCCCTGACGGGTACACTTCGGTCTTCTTTATTAAAACTTGGAATATTGTAGGGAACGATGTTTGTCGGGCGATAAAAGATTTTTTCCACAATGGTAAGTTACTTCAGCAACTGAACCACACTATCATGTCGTTGATCCCTAAAGTAAGTACCCCTTTGTCAGTCACGGATACTGCCCTATTTCTTGTTGCAATACGTTGTATAAGTGTATTAGCAAGATTATTTCTAATCGTATCAAGGATAGCTTATGTCATATCGTGAGCATCAATCAGTCTGCGTTTGTTCCTGGTAGAAGAATTTCTGATAATATTCTCTTGACGCAAGAGCTAATGCATAACTATCATAGAAATTTTGCCCTCCGAGATGCGCATTTAAAGTTGATATTCAGAAGGCGTATAATACGGTGGAATGGAGTTTCTTAGAGAAGAGTTTGTTGTGGGTTTCATGAGACAATGGTTAAATGGATTATGGCGTGCGTCAGGTCTACTTCATTCTCTTTGGCTATTAACGGGAATCTTTATGGGTATTTTAGAGGGAAACGTGGGCTGAGACAGGATGATCCTATGTCTCCTTATTTATTCACGATTGTCATGGAGGTCCTTACTCTGATTTTGCATAAACAGGTTTCGATATCTAATGAGTTCGGTTCCATAGTAAATGTGAAAAGGAAAAGATTATTAATCTGTGCTTTGCGGATGATCTGTTTCTTTTTGCTAGGGGGGGATCATGGGTCAGCTAAAATTATGATGGAAGCATTAAATGTTTTTAAGAATATCTCTGGCCTCGTTCCTAGTATGGCTAAAAGTATAGTTTTCCTGTTGTGATCTATTAATGCCCAATATGGTCATTTAAGACATATATGACCTTTTGCTCGGTTTTATTCATTAAGGCCCAAAATGGTCCTTTAAGATATATATGACCTACAATTAGCCATTGTGGTTCATTAAGACCAAATATGGTTCGTTAAGTCCCCTATGACATACTATTCTTGTTACAAATTTTTAAGGCCCAATATAGTCCGTTAAGACATTTATGAACCTACTATTGCCGGTTGTAATACGTTAAAGCCCAATATGATCGGTTATGATATATATAACCAGTATTGCCCATTGTGATCAATAAGTCTCGATATACTCCATGCAGAATTTTGTAACCTACGATTACCACTTGTGATCTATTAAGCCCGAATATGGTCCGTTAAGTCTTATATGACCTACTGTTGTCAGTTGTGATTAATAATGTCTAAATATGGTTCGTTAAAACATTTATAGCCTACTATTGCCCGTTGTGATTTATTAAGGCCCAATACTTTCTGATAAGAGATCTATGACCAGTGCCTATTGTGATCATTTAAAACCCAAATAAGGTCCATTAAGATATAGGCCTAAGAGACACGTATGACCTACCATTGCACGTTGTAATCCATTAACGCATAATATGGACCATCAAGACAAAAGAACCTACTATTGCACGCTGTGATCCATTCTTGCCCGATGTGGTCCAAGGAAACATATATTACCTACTCTTCATGTTATGATTCAGTAAAGCCCAGTGTGGTCCGCAAAGACTTATACGACCTACGATTGCCCGTTGGGATATATTAGTGCTGAATATGGTCGTTAAGACATAGATGACCTACGATTGCCCGTTGTGATATATTAGTGCTGAATACGGTCGTTAAGACATATATGATCTACGATTGCCACTTGTGATCTATTTAACAAGGCTGAATACGTCCGTTAAGTGTTATATGACCTACTATTGCCAGTTGTGATTGATTAAGGTCAAATATGATCTGTTAAGACATATACGACCTACTATTGGCCGTTGTGATTAATTATGTTCCAAAATGGTCCGTTAAAACATTTTTGACCTACTATTGCCCTTTGTCATCCATTAAGGTCCACTTTGTTTTGTTAAGACATTTATAACCTACTATTTCCCGTTGTGATTCATCAAGGCACAAAATGGTCCAATAAGAGATTTATGATAAACTAGCCCATCGTGACCAATTAAACCCATGTCCGTTAAGAATACAACCTATTGTATTCCGTTGTAATCCAAATAGGCCTAATCATGTCCATTAAGACACCTGTGACCTATTGCACGTTATGACCCATTAACGTATAATATGGTCCATCAAGACACAAATGACCTACTATTGCACGCGCTGATCCATTTACCACCGATGTAATCAATGAAGACATGGTTCATGTTGTGATTCATTAAATCACAATATGGTCCGTAAAGTCTTATCTTACCTACGATTGCCCATTAAGAAATAGATCACCTACTGTTGCGAATTCAAATCCATTAAGGCCCAATATGGTCCTTTAAGATGTATACGACTTGTATTGTCTATTATGATCCATTAAGGCCCGTTATGGTCCATGAAGAAATATATGACCTACGATTGCCACTTATGATCTACTAAGGCTAAACATGGTCCGTTCAGACTTATATGATCTACTATTGCCAGTTGTGATTCATTAAGGACCAATATGGTCCGTAAAGAATCTGACACATTTCCTGTTATGATTCATTTAGGCCCATTTAGTCACACTTAAAAGATCTGACATATTGCCAGTTGTGATCCAATAAGGCACAGTATGGTACGTTATGATATATATCACCTACTATTGCGCATTGTGATTCATTAAGGCCCAATCTATTCCGTTAAGACATATATGTCCACTATTGCTCATTTTGATCCATTATTATCCTGTTGTGGTCTATTAATGCCCAATATGATTTAAGACATATATGACCTTCTTTTGCTTGTTTTTATTCATTAAAGCCCAAAATGGTCCTTTAAGATATAAATGACCTACAATTACCCGTTGTGATTCCTTAAGACCCCATATGGTTCGTTAGGTCCCCTATGACCTACTATTCTTGTTGCAAATTTTTAAGGCCCAATATAGTCCGTTAAGACACTTATGAACCTACTATTGCCCGTTGTGATACATTAGAGCCCAATATGATCCGTTATGATATATATAACCAGTATTGCCCATTATGATCAATTAAGTCTCGATATACTCCATGAAGAAGTTTGTAACCTACGATTACCACTTGTGATCTATTAAGCCCGAATATGGTCCGTTAAGTCTTATATGACCTACTGTTGTCAGTTGTGACTAATAAGGTCTCAATATGGTCCGTTAAAATGTTTATAACCAACTATTGCCCTTTGTGATCCATTAAGGTCGAATATGTTTCGTTAAGACACATATGACCTACTATTGCCCGTTGTGATTCATTAAGGCCGAATATTGTCCGATAAGAGATCATGAGCTACTATTGCCCGTTGTGATCAATTAGACCCAAATATGGTCCATTAAGAACATGACCTATTGTATTCTGTTGTGATCCATATATGCCTAAGAAGTTCCATTATGACACATATGGTCTACCATTGCACGTTGTGATCCATTAACGCATAATATGGTCCATCAAGACATAAAGGACCTACTATTGCAAGCTGTAATCCATTATCGCCCGATGTAATCCATGGAGACATATATTACCTATTGTAAGTGTTGTGATCTATTAGTGTCGAATATTGTACGTTAAGAGGTTTTCATCTATTAAGGACAAATATTGTACGTTATGAAATATGACCAATTATTGCCCGTTGGGATCCATTAAAGCCAATATGGTCCGTTATGACATGTGTCGCCCGTTGTGATCCATTAAGGCCTTATATGGTCAATTAAGACATACATGACATGCCATTCCTGTTGTGATTTATTAAGGCCCAATATAGCCTGTCAAGACATTTGTGAACCTACTATTGCCCGATGTGATACATTAATGTCCAATGTGGTCCGTTTGCGATATGACGCATTGCCCGTTATGATTCAGTTAGGCCATTTAGTCCGTTAACCACATATGACATGCTACTGCCAGTTGTGATCCATTAAGGCACAATACGGTAAGTTAAGATATATATGACCTACTATTGCCCGTCGTGATTCATTAAGGCCCAATACTATCTGATAAGAGATCTATAACCAGTGCTTGTTGTGGTCATTTAAAACCCAAATAAGGTCCATTAAGAATAGGACCTATCGTATTCCGTTGTGATCCATATAGGCCTAAGAGACACATATGACCTACCATTGCATGTTGTGATCCATTAACGCATAATATGGACCATCAAGACAAAAATGACCTATTATTGCATGCTGTGATCCATTCTCGTCAATGGAGAAATATAGTACCTACTCTTCATGTTATGATTCAATAAAGCCCAAAATGGTCCATAAAGACTTATATGACCTACAATTGCCCGTTGGGATCTATTAGTGCTAAATATGGTCGTTAAGACATAGATGACCTACGATTGCCTGTTGTGTATTAGTGTTGAATACGGTCGTTAAGTATATGATCAACGAATGCCACTTGTGATCTACTTAACAAGGCTGAATATGGTCCGTTAAGTCTTATATGGCCTACTATTGCCAGTTGTGATTGATTAAGGTAAAAAATGATCTGTTAAGACATATACGACCTACTATTGGCGGTTGTGATTAATTATGTCCCAAAATGGTCTGTTCAAACATTTATAACCTACTATTGCCCTTTGTGATCATCCATTAAGGTCCACTTTGTTTTGTTAAGACCTTTATAACCTACTATTTCCTGTTGTGATTCATCAAGGCACAAAATGGTCCAACAAGAGATTTATGACTAACTAGCCCATTGTGATCAGTTAAACCCAAATATGTCCGTTAAGAATACAACCTACTGTACTCCATTGTAATCCAAATAGGCCAAATAATATCAATTAAGACACCTATGACCTATTGCACGTTATGATCCATTAACGCATAATATGGTCCATCAAGACTTAAATGACCTACTATTGCATGCGTTGATCCATTTACCCCCCAATGTGGTCAATGAAGACATATATTACCTACTGTTCATGTTGTGATTCATTAAATCACAATATGGTCCGTAAATATCTTACCTACGATTGCCCGTTAAGAAATAGATCACCTACTATTGTGAATTGAAATCCATTAAGGCCCAATATGGTCCTTTAAGATATATACGACTTGTATTGTCTATTATGATCCGTTAAGGCCCGTTATGGTCCATGAAGAAATATATGACCTACGATTGCCACTTATGATCTACTAAGGCTAAACATGGTCCGTTCAGACTTATATGATCTACTATTGCCAGTTGTGATTCAATAAGGGCCAATATGGTCCGTAAAGAATCTGACACATTGCCCGTTTTGATTCATTTAGGCCCATTTAGTCTGTTAACACACTTAAAGAATCTGACATATTGCCAGTTGTGATCCAATAAGGCACAATATGTTACGTTATGATATATATGACCTACTATTGCGCATTGTGATTCATTAAGGCCCAATATATTCTGTTAAGACATATATGTCCTTCTACTGCTCATTTTGATCCATTAAGGCCCGATAAAGGCCTTGAAGAATAACCTATATTATCCTTTTTGTGGTCTATTAATGCCTAATATGATTTAAGACATATATGAACTTCTTTTGCTCGGTTTTATTCATTAAAGCCCAAAATGGTCCTTCAAGATATAAATGACCTAAAATTACCCGTTGTGATTCATTAAGACCCAATTTGGTTCCTTAAGTCCCCTATGACCTACTATTCTTGTTGCAAATTTTTAAGGCCCAATATAGTCCGTTAAGACACTTATGAACCTACTATTTCCCGTTGTGATAAATTAGAGCCCAATATAATCTGTTATGATATATATAACCAGTATTGCCCATTATGATCAATTAAGTCTCGATATATTCCATGAAGAAGTTTGTAACCTACGATTACCACTTGTGATATATTAAGCCCGAATATGGTCCGTTAAGTTTATATGACCTACTGTTGTCAGTTGTGACTAATAAGGTCTCAATATGGTCCGTTAAAACGTTTATAACCTACTATTGCCCTTTGTGATCCGTTAAGGTCGAATATGTTTCGTTAAGACACATATGACCTACTATTGCCCGTTGTGATTCATTAAGGCCGAATATCTTCCGATAAGAGATTCATGAGCTACTATTGCCCGTTGTGATCAATTAGACCCAAATATGATCCATTAAGAACACGACCTATTGTATTCTGTTGTGATCCATATATGCCTAAGAAGTTCCATTATGACACATATGGTCTACCATTGCACGTTGTGATCCATTAACGCATAATATGGTCCATCAAGACATAAAGGACCTACTATTGCAAGCTGTAATCCATTATCGCCCGATGTAATCCATGGAGACATATTGTACGTTAAGATATTTTCATCTATTAAGGACAAATATTGTACGTTATGAAATATGACCAACTATTGCCCGTTGGGATCCATTAAAGCCAAATATGGTCCGTTATGACATGTGTCGCCCGTTGTGATCCACTAAGGCCTTATATGGTCAATTAAGACATACATGACATACCATTCCTATTGTGATTTATTAAGGCCCAATATAGCCTGTCAAGACATTTGTGAACCTACTATTGCCCGATGTGATACATTAATGTCCAATGTGGTCCGTTAGGAATATGACGCATTGCCCGTTATGATTCAGTTAGGCCCATTTAGTCCGTTAACCACATATGACATGCTACTACCAGTTGTGATCCATTAAGGCACAATACGGTAAGTTAAGATATATATGACCTACTATTGCCTGTCGTGATTCATTAAGGCCCAATACTATCTGATAAGAGATCTATGACCAGTGCTCGTTGTGATCATTTAAAACCCAAATAAGGTCCAATTAGAATAGGACCTATTGTATTCCGTTGTGATCCATATAGGCCTAAGAGACACATATGACCTACCATTGCATGTTGTGATCCATTAACGCATAATATGGACCATCAAGACAAAAATGACCTATTATTGTACGCTGTGATCCATTCTTGTCAATGGAGAAATATATTACCTTCTCTTCATGTTATGATTCAATAAAGCCCAATATGGTCCATAAAGACTTATATGACCTACAATTGCTCGTTGGGATCTATTAGTGCTAAATATGGTCGTTAAGACATAGACGACCTACGATTGCCTGTTGTGATATATTAGTGTTGAATATGGTCGTTAAGTATATGATCAACGAATGCCACTTGTGATCTATTTAACAAGGCTGAATACGGTCCGTTAAGTCTTATATGGCCTACTATTGCCAGTTGTGATTGATTAAGGTCAAATATGATCTGTTAAGACATGTACGACCTACTATTGGCCGTTGTGATTAATTATGTACCAAAATGGTCTGTTCAAACATTTATAACCTACTATTGCCCTTTGTGATCATCCATTAAGGTCCACTTTGTTTTGTTAAGACCTTTATAACCTACTATTTCCCGTTGTGATTCATCAAGGCACAAAATGGTCCAATAAGAGATTTATGACTAACTAGCCCATTGTGATCAGTTAAACCCAAATATGTCCGTTAAGAATACAACCTACTGTACTCCATTGTAATCCAAATAGGCCTAATAATATCAGTTAAGACACCTATGACCTATTGCACGTTATGATCCATTAACGCATAATATGGTCCATCAAGGCATAAATGACCTACTATTGCATGCGTTGATCCATTTACCCCCCAATGTGGTCAATGAAGACATATATTACCTACTGTTCATGTTGTGATTCATTAAATCACAATATGGTCCGTAAATATCTTACCTACGATTGCCCGTTAAGAAATAGATCACCTACTATTGTGAATTGAAATCCATTAAGGCCCAATATGGTCCTTTAAGATATATACGACTTGTATTGTCTATTATGATCCATTAAGGCTCATTATGGTCCATGAAGAAATATATGACCTATGATTGCCACTTGTGATCTATTAAGGCTAAATAGGGTCCGTTAAGAATTATATGACCTACTATTGCCAATTGTGATTCATTAAGGACCAATATGGTCCGTTAACAATCTGACACATTTCCTGTTATGATTTATTTAGGCCCATTTAGTCCGTTAGCACACCTATTAACATATATTGCCAGTTGTGATCCAATAAGGCACAATATGGTACGTTAAGATATATATGACCTACTATTGCCCGTCGTGATTCATTACGGCCCAATATATTCCATTAAGACATATATGACCTACTATTGCTCGTTTTGATCCATTAAGGCCTGATAAAGGCCATATGTCCTATAATTTCCTGTTGTTATCTATTAATGCCCAATATAGTCATATAAGACATATATGACCTTCTTTCGCTCTGTTTTATTCATTAAGGCCCAAAACGGTCCTTTAAGATATATATGACCTATAGTTACCCGTTGTGATTCATTAAGACCCAATATGGTTCGTTAAGTCCCCTATGACCTACTATTCTTGTTGCAAATTTTTAAGGCTCAATATAGTCCGTTAAGACATTCATGAACCTACTATTGCCCGTTGTGATACATTAAAGCCCAATATGATCCGTTATGATATATATAACCAGTATTGCCCATTGTGATGAATTAAGTCTCGATATACTCCATGAAGAAGTTTGTAACCTACGATTACCACTTGTGATCTATTAAACCCGAATATGGTTCGTTAAGTCTTATATGACCTACTATTGTCAGTTGTGATTAATAAGATCTCAATATGGTCCGTTAAAACATTTATTACCTACTATTGCCCTTTGTGAGGCCGAATATCTTTCGTTAAGACACATATGACCTGCTATTGCCTGTTATGATTCATTAAGGCCGAATATCGCCCGATAATAGATTCATGAGCTACTATTGCTCGTTGTGATCAGTTAGACCCAATTATGGTCCGTTAAGAACACGACTTATTGTATTCTGTTGTAATCCATATAGGCCTAAAAGTTCCATTATGACACATATGGTCTACCATTTCACGTTTTGATCCATTAAGGCCCGATAAAGGCCTTGAAGAAATATATGACCTATAATATCCTGTTGTGATCTATTAATACCCAATATAGTCATTTAAGACATATATGACCTTCTTTTGTTCGATTTTATTCATTAAGCCCCAAAATGGTCCTTTAAGATATATATGACCTACATTTACCCTTGTGATTCATTAAAACCAATTATGGTTTGTTAAGTCTCATATGACCTACTATTCTTGTTGCAAATTTTGAAGGCCCAATATAGTCCGTTAAGACATTTATGTACCTACTGTTCCCTGTTGTGATACATTAAAGCCCAATATGATCCGTTATGATATATATAACCAGTATTGCCCATTGTGATCAATTAAGTCTCGATATACTCCATGAAGAATTTTGTAACCTACGATTACCACTTGTGATCTATTAAGCCCGAATATGGTCCGTTAAGTCTTATATCACCTACTGTTGTCAGTTGTGATTGATAAGGTCTAGATATGGTCCGTTAAAACATTTATAACCTACTATTGCCCTTTGTGATCCATTAAGGCCGAATATGTTTCGCTAAGACACATATGACCTACTATTGTCCGTTGTGATTCATTAGGCCGAATATCATCCGATAAGAGATTCATGAGCTACTATTGCCCGTTGTGATCAATTAGACCCAAATATGGTCCATTAAGAACCCGACCTATTGTATTCTGTTGTGATCCATATATGCCTAAGAAGTCCATTATGACACATATGGTCTACCATTGCATGTTGTGATCCATTAACACATATTATGGTCCATCAAGACATAAAAGACCTACTATTGCAAGCTGTAATCCATTATCGCCCGATGTAATCCATGGAGACATATATTACCTATTGTTAGTGTTGTGATCTATTAATGTCGAATATTGTACATTAAGAGGTTTTCATCTATTAAGGACAAATATTGTACGTTAAGAAATATATGACCTACTATTGCCCGTTGTGATTCATTAAAGCCCAATATGGTGTGTTATGACATGTATCGCCCGTTGTGATCCATTAAGGCCTTATACGATCAATTAAGACATATATGACATGCCATTCCCTGTTGTTATTTGTTAGCCCAATATAGTCTGTCAAGACATTTATGAACCTACTATTGCCCGATGTGATACAATAAAGTCCAACGTGGCCGGTTAAGAATATGACGCATTGCCCATTATGATTCAGTTAGGCCCATTTAGTCAGTTAACCACATATGCCATGCTATTGCCTTTTGTGACCCATTTAGGCACAATATGGTAAGTTAAGATATATATGACTTACTATTGCCCGTTGTGATTCATTAAGGCCCAATACTTTCTGATAAGAGATCTATGACCAGTGCCCGTTATGATCATTTAAAACCCAAATAAGCTCCATTAAGAATACGACCTATTGTATTCCGTTGTGATTCATATAGGCCTAAGAGACACGTATGACCTACCATTGCACGTTGTAATCCATTAACGCATAATATGGACCATCAAGACAAAAATGACCTACTTTTGCACGCTGTGATCCATTCTCGCCCGATGTGGTCCATGTAGACATATATTACCTACTCTTCATGTTATGATTCAATAAAGCCCAAGATGGTCCGTAAAGATTTATATGACCTACGATTTCCTGTTGGAATCTATTAGTGCTGAGTATGGTCGTTAAGACATAGATGACCTACGATTGCCCGTTGTGATATTTTAGTGCTGAATACGGTCGTTAAGACATATATGATCTACGATTGCCACTTGTGATCTATTTAACAAGGCTGAATACGGTCCGTTAAGTCTTATATGACCTACTATTGCCAGTTGTGATTGATTAAGTTCAAATATAACCTGTTAAGACATATACGACCTACTATTGGCCGTTGTGATTAATTATGTCCCAAAATGGCCCGTTGAAACATTTTTGACCTACTATTGCCTTTTGTGATCCATTAAGGTCCCACATTGTTTTGTTAAGACATTTATAACCTACTATTTCCCGTTGTGATTCATCAAGGCATCAAATGGTCCAATAAGAGATTTAAAACAATACCATCACCTATCCTTAGGTGACTACCAAAATAAACACACAATTTCCGTTTTGAAAATCAATCATCTATCCTTAGATGATTTGTTTTTTACTTTAACCCTTAAAAGTTTTCAAAATCTCGTCAAAGTTTGGGTTTTAATAATGTGAACACATGCAATCTGGAAGGGTGGGTGCCTGTACCCTGAGTTTTCTGTCTAAGGCTAGATGTTCGTACAAATCCACTTAATCGGACCAGTCACTCTTACCTGGAACTCTTGGGGTGAGTGTCCACTTATAGGCTAAAGCATGTCTTCGCTATTATAAAGACCTATTTACTTTGATTAGTCACCGTGTGTCGTTTGTTTGTTTTAAGTAATGAATGAATGACCACCATCCTTATATTTCGTCGATATTTTTAACTCCTCTCTTGATTATCCAAAGTCAATCTCACATATTTTACCTCATGTTTTCTTTTAGAATGCCTCCTCGACGTAATACAACTCAAGATGCCGATATGGTAGTTATGATCGCTCAGCAAATTGCTGATGTACTCCCAAACCTTGTGACCTAGTGAAATCAAGCAAACAACAACAACAATAATAATAACAATGCACCCGCTCCATGCAACTATAAACAATTCAACTCGGCTAAACCACTCAAGTTTACCGGGTCGGAAGGAGCTACTAGGCTCCTGCAATGGTTTGAGAGTCTCGAAAGCACATTTCAACATGTTCAATGCCAGAATAAGCGAAAGGTTGAGTTTGCATAGAGTGTATTCTAGAAAAGAGCACTCATGGTGGAATGGTGTGATGAGGGATAGGGGTGCCGATGTCGCAATGGCACAAACGTGGAAGAGCTTCAAGCTCTAATGATGAAAGAATTCTGCCCACGTCAAGAACAACAGGCACTCGAGAATGAGTTCCACGATCTTAAACAAGATAGTGGGAGCATCGTGCCTACACTGACAGATACGAAGAACTAAGCTTGCTATGTCCCACCATGGCCACCCCGTTGGATAAAGCAATCGAGAGGTACACCGAAGGCCTGCATTGACCCCGTTCAGGACATTGTTACTGGTAGCAACCCTACCACTGTCCGACAGGCTATCGAATTAGCTGCTACCCTGACTGAGTCTCAGGTCAGGAAGGGGAAACTATTTCGCAAGGGCGACAAGAAACAGGCAACCAAGACGACTCAAGAGAAAACCAAGGAAAACAAAGCCGAGCCTTCCAAAAAGTCGAGGAAGCTTAAGGCTTCACAAAGCTTTGCGGTTGTGGCTCAACCCAATCATGTAAGACCCCAAATCGCGTAAAACAACACGCGGCAGAAACACTTGGGTAGTCACGTTAACATATTGTTTCAACAATACATGGTTTTTTGAAGTTTTGTTTTAATTTAGAAATTATACATAGGTTATATTGTCATAATTGTCTTAGAAATTTTCAAACAATGAAACAACAAGCATGCATAATTATTGTCTTTCTTGTTATTAAGGCACTAGGTCCAAGTCCATTCCTACATGAGCATGCATCAGTATCATCTAGCATCGTTCCCTGAAACATATGTGAAAACGAGTCAGCAAAAATATATGCCGATGAGTACATAGGTTTTGTGAGTGTGTCAAATTCATGACCTCTATTGCAATACTTCGTCAGACTACTAGAGTAGTTAATTGAAAATTTTGTTATTAAAAGTATTTGGTATTGCAATGATAACTAACCAACTAAAACAAATTAGTTATAGTTTATAAAAGACTTGTAGCCATGAACCTTGACAAAAACGTTTGTTTTCGTAAATCCGAGTAGTAAACCGTCTTAAAAGAAACCTCCTATGGTTTATATCTTTAATTGAAAATCGTTGTGTATCATTGTTTGAAAACATTGCTCCAAGACATTTAGATAAGGACAGGATATGCAATACAACAAAAGCACTTATATATAGGAAGTACCAGCGGCGTATCCACCATGTTTTCATCACATTACACCCGTCTCGTTATCTAATTACTACTCGTAACCCAATGTTCATAGTTTCTTGTTACACCCGTCTCGTTATCTAATTACTACTCGTAACCCAATTGTTCATAGTTTCTTGTTATAAACCAATCGTTCTTTGTTCATTGTTATAAACCAATCGTTCATCGTTCATTGTTATAAACCAATCGTTCATCGTTATAAACCAATCGTTCATCGTTCCTGGTTATAAACAAATCGTTTATTGTTCATCGTTCCTTGTTTTACTTGTGAAAACTTTTGGTCATTTCGTGAATACATTCAAACCTTTGTTGACTTGTTCGAGACCACCCACGTGTCCCTTAATCGTATAACATACCACCAAAGGATATGTTACAAATACAGTTTCAGTCGCTTCCCAAATTTCCCCACAAACCACGGGAATTTTGGTAACGGGATTGTCAGTCCTAGGTGCCTTAACTTACTACTGGTCGGCTTGGCCATTGTTAATGAATGTCATTCTTGTTATGGATACAACGCACCAACAAGTTCGTTCACATCATTGAAATCATATTGTTTATATAAACCATAGTAATCGTATTTTGTAAGCGTGAAAACAACTTGCACATATGAATCACCCCAAAATATTTTTTTGGGTAAAAGGGTATACCCTGGTGATTGTATTAGTATCAAAATAAAACAAGTAGGAAGGCAGAGTGCCAACCTAATTCAATAGTATGACATGCCACACTAAAGTAAAACAAGCAACAAAAGCAAACCACCAATCAAAACAAAACAACACCTAAACACTAAACATCAAGAAATACAAACTAAGTAATCCTCATATTTAGGTGTTGTCAACCTCATCCGAAGATGATATCCTCCATGTCTTCAACAATCTTGCAACTCGTTCATTCATCTTGAACTTGAAAGAGTGAAGCTTTAGACGGACTGTCACCTCAATCTGCTCCTCTACCTTCTCCGGCGGTCTCAACTAATTGTTAAAAAACCCCGAGTTCCTTTCCTGCCACACGAAGTAAGCCGTAGCAGCGATCACTAGTTTGCGGATTACCCAAATTAGGAGCTTTGATTTCGCCTTAGGAATAATCCAGGCGATAACATCTTCCCATTTACCATCGATTTGCACCATATCAATCTTATTTCGGATAGAACACCAAATCTGGTTAGAATAGGGGCATTCGAAGAATAAATGATCATGAGTTTCCAAGTCTCTATTACAAAGAAGACAGCACATCATATTCATGTTACCCGAAGCATGATTCCATAACTGGATCCGATCTTGTGTTGCAAGCTTTCTCCTACAGATCAACCAACAAAGGAACGCATGTCTCGGAATATGGAAAGAAGACCATACCATGTTATACCAACTAACCATATGGCCTGATCGTCTTAAGGAATCCCACGCCAGATTTGTCGAAAAAGGTTCCGTAACATTACCTTCTTTTTTCCAGAAAATGGTATCCATCTTATGAGGTGAAATAGAAATCAGAGGAAGCTGAAAGAGGATAGGAAACATATCACGCCAAGCTTCAGGCCAAACCCATGTATTCTCCTGAACCATATCGGCCACTTTAGAGTAAATCGACAACACTTCACGCGAAATTTGTCTAGGAGTAATGAACGAGCTTAGAGGACAGTGATCGCTCCAATTATCAAACCATAAGAACGTGTGCTCCCCGTTACCTATACTTGACACAAAGAAATTTTGAACCATCGGCCTCAATTGGAGCAATTTCCTCCAACTCCAACAAATGTTTTGCTGATTGGGAATATCCCAAAAACTCCTATCATGCAAGTGGTGAGAATATACCCATTCAACCCAAAGAGAGTTCCTTCGAGAAAGAATGCTGTAGATATGAAAAGCCATTAGAACTTTGTTCACATCCGCCACTTGCCTAATCCCTAAACCACCTTCCTTCTTTGGTAAGCAAACAATTTTCCAAGACACTTT
The DNA here is from genome assembly GCA_947069175.1 of Scalesia atractyloides. Taxonomy (NCBI): domain Eukaryota; kingdom Viridiplantae; phylum Streptophyta; class Magnoliopsida; order Asterales; family Asteraceae; genus Scalesia; species Scalesia atractyloides. Next base: position 62,117,717 of record CAMTDV010000017.1, read on the forward strand.
AGCTTTACCTTTAACCATACGGCCTTGACACCATAAGAAGCTCCTAAGTTTTTGCTCAATCTGTTTGACAATACTAGCCGGCAAAATGAAAACCGAAGCCCAATAGATATAGAAAGCAGACAAAACGGAAATAACTAATTGAAGTCTACCCGCAAAAGATAGATATTTAGCTTTCCAATCCGTTATTCTACTTTCCGTTTTTTCCACCAGCACCTTGCAATCAGGGGGACACCAAGATACCTTATCGGAAGCGAACCTTCTTCAAAAGGCATGATAGACAGAATATTACCCTTAACAAGATTCGAAACGTTGCAGAAGAAGGCAGTACTCTTCGTTATACTAGGAATCAGCCCCGACATATCTTTGAACTCATTCAAAGCATCCATAATAATCTTCACAGAGTTAACCTCACCTCTAGAAAAAAGAAAAAGATCATATGCGAAACACAAATTCACAATCCTTTGTTTCTCACATCTTTTATGAAATCTGAAAGAAGATTCAATAGAAGTCACAAGCCGTAGCATGGAAGTTAAAACTTCCATAACCAATGTAAACAGATACGGAGACATGGGGTCCCCTTGTCTAAGACCCCTCTTACCTTTGAAGTAACCAAAAATATTACCATTCACACTGACTGAAAAAGAAGAGGTAGTGATGCAGTTCATGATCCAATCAATCATAACTTGATGAAACTCGTACCCCTTTAAATTATCACCTAGAAAATCCCAGTCCACCGTATCATACGCCTTTTGGATATCTAACTTAAAAGCACATCTAGGCGACCCGATATCTCTATGGTAATTATGCATAAGTTCTTGCACAAGAAGGATATTGTAAGAAATTCTTCTCCCTGGCACAAAGGCTGACTGATTCAAACTCACCACCTTATCAAAGCCTTCTAAGATTCTTGTTGAAAGAATTTTAGAAATACATTTATAAATCACATTACAACAAGAGATCGGCCGGTAATCAGTGACCTTAGAAGGAGTATTCACCTTAGGAATAAGAGCAATGATAGTATGGTTTACCTCTTTTAACATTCGCTTTGTGTGAAAAAATCTTGTATAGCAGCACTATCATCACCAACTATCGGCCAAGCCTTCTTGAAGAAAGCAGAAGAATACCCATCAGGCCCTGGAGCTTTGTTATCATCAATACAAAACATGGCTGATTTAATTTCAGCAGTCGTAGCATCTCGAATCATATGTTCAGACACGTGAGCGTCAAGGACATTCAGAAAGAGGTCTAGGGTTGGCAGACGAGTGGTATCTCCTTTGTGACCAAGAAACGCATTAAAATGATTGACAAACGCATTTGGAACATCCAAGCCCTCATAGAGGTTCCCGTCACCATCTTTAATAATGTCAATACGGCTTAGATGATTTCTACATTTAAGCGAACTCTGGAAATAAGCTGAATTGGCATCGCCCGCCTTCAACCAGTCCACTTTAGACTTTTGTTTCAGAAAACGTTCTTCATCGAGTAATGCTTCTTGATAAGACGCCAACAGGACCGATTCTCTTTGTCTTAGCACTCCATCAGCCGGGTTTTGATCAATATTTCTTTGAATTTCATCCAACCCATCACGTAAAGTTTTAACTTTGTTATGCAGATTACCTTGTTTGTAAAGGAAGCTACGAAAAGGATGTTTAAGAGCTCTCAACTTTTTGACCACTCTAAACATAGGAACCCCTTCAATCTGTTTCATCCATTCTGCCTTAACAATCTCTTCAAACTCCTTCTTATATATAATAAAGTTAGGAAATTTAAAAGGCTTTGGTTTACTAACTTGAGTGTCTGACATCTTAAGAAGACATGGAGTATGGTCAGAGATTCTATAAGGATGGAAAACAGCACAAGCACTTGGAAACTCATCCGTAAAATACACATGACCAACACACGATCAATCTTTTTTAGAATACCAACTCCCTTCTTCGGTTTTTGAGTCCATGTATAATGCATACCCGAGCTATTCACATCAAACACTTCAAGGTTCTCGACACATTCCTTGAAGTCTCGCATTCCAGTAGTAAATTTAGAGGAACCCGTAGCCATATCCTCAAGAAATAAAGAGGAGTTAAAATCACCCATAATCACCCACGGTTTATCATTGACAAACTGCTTGTGCAAACATAAACTATCCCATAATTTTCGTCGTTCTATGTGATAGCTGTCCGCATACATAAAAGAACATAGCAAGGCTTTATTAACATGCTTGAAAACAAGTTGAGCATGCATGACTTGAGGAGTAATGGATAAAACCATAACATCCACATAGTCAGCATTCCAACCCAAGAGAATACGAGTCCCTTTTGAACAAATATTACTGTTAGAGGACCATCTCCAAGATCGACATATCCTTATGCAAACACCCAAAAGCTTCGAAACATTAACATGTGATTTCAAATAGCACACACCTGAATTTTATTATCAATAATGACATTTCGAACCTCTCTTTGTTTCAGGGGACGGTTCAAACCCCTTATATTCCAGCATCACCCCAAAATATTTGCAAAACATAAAAGAGGGGAACTATGTACTCACTTGTGATTGCTATTGTAACCTTGAATCGAAGATCAAACAAGTTCAAAAGTCCGAGAAATCAAGCGTGTCCTAAAATCGGATAACAATGTAAATATCGAAACTTGAAATCAGAGGATTAGGACAGAATGGTACCTTATAAACCAAATGAGTATTGAGACTCATATGACATGGTTTAATAAGTTAACATTCTGAGTCGAAAAGATTTCTGTGTGCTTTTGACCCGTTATGCCCGTAAAGGTAGTTTAAGCCACTTTAATGCGTCATTTGCGTAACTATGCATTCGGATGGTTAGATATGTGTTAGGATAAGTCTTTAATGCCTAAATATGTTTGAAAATGTATTTGATCAGAATACTGGCAAATTTTATGTTCCATATACTTAAAGTTGATTTTTTTTGCGAAAAGGGCATTTTAGTCATTATTGAAGAGCATAATAACTAATTATCATAACACTAAATGAGAGACATGACCATAAGGTATAACCTCAGAGGGTTACTCCCTTTATAATTATGGTCACAAATATGTATTTGCTCGGGTCCGACGATCCACCAAACGGGTCAGATTCGAAAGTCAAAGCGGTGGTCAAACCGTTCAACTTTCGACTCTAAACAAGCACCACAATGAAAGTGACGATTTAGACCTGTTTTGACATGTCTAAGTAAGTTTATAAAAGAGTTTTGGCATCAAAACAAACTTTTTTGACACTCGAATTTAGATCCGTCATAAAATGCGCATTTATCGCATTTTGACCGAAAATTTGACTTGCCAAAATAACTAGAGATGGTGGGAATCAGTAGGCATGATTTTTAGAGATCATAACCACCTTGATTACCATCATATTGCAAGATTCAATTGAGCTTTATCTTGATCAAAACTAAAAGTCAAACAGAAGTCAAACTGTTTGATTTTTAGTCAAATTAAGCTATAATACTTGACATAGCAAGAGTTGAATACTTACAAACATCAAGGAATGATTCAAGAACCAGAGAATAGCTCCAAGATGAATGCAAATTCGGATTGAATCAGATTTGAGGTGTTTGAGTGTTTGCAAAAGTTCAAAAATGAAGAACACCAAGGTATTTATAGAATTCTTGATGTTATAGGTGCTTAACAAGTGTCCCATGACTCACCCACAAGTTAGATTAGTGTCCCATATGTGTCAAATGCAGAAACAAGGGTGGCAAAGTCGTTTGATGAGTCAAAAATAAAGTTATTCAGCTGCTGCCACGTTTTTGGTGAGCTGGGCACCCCACGCGGACCACATGGGTCCCTGGATGCGGTCCTCGTGGACCCCTGCTGGTTAGCAAGTTTCAAATTTGGCAGAACAGGCCCTTTTTAACACCCGTTAACCTGATTTTCAAGCTCCATAAGGTAGAATAAGTATAGAGAACTTGAAAATGTTCAAAAATGTTCTGGGTGTTGGTTCATTTGATCGTACGGTTGCGGTTTTCGGTTAATTACGACGAAAAGCGTAACGAACGCGTGCGTGATCGTAAAAGCGTGACGAATGATATTTTTGCATTCCAATCACTAAAATATGATATTTTAATGATTACAAAAATTTTTGGACGTCCGTACATGTTTCGGATATCGAAATACACAAAAAGGCATAGTTTCACAGAATTTGCAAAATAGCCCCTGAAGTTGTAAAAGTGTGATTTTGCCATACTGAAGCCTTCAAAACTTATTTCTAAGTTATGTAAAGGATATTTAAGGTATGTTAGGCTTGTGTTCTTGTTCTGGAGTGTATGTCGCTGCGAGAATCGGCAGACTTTCGCAGTTTGTCGTAATTAGTCCTTGTCATCGAATAAACTTGTTTTTTGACATACAAAACCCTTTAAAACTTATTTCTAAGTTATGTAAAGGTTATTTAAGGTATGTTAGGCTTGTGTCATTATTCCGGAACATACGTGGCATTAAATTGGTTTCGTTTGCGTATCGGTTTACCGGTTTTGCTTATAAAAGCGATTCAACAGTTCGAAATTGTGCAAGAATCGAATGTGTGCAATTGTCATAATAAGTAAACAAATTCACATATAAAACATAAAATTTCATTCATTGATAACTTGTTTGTCATAGTTACAAGCTTGGATTGCCACAGATATTATAGTCTCCCATACTTCATGAAATTGTCCCGAAATTTAATTAGAGGAAACTCGTGAGAACAAATGTGGGTACTATGCATTTCGTTTAAGTTTCTTGACTTCATGGTCCATAAACTCCACCGGTTTCTCGACAAAATGCATAGTATCATCAACGTGAATCTCGTCGAGTGGAATATGGAGATTTGTATCGGCTAAGCATTTCTTCAAGTTGGCCACGTGAAATGTTGGGTGAATATTCCCGAGTTTAGGAGGTAGCTCAAGTCGGTAGGCCACCTTTCCGATTCTTTCGACGATCTTGAATGGTCCAATGTATCGTGGAGCAAGTTTTCCTTTCTTTCCAAATCTCACTACTCCTTTCCAAGGGATACCTTGAGTAGGATGTAGTCACCAACTTGAAATTCTAAGGGCTTGCATCGCTTGTCCGCATAACTCTTATGACGGCTTCTAGGTGTCAGAAGGTTATCGCGTATTTTCTTGACTTTCTCGGTTGTGTCGTGGATGAGTTCAGGTCCAGTGAGCTGTGTCTCACCGATCTCATTCCAATAAACCGGTGAACGACATTTTCGACCGTATAAAGCTTCAAAAGGCGCCATGTTGATGCTGGCGTGATAACTATTGTTATAAGAGAATTCAACCAATGGTAGATGCGAATCCCAACTACCACCAAAATCGATCATGCAAGCTCTAAGCATATCCTCCATTGTTTGAATCGTTCTCTCAGATTGTCCATCCGTTTGAGGATGATAAGCAGTACTTTGATTGAGTTTGGTACCCATTGCAGACTACAAAGTCTTCCAAAAACGAGATGAGAATCGAGCATCTCTGTCAGATATGATGTTCAAAGGAACACCATGACGAGATATAATCTCATCAACATAGATTTTTGCGAGTCTGTCAGCAGAGAAATCTTCACGTATCACTATAAAGTGTGCTGACTTTGTTAGACGGTCAATGATCACCCAAATTGCATCATAACCTCTAGATGTGCGCGGTAACTTAGTGATGAGATCCATCGCAATGTTCTCCCACTTCCATACCGGTATTTCCGGTTGTTCCAATAAACCAGACGGATGTTGATGCTCAGCCTTGACTTTGAGACAAGTAACATACAAGGCAATGTCCTTCTTCATACCCGACCACCAATACTGGGTACGGAGATTCTTGTACATTTTTGTAGCACTGGGATGAATTGAATAACGAGACTTATGAGCTTCGTCTATCAGTAGGGTACGGAGATTGTGTTAATTCGGAACCCAAAAACGGTTCATGTAATAGAGTAATCCATCGTCTTTCATTTCGAGTTGAAGTTCGAGTTGATGAGGTAGTTCGTTTTTCAACAATCCTTGGGTTACACAAGTGCGTTGGGCAGCAAGAATACGTGTTTGGATTTCGGATTGAACTCGAACACAATGAAGCTTGACACGTTCCTTACGACTAAGCGCGTCAGCCACAACATTCGCCTTACCAGGTTGGTAGCGAATTTCACAATGGTAATCGTTTAGGAGTTCGACCCAACGTCGTTGCCTCCTGTTTAACTCCTTCTGATTGAATATGTGTTGGAGGCTTTTGTGGTCAGTGAAAACCACACACTTCGTGCCATAAAGATAGTGCCTCCAAATCTTAAGTGCGAAAACAACGGCACCCAACTCAAGATCATGAGTTGTGTAATTCTTCTCGTGGACTTTCAATTGTCTCGACGCGTAGGCTATGACTTTATCTCGACCAAGGCCTAAATTCGACGCGTCCCAATAAACCACGAAATCATCATTGCCATCGGGTAAAGACAAAATAGGAGCATCACAGAGTTTCTGTTTCAAGGTTTGAAAAGCTTCCTCTTGTTTAGGTCCCCACTCAAAAGGCTTATTCTTTTGAGTCAAAGCAGTGAGAGGAACCGTGATCTTTGAGAAGTTCGCAATAAAAAGTCGACAGTAACCAGCAAGACCAAGAAATGAGCGAACTTCTGTGGGAGTAGTGGGTGTTTTCCAATCCTTAATCGCAGCGATTTTAAAAGGATCCACATGAATACCTTGCTCGTTGACAATGTGACCCAAAAATTGAACTTCTTTCAACCAGAACTCGCATTTGGAGAATTTGGCATATAGTTGTTCTTTCTTTAGAAGTTCCATTGTCAAACGAAGATGTTGTTCGTGCTCGGCTCGAGACTTTGAATAAATGAGAATGTCGTCGATGAAAACAATGATGAACTTATCCAAATAAGGTTTACAAACCCTATTCATCAAGTCCATGAATACTACTGGAGCATTTGTCAAACCGAAAGGCATAACAGTAAACTTGTAGCGACCGTATTGTGTTCGGAAGGCAGTCTTAGAAATATCTTCTTCGTGAACACGAAGCTGATGATACCCTGAACGCATATCGATCTTGGAGAAACATGTAGCACCTTGTAGTTGGTCAAACATATCATCAATGCGAGGTAGGGGATATCGATTCTTGATTGTGAGTTTGTTGAGCTCACAATAATCGATACACATCCGGAAGGATCCATCCTTCTTTTTCACAAATAAGACAGGAGCACCCCAAGGAGAAAAACTCGGATGAATGAAACCTTTGTCAGATAACTCTTGCAATTGTTTCGATAACTCTTGCATCTCAGACGGTGCAAGACGATAAGGAGATTTGGCTATTGGGTTGGCACCTGGTACAAGATCAATACGGAACTCAACTTGACGTACCGGGGGTAATCCAGGTAGATCTTCGGGAAAAACCTCAAGGTAGTCTCGGATAACAGGAATAAGAATACTCTTGTTCTTTACTTTCTCCTCCATGATTTGTGCCAAGAATGCCACATAATTCTTTCGTAAGTACTTTTGGGCTTGTGTACATGTCATGAGTTTTATGTTACTAACGGGTTTCTCTCCATGAATTTCCAATGTTTCACCAGAAGGAAGAGGTATTCGAACTATCTTGTCAAAACAAAAAACTTCGGCATGGTGCTTGGTTAACAAATCCATTCCTATAATAACGTCGAAACTCCCAAGTTGCATCGGTGTAAGGTCGATAGGGAAAAGATGGTTATTGAGGTTCAACTCGCAGTTACGAATGACGGAATCGAGCACAAGGGGTTCACCATTGGCAATCTCGACTGACAAGGGATTTCCTAGTTTAGTTCTAGGCATCGAAAGCAAAGGTTCAAAAGTTATCGACACAACACTTCTATCGGCACCCGAATCAAAAAGAACAGTAGCAGCATGATCGTTGACAAGGAACGTACCGTTAACCACTTCATTATCAGCACGAGCTTCGTTGGCGTTGATGTTAAAGGCACGACCACGGGCTGGGTTAGCATTGACTAATCTCGGACAATTGTTTTTGTAGTGACCCATTTCACCACAGTTGTAACATGAACCAGGTGGAAAGTGAGGTCGAGCAGGATTTGCTTGTGGTTGAACTGGGTTCTGCACAGCTGGGTTTGGGTTAAAGCGACAAATATACGCCAGATGACCAAGTTTTCCATAGGTAGTACACTGACGACATGGTATAATGAACTTGATGATGACCATTACATCGGTTGCAAAGCAGTGCAGTTCCCGCATAAGGTTTCTTTGCCGGAGGTTGAGCTGGTTGGTTTTGGGGAGTAGTTGGAGCGGTTGTGTCGGTTGAGTAGTAATAGCAAAGTTCTGAGAAGCCTTACGCTTCCTTGACCTCTTGGATGGTTCGGTTTTGTTTCCCTTTTGTTTCTCTTGGGTGCTTTTGTCAGATTGTTTCTTGTCACCCTTGCGGTGAAGCTTCCCCTTTCTGATTTGAGAATCAGTCAGAGTAGCAGCCAGTTCAATGGCTTGACGAATAGATGTAGGGTGGCTTCCAGTAACAATATCCTGAACAGGGTCAGGAAAACCATCAATGTACTTCTCAATCGCCTTATCCAAAGGCGTCACCATCGAAGGACAAAGTAAACTCAACTCCTCAAATCGGAAGCACGACTCTCACCACTGTCTTGCTTAAGATTATGAAATTCGTTCTCGAGCACCCTCTGCTCATGACGAGGACATAATTCCTTCATCATTAGAGCCCTAAGCTCTCCCCAAGTTTGAGCTAAGGCCACTTCGGCACCTCTATCTCTCATAATACCATTCCACCATGTCAAAGCTCGTTTCTTGAACACACTAGATGCAAACTCGACCTTTCGCTCATCTGGACATTGAACAAATCGGAACGTGCTTTCGAGACTCTCAAACCATTGGAGAAGTCCTGTAGCTCCCTCAGACCCAGTGAACTGAAGTGGTACGGCAGCAATTTGTTGAGCGATCATGGCTGCCATTTCGGCATTTTGAGTTGCATCACGTCAAGGAAGCATTCTAAAAGAAAACATGAAGGAAGATATATGAGACTGATATTCGGAAAAAATCAATAGAGGCATCAAAAAATTGACGAAACATAAGGATGGTGGTCACTTGTTTGTTTCTCAAAACTCACAAATGACGCATGACGACTAATCAAAGTAATGGGTCTTTATAATGTATCGCGAAGACATGCTTTAGCCTATAAGTGAACACTCACCCCAAGAGTTCCCAGGTAAGAGTGACGTGGATTTGTACGAACACTCTAGCCTAGACAGAAAACTCAGGGTACAGGCACCCACCCTTCGAGATTGCACGTGTTCACATTATTAAAACCCAAGCTTTGACGAGATTTTGAAAACTTCGAAGGCTTACGCCAAAAACAAATCATCTAAGGATAGATGATTGGTTTTCAAACGGATTTGAAATTTGTGGTTTTGTTTTGATAATCACCTAAAGATAGGTGATTGTATTGCATTTTAAATCTAAGCGCAAGTAAACTTGCGTTAGGGTCCTAGAAAGGTTATAGTCTAGGTCAAAGCATTTCTAATAACCTAATTCCCTATAACAAGTGCTCTGATACCAAACTGTAACACCCCAAATTGCGTAAAACAAGGAAACACTTGGGGAGTCACGCTAACAGATTGTTTCAACAACCCATGGTTTTTGAAGTTTTGTTTTAATTTAGATATTAAACATAGGTTATATTGTCATAATTGTCTTAGAAATTTTTAAACAACGAAACAACAAGCATGAGTAATTATTGTCTTTCTTGTTATTAAGGCACTAGGTCCAAGTCCATTCCTAAATGAGCACGCATCAGTATCATCTAGCATCGTTCCCTGAAACATATGTGAAAACGAGTCAGCAAAAATATATGCCGGCGAGTACATAGGTTTTGTGAGTGTGTCAAATTCATGGCCTTGAATATATATTGCAATACTTCGTCAGACTACTAGAGTAGTTAATTGAAAACTTTGTTATTAAAAGTATTTGGTATTGCAATGATAACTAACCAACTAAAAAAATTAGTTATAGTTTATAAAAGACTTGTAGCCATGAATCTTGGCAAAAAAACGTTTGTTTTCGTAAATCCGAGTAGTAAACCATCTTAAAAGAAACCTCGTATGGTTTATATCTTTAATTGATAATCGTTGTGTATCAATGTTTGAAAACATTGTTCCAAGAAATTTAGATAAGGACACGGTATGCAATACAATAAAAGCACTTACATATAGGAAGTACCAGCAGCGTATCCACCATGCTTTCATCACATTACACCCGTCTCGTTATCTAATTACTATTCGTAACCCAATTGTTCATAGTTTCTTGTTATAAACCAATCGTTCTTTGTTCATTGTTATAAACCAATCGTTCACCGTTCCTTGTTATAAACAAATCGTTTATTGTTCATCGTTCCTTGTTTTACTTGTGAAAACTTTTGGTCGTTTCGTGAATACATTCAACCCTTTGTTGACTTGTTCGAGACCACCCACGGTGTCCCTTAATCGTATACAAATACAGTTTTAGTCGCTTCCCAAATTTCCCCACAAACCCCGGGAATTTTGGTAACGGGATTGTCAGTCCTAGGCGCCTTAACTTACTACTGGTCGGCTTGGCCATTGTTAATGAATGTCATTCTTGTTATAGATACAACGCACCAACAAGTTCGTTCACATCATTGAAATCATATTGTTTATATAAACCATAGTAATCGTATTTTGTAAGCGTGAAAACAACTTGCACATATGAATCACCCCAAAATATTTGCAAAATATGAAAGAGGGGAACTATGTACTCACTTTTGATTGCTATTGTAAACTTGAATCGAAGATCAAACAAGTTCAAAAGTCCGAGAAATCAAGCGTTTCCTAAAATCGGATAACAATGTAAATATCAAAACTTGAAATCAGAGGATTTGGATAGAATGGTACCTTATAAACCAAATGAGTATTGAGACTCATATGACATGGTTTAATAAGTTAACATTCTGAGTCGGAAAGATTTTTGTGTGCTTTTGACCCGTTATGCCCCGTTAAGGTAGTTTAAGCCACTTTAACGCGTTATATTCGGATGGTTAGATATGTGTTATGATAAGTATTTAATGCCTAAATATGTTTGAAAATGTTATTTGATCAGAATACTTGGCAAATTTTATGTTCCATATACTTAAAGTTGATTTTTTTTTGCGAAAAGGGCAATTTAGTCATTATTGAAGAGCATAATAACTAATTATCATAACACTAACCGAGAGACATGACCATAAGGTATAACCTCAGAGAGTTACTCCCTTTATAATTATGGTCACAAATATGTATTTGGTCGGGTCCGAAGATCCACCAAACGGGTCAGATTCGAAAGTCAAAGCGGTGGTCAAACTGTTCAACTTTTTTTTTTTGGGTAAAGGGTTACCCCGGTAAATATTATATCAATCAATCCAAAAATAACAAGTGAGGTAGACAGAAACCTCAATTCTCAAGTATGACAAGCCATACTAGAGTTCATCAAGCAATCATCCTACAGCCGCTAGATACCTATTTAATAAGCACGTCACTCGACAATACACGTAACACTAAATTACAAAAGCAAAAACACATGTAACACCATTAGCCATATTCATCATCAGTTATCAGCAACCCTCTAGGAAGGCTCCATTCCTGTAGAAGATCTCTAGTGTGACTCGTGTCTTTAAATTTCATCAAATGTAGCTTCATCCGAACTGTTAGTAGAATAACCTCAATGAGTTGATCTGCACTCCTTTTTTTCGTAGAAAACAATCTCTGATTTCGTTCCTGCCACACGAAGTAAGTTGCCGCACTAACAACAAGCTTTCCAATAACATGAGTAGCATGTTTTGATTCCGCATATTGCACCAAATGATCAAAAATCCTTTCCCATTTGTTAGGTAGCGATCCCATTCCTGCTTTATCTCGAATACCATTCCAGACCTGAGCAGCATATAAACACTCGAAAAAAAGGTGGTCATGAGAATCCAAACCACCCATACACAACGAACAGCACATGAGGTTATAATTAGGACTACCCGCCGAAGACCATCGACTCATGACATCCTGCGTTTTTAGTTTTTTGTTCACAAGAAGCCACATTAAAAAAGAATGACGAGGAATAGATTGGGGATACCAAATAATACTCGCCCATGGGACATCATTCTGGTGTAGTCGAAATTCATCCCACCCTATAGCGGCACTATAGTTCGTCTCCTTTCCTGATCTAGTTCTCCATACAACTCTATCATGTAAACCCGAGCTCAGTATTATACTTGGCATGTTTCGGAGAGCCGGAAATCGGTTTACCCACTCGGTCGGCCATCCCCACCCCCCATGGTCACATACATCCTCAACCTTCGAGTTCATATAGAGTCCAGCATTTGATATCATACGTGGCGTAATAAAAGAATTCAAAAGGCATATCTCATCCCACTTATCAAACCAAACAAGTGTTTTGTTACCGTCTCCCAGTTTCGTCCATACATGTTGTTGAATAATCGGCCTAAGCTGTAGCATTTTCCTCCAGCTCCATGTTATGTTATTTCGGATTGGTAAGTCCCAAAAACTTCAGTCTCGTATACGATATGAATGGATCCACTTTACCCAAAGAGACTCTCTATGTGTAAGAAGACTCCATACATGCGTAACCATAAGCGCTTTATTCATATCCCCAATCCTTCGAATACCCAAGCCACCCTCCCGTTTAGGAATACACACTTTTTTCCAACTCACCTTAGCTTTCCCTTTTATGTTATTTCCTTGCGCCCACAAAAATCTTCGCATTCTTTCTTCCAGGTCATAAATGATGCGCTTTGGTAAAATAAACACCGACGCCCAATATATATGCATAGAAGACAGGACCGACCGAATCAATTGAAGTCTACCCGAAAATGAGAGACTCTTATTTTTCCAATCGGTCATTCTTAAATCCATACTTTCCAGAAGTCGCTTACAATCATTATAAACAAGCCTGGTAGATATAAGGGGAACTCCAAGGTAACGAACTGGCAACACGCCTTCATCAAATGGGATGATACTTCTAATTCGGTCTTTCACTATGTCCGGAACATTACCAAAGAAGACCGTACTTTTAGTCATACTAGGAACAAGACCTGACATGTTCTTAAATAAGTCTAACGCCTCCAATAGCACTTTTGCTGATCTATGATCGCCCCGAGAAAACAAAAACAGATCATCAGCAAAACAGAGATTAATTATTCGGTGATTTTCACACTTATCATGGTACCTAAACTCAGCTGACAAAGAACTCTGTTTTTGCAAAAGCAATGTAAGAACCTCCATAACCAGCGTAAAAAGGTACGGAGACATTGGGTCTCCTTGTCGTAAACCCCGTTGCCCTCTAAAATACCCATACAGATTACCATTTATAGCCAAAGAGAAGGACGTGGTTGTAACACAAACCATTATCCATTTCACCATTCTCCGATCAAATCCAAAACCAAGCAGTATCTGTTCAAGAAAGTTCCAGTCTACCGTGTCGTAAGCCTTTTGAATATCCACCTTAAAGGCACACCTTGGTGGCCCCTTATCATGATGATAGTTATGCATTAACTCCTGTGTTAAGAGGATATTATCAGAAATCCTTCTACCCGGAACAAAGGCTGACTGGTTGATGCTCACAATATCACCTAACCCTTCTTTTATTCGATTTGTAATAATCTTGCTGATACACTTATATAGTGTGTTACAACAAGATATAGGGCGATAATCTGTAATTGAAGATGGTGAAGTAACCTTAGGGATTAAAGAGATTATCGTATGGTTAAGTTGACGAAGTAGTTTACCATTTCGAAAAAACTCCTGTACCGCACTACATACATCCTTCCCAACTACATCCCAAGACTTTTTAAAGAAGACCGAGGTGTAACCATCAGGACCTGGAGCTTTATTCCCATCAATTGAAAACATTGCCTGTTTAATTTCATCATCCGTAACAATCCTAACCATAGCAGAAGCTTTATCAACCGATAATACATTATGGAATAGATCTGGCGTAGGATGCAAATTTATACTTCCAACACTACCAAAAAACTGGGTATAGTGCTCCACCATGACCTGTGGAACCGACATTCCTTCATGTAGTATACCGCTACTGTCTCTTACCGAGAAAATTCTACTCCGATGATTTTTTGCTTTGACCGTGTTATGAAAGAACTTTGAGTTCTTATCACCAAGCGAAAACCATTGTAACTTAGATTTTTGCTGCAAAAAAGAACACTCATCAATTACCACTTTCTTATACGCTTGAAGTAATCGACTGTGTTTATCAAGAAGCTCATTGTTGAAAGGATCATTTTCAATAGCTATCTGGTTGTCTTCTAGATCCTTTCTCATTGTCTTAACCTTCTCATGCAGATTACCCTGTATATATAAGAGTTTCCTCATCGGGTTTTTTAACAACTTTAGCTTTTTAACAATCTGAAACTTGCGATAACCTTGAATGTCCATATTCCAAACCTTTTTAATTTCCTCCATAAAACCCTTTTTATCGGCTACCAAATTCACAAACTTGAACGGCTTCGGTTTTCCTCTAGTCACATTAGGCAATTTTAAGATACACGGAGTATGGTCTGATATGCGGTACGGAAGAAAACATGCTGCCGCATTAGGGAATGTATCGATTAATTGCATATTCCCCAATATTCGATCAATTTTCTTAACAATGATACCCTTTTGCTGCTTATTCGTCCATGTAAAATGTAAACCCGTTCGATTAACATCAAACACCTCTATCTCATCAATGCACTCCTTAAATTCCCTATTCCCAATGCTAAGCGTGGATGGCCCTTGAGCTATATCTTCATGAAACAGGGAAGAATTAAAATCCCCCATAATAGTCCATGGTTTATCATGCATATAAGAATGATGAGCACATAAGTTCTGCCATAGGTCCCGTCTATTTTTGTAGTAGTTGTCAGCATAAATAAACGAACAAAAAATAGACTTTTGATCGAGTTTAAACCTGATCTGAGTATGCACAACCTGATCAGGTTTAGAAAGGATCATAACATCCACAATGTCAGCATCCCACTCTACCATAATACGAGTACCTTTCTCACAACAATCAGCATTAGTCGCCCAGCTCCATGACGAGCAAACTTTCTTACAAACATTATAGACATTAGACGAGTCAACATGAGTTTCCATAATTGCACATACCTGAAGATGATTGTCCAGAACCACCTGACGAACCTCCTTTTGTTTGAGGGGCCGGTTCAAACCCCTTATGTTCCAAGAAGCCAAACTACCCATGGACACTAGTATCACCAGGTGTGCTTGCACCCTCAGAATTTATATTTTCTTCTTTCTGCTCCATTAAAAGCTCTTCTTTCAGAATTTATATCACCTAAAAGCTCTTCGATTCCAACTGCATCAGCAATTATTTCCTCCAAATTGGTGCTTTTATTTTGTTGGTTACCTTTTGAAGTCATACCATCTATTCCACCGAACTCATTAGAGTGATTTTCCTCTTTTTGAAGTACAGAAAATGGGTTAGAGATAGGCACTTGGTTTTTCGGTTGCCCCTTCTCATCAGCCTTGGACTTAGGCTTTGCTACCGGACGGTACACAAACTTCGGCTTCTGATTCTTAACATGCAGCCCTTGATTGATCCCTTTCCTACTCTTTGATAATACCTCCTGAAAATCATTAGTATTTTCCATCTTATCATCCATCTGCACTGCTGTTTGTTTCTTTGGGCACGAGTTATCATCATGATCAAACACGCAACATGTTGAACATCTCAACGGTTCCCAATCATATTCTATTTTTACCTCCGCTTTAGAGTATCCTTTTCCATCGAGTGCCGGGATTGCAACTGTGACAACTCTCTTTAATTCAGACCCTGCTTGAACTTCAATTAACGCCCTAGCATAACTACTTCTTCCCCATGAATCTACACACATTGTTGTTGTGTAAGAATCCAGCAATTTTGGAACACCTATTTTCGAGGCCAGTAAACTCAACCCGTCCTCAGTAAACGCAGCCAACGGTACATCATGCATTTTTACCCAAACCGGTATAGATGTTATATCCTTTTTCTCAACCATAACATCAGGAGTCCATTCAGTAAGAATAATTGGAACATTTCGTATCATCCATGGCCCATCTTCTAGTAGCTGGGCCATCCCTTTTTTTGTTTGAAACTTAAAGAAGAAGAACCCCTTAGCATTCATCATCATCTTGGATAACCCATACTTCGACCACTTATGTTTAACAAAATAGTCTACCACCGGAAACGCTAAGCGCTTTCCCAAAAAATATCCATAAAGAGTGTTCGAGTATCTATCATTCACCTGCTTTACTGATGATAAAGGAATAACAACATCTGCCCCATCAATTATTTCATCAGTTTCCAAAGACCGAAAATTAACCTTAATATCCTCACTATTATGCTGAACAACTTTAGCAAATGAAAGAGGTTCTACAATTTTAGTAGTCGTTACCTTCGTGGACTCAGCTGATGAAACACCACCATCCGAATCAGGTGCAATATCCTCCAAATTACCATGCACGTTAGCCCCTTTTCCAGTGATGTTTTCCGAGTCCACCTTAATATTATTCACCACGGTTCCCGCATCCTTATTGTTGTTTCGTTCTTCAGTGGCTTTAAGTAGCTTCGGATCCGAGTTCACTTCTTCCACTAGTGCGTTAGGAACATTCCCTCGTCGGGCCAGCTTAGGATTACCGTCAATATTCAGCACACGGTGTCCAAACCCCTTATTAGGTAACGGAACTTTGCCTCGATCAACATGCACACCAGGTTTCTTACGTTCATCCATGCCAGTTTTAGCAACTCTCTCCTTACTCAGTTTTGGATACCCATCACCATTCAGAACTTTATCACTCTCCATACCGCAAACACAACAAAAAACTAGAAATAACCCAAAAAGAAACCCTAGAATCCGTAATCAATCCTTAATTGATTAGAAAGGTTGTATCAATCTAGCTAAATTAACATCCGTTAACCGCGATCAACACAATCTTTATAATAAATCTGAATTTCCTACTAATTCCCAGGTCTTCAATTATAAAACAAACCAAGCACAAACCCTAAGCTGATCGGATTGTTGATTATTATCCGAAACACAAGATACGTCGGCGATAAGATAAACAATCGAAAGAAAACTACTCTCCGATCGATCCTATATGCCACCAGAGTTTGTATTAAGATTTGATTACTCAAACCCCTAATAACAGATCTGTTGCACACACTTCCCGATCGTAGTCGTAGGATTGAAAAGAAGAGCAAAAGAATCGCCGGCAGGAACGAGATCGATCTGATTAAACAACGAAAACTAAACCCTATTCTAATCTTTCTTTGGATGCTAACGAGTACGTATTATTGTTTGGAAGATCAAACAACAATCACAGACTGTTATACATCTAAGATTGATCGAGAGATTCGGGTTTCATGAAGAACACGAAAAATCGCCAACTTCGCCAACTGTTTTATTCAATGTAACAGTAAACTGTTCAACTTTCGACTCTAAACAAGCACAACAATGCGAGTGACGATTTAGACCTGTTTTGATATGTCTAAATAAGTTTATAAAAGAGTTTAGCATCAAAACAAACTGTTTTGACACCCGAATTTAGATCCGTCATAAAATGCGCATTTATCGTATTTTGACCGAAAATTTGACTTGCCAAAATAACTAGAGATGGTGGGAATCAGTAGGCATGATTTTTAGAGATCATAACCACCTTGATTACCATCATATTGCAAGATTCAATTGAGCTTTATTTTGATCAAAACTAAAAGTTAAACAGAAGTCAAACTGTTTGATTTTTAGTCAAATTAAGCTATATTACTTGAACATAGCAAGAGTTGAATACTTACAAACACCAAGGAATGATTCAAGAACCAGAGAATAGCTCCAAGATGAATGCAAATTCGGATATCAGATTTGAGGTGTTTGAGTGTTTGCAAAAGTTCAAAAATGAAGAACACCAAAGTATTTATAGAATTCTTGATGTTGTAGGTGCTTAACAAGTGTCCCATGACTCACCCACAAGTTAGATTAGTGTCCCATATGTGTCAAATGCAGAAACAAGGGTGGCAAAGTCGTTTGATGAGTCAAAAATAAAGTATTCAGCTGCTGCCACGTTTTTGGTGAGCTGGGCACCGCACGCGGACCGCATGGGTCCCTGGATGCGGTCCTCATGGACCCTGCTGGTTAGCAAGTTTCAAATTTGGCAGAACAGGCCCTTTTTAACACCCATTAACCTGATTTTCAAGCTCCATAAGGTAGAATAAGTATAGAGGACTTGAAAATGTTCAAAAATGTTATGGGTGTCGGTTCATTTGGTCGTACGGTTGCGGTTTTCGGTTAATTACGACGAAAAGCGTAACGAACGCGTGCGTGATCGTAAAAGCGTGACGAATGATATTTTTGCATTCCAATCACTAAAATATGATATTTTAATGATTACAAAAATTTTTGGACGTCCGTACATGTTTCGGATAGCTAAATACGGAAAAAGGCATAGTTTCGCAGAATTTGCAAAATAACCCCTGAAGTTGTAAAAGTGTGATTTTGCCATACCGAAGCCTTCAAAACTTATTTCTAAGTTATATAAAGGATATTTAAGGTATGTAGGCTTGTGTTCTTGTTCCTGGGTGTATGTCGCTGCGAGAATCGGCAGACTTTCGCAGTTTGTCGTAATTAGTCATTGTGATCGAATAACATTGTTTTTTGACATACCAAACCCTTTAAAACTTATTTCTAAGTTATGTAAAGGTTATTTAAGGTATGTTAGGCTTGTGTCATTATTCCGGAACATACGTTGCATTTGGTTTCGTTTGCGTATCGGTTTACCGGTTTTGCTTATAAAAGCGATTCAAGAGTTCGAAATTGTGTAAGAATCGAATGTGTGCAATTGTCATAATTCATAATAAATAAACAAAAATCACATATAAAACATAAAATTTCATTCATTGATAACTTGTTTGTCATTGTTACATGCTCGGATTGCCACATATATCACAAATCAAGCTCCCCAAAACCAACCAGCTCAGCCTCCAGCAAGGAAATCCTGTGTTGGTACTGCACCATTGTGCAACCGGTGCAATGGTCATCACCAAGTTCACCAACAGTGCCGCCAATGCACCTCATGTGGAAGATCGGACACATAGCCATTGTTTGTCGTTCTGTCCCAAACCAAGTTGTTCAGAACCCTATTCAACCCCAAGCCAACCCTGTTAGACCTCCTTTTCCACCTGGTTCTTGCTACAACTATGGCGAGATGGGTCACTTTAGAAACAACTGCCCGAAACTGGTTAATGCTAATCCAGCCAGTGGACGTGCATTCAACATCAATTCCAACGAGGCTTGTGCTGATAACAAAGTTGTTAACAGTAAGTTCCTTGTTAAACCATCCTGCTTCTATTCTTTTCGATTCGGGTGCTGATAGAAGCTTTGTTCACTAGCCTTTGAACCTTTGCTTTCGATGCCTAGAACTAAACTAGGAAAACTCTTGTTAGTAGAAATAGCCAATGGTGAACCTCTTGTACTCAATTCCGTCATTCGTGATTGCCAGTTGAACCTCAATAACCATCTTTTTCCCATTGACCTCACGCCAATGCAACTCGGGAGTTTTGACATCATCATAGGAATGGATTGGTTAACCAAACATCATGCTGAAGTTATCTGTTTCGACAAGATAGTTCGTATACCTCTTCCATCTTGCGAAATCCTAGAAATTCATGGAGAAAAACCCTCTAGTAGCCTAAAACTCATGACCTGTACCCAAGCCCAAAAATACCTACGAAAGAATTATGTGGCCCTTTTGGCACATATCGTAGAGGAGAAAGGCAAAGGCAAAACTATTCAGGACATCCCTGTTGTTTGGGATTATCCTGAGGTGTTTCCTGAAGAGCTACCTGGCTTACCCCCAACACGTCAAGTTGAGTTTCGTATAGATATTGTACCTGGTGCCAACCCAATAGCCAAATCTCCTTACCGTCTTGCACCGTCTGAGATGCAAGAGTTATCAAAACAACTCTAAGAGTTATCAGACAAAGGATTCATTTGTCCGAGCTTTTCACCTTGGGGCGTCCTGTCTTATTCGTGAAAAAGAAAGATGGATCCTTCCGCATGTGAATTGATTACCGTGAGCTCAACAAACTCACGATCAAAAATCGATATCCCCTACCTCGCATTGAAGATCTTTTTGATCAGCTACAAGGTGCTACCTGTTTTTCAAAGATCAATCTGCGTTCTGAGTATCATCAGCTTCGTGTACTCGAAGAAGATATTCCCAAAACTGAATTCCGCACTCGATACGGCCATTACGAGTTCACTGTCATGCCTTTTGGGTTGACAAATGCACCAATCGTCTTCATGGACTTAATGAATCGGGTTTGTAAACCTTATTTAGATAAGTTCATCATTGTTTTCATCGACGACATCCTCATTTATTCTAAATCTCGAGCCGAACATAAACGACATCTCCGTCTAATGATGGAACTCCTAAAGAAAGAAAAACTATATGCAAAATTCTCCAAGTGTGAATTTTGGCTAAAATAAGTTCAATTCTTGGGACACATAGTCAATGAGCAAGGTATACATGTGGATCCTTCCAAAATCATTGCGATTAAGGATTGGAACACACCCACTACTCCCACAGAAGTTCGCTCATTTCTTGGTCTTGCTGGATATTACCGACGATTCATCGCGAACTTCTCAAAGATCGAGTTCCCCTCACTGCTTTGACCCAGAAGAATAAGCCTTTTGAGTGGGGACCCAAACAAGAGGAACCCTTTCAAACACTAAAACAAATGCTTTATAACGCTCCTATTCTATCTTTACCCGATGGCAATGATGATTTTGTTGTCTATTGTGACACATCGAATCTAGGCCTTGGTTGCGTTCTCATGCAACGAGATAAAGTCATCGCCTACGCGTCAAGATAACTAAAAATCCATGAGAAGAACTACACAACTCATGATCTGAGTTAGGTGTTGTAGTTTTTGCTCTCAAAATTTGGAGACACTACCTTTATGGTACGAAGTGTGTGGTTTTCACGGACCACAAAAGTCTCCAATACATATTCAATCAAAAGGAGCTAAACATGAGACAACGACGCTGGGTCGAACTCCTGAACGACTACGACTGCGAGATTCGCTACCATCCTGGCAAGGCGAATGTCGTAGCCGATGCACTTAGTCGTAAGGAACGTGTTCATGCGTGGTCGAAAATCGGTGCTTTATCATGTTTAAGTTCATGTTTTTACATAGCTTTTAATTTTGAATAGCCTACTTTGATATGGTTTGTGTTTTGAAGGCATTGACGGGTTTAAGGTGCATTTTGGAGATTTACTGAAGCTTTGGGCGGATGCTAGAGAGAACATAATTGAAGAAAATGCAAAAGGAGACAAAATTGAGCTGAACTCTGCGCCAGAAACAGTCTAAACTTCATTTTTGGCTTATCCTGAGCTAGAAAATGAGTTTTGGGGCTTATAATATATGCATTTGGGATAGCTCGACGAGACGAATCAAAATATAAGGTTTTGAAAGGCCAGAAATGGACGCATTATCTGCTGCACACCGGCTGATTAGTAAAAGCGGGAGTTTTGTTTAGAGAAAAAGCCAATTTTGGAAGGGGGAGTTACACTTTATTATTCCTTCAACCCCATTCATTTGTGGGGGAACGAAAACACTCTCTAATGAGTCCCAATCATGAAGATCATCCAAGAACCAAGATTTTTATTGTTAGTTCTTCATCCTCAAGATCCGGATTCCAATCCTCCAATACCATGAGAGGCTAATATTCTAGGGTTTCACCCTGGTGTAGACTTTGTAAGATTTTCTAGGGTTTAAACATTTGTATTTGCTTTGATTTCGTGACAAGTTGTTTAGTATTTGAAACCTTTGATAATTGTCTTGCATTTGTTTCAAATACGTAAATTGTCGAGTGATGATAAAATTTGAGTTTGCGAAATGGTTATGTGCAATTATGCCTTATCTTAGGTTAGGATTTACATATTCTTGGTAACGAAGTGCACTGCCGTCCGTTCCTGTAACGTTGATAGCTTTTGGCACCTAAGCCACGTGACACTAAATTCGTTAATCACTATATGCAATCGAATCAAGTTAAAACATGTTAGAACCCTAGGTCTTGCAATTATCGAACCGGGTGTGGAACTTGTTTCTAAACTATTGTTTTCCAATCCTAGTTAATAAACCATTGTCTTAGATAATAGCAATTTGTCGATTCACTTCGACACCTTTTTCAACCAAACAAACAAACAAAGGAAATTAGCAACCTTCATAATTATTTTGTACACTTGTTTGTAAATAGTTTAGACAATCGAACCACTAGTGTGATACTGACCACATGCTCTTCAAGGATATGACACCCGACTTACTCTAGCTACCTAGGTTAATTGGGTTTTTGACTGATCGGGACGACAGGGTCTGTCATAATGGCATCGTTGCCGGGGAGTTCGTGCGCTTTGCGTTGGATTTGTTTGATTTTGTGATTAACTGTTTAAGTGCTTGTTTTCTTATTATCATTTCTGCTTTTGTGTTACGCGGGTGTGTCACTTGTGCAGGTTACAAGTAGTGCATGCATACACGGAACTCCGAGAGGACCTCACCGTTAGTGTTCGAACCGAAGATCGAGCGGGTCGTTAGAAGAAACCTAGCCAACCGATTAGAGGCAACTCTTGTCTATAATCTACCCAATACCAACTCACCACCTACACCATCCTTTGGACCCATTCTAATGGATAACCAACATTCCAACCAACCCGACAACCAAAACCAACACCAATATCAATACCCATACTACCCTCCTCAAAACCAAAACGTCCAAAATAATCAACCGGGGGATGGTAACAATTCGAGATCACCAACACCACCTTTCTAAAACTGAGGCCGAAACCAAAACAATAACCAACGGACACCCACACCTCCACCTCAAAACCAAAACCGACAAAACCCATTACCACCCAACTTCAACAACCGAAATGTTAACGCCAACCGTGGAGTTAACCAACCTCGTGCATTCCCACGAATGAGGCTCAGTTTCTTGATCTCGACGAATTAAAAAACAATATTCCCGATGATGAGCCGTATAGTGTTCCCGGAATTATCGGAACATTATTCACACGGAATACTCGGATGATGGCGGGAACTATAATGATCGGGTTGAAAATGACGTGTGGGGTGATGAAAATATGGGAAATTATCACAATGCTCGGGGTTTGAGTACGGAGATTTTGGAAATCAATACGCAAATTACGTGGGATACAACGAGGGTTATGGATGCGAGCACGGTAGAAATGACGGTTACGGGAATAACCGTCAACCAAGCAATAATCAACGAAACCGGAATGACGGTAATTACAATTACAACGATAATCAAAATGTCAACCGTAACCGGATTCCGCTATACGTGGGTGGCGGAAACCAAGGAGGTGACCGGGGTGGTGATCGAAGAGGTAACAAAAGACCGGGGAATCAAGAGGTTAATGGTCCACGCCGTCAACCACAACAACAAGAACCTCGAGGCGTAAATGGCCGGTTTCGAATAGTAGCCACCGAAAATGATTCACCGATTCTCCCTACACCTAGAGGGATAAGGCCATTTGAGTGTAAGCCAAACTACATCAACATCCTATACCCCACTTCAATGGTAGGACACATGACAAACCGTACACTCATTTGGCGGAATTTTCCGCGATATGTAGCACTATTGGAGGCCACAATTTCGAGATAGAAGAGGTTAAGCTAAGGCTATTTCAGTTTTCATTGAAAGACAAAGCGAAACAGTGGTTCCTTAAGCGGCCGCAAACCCTAGATGGCGATTTTGCTTGTTCTTCATGAAACCCGATTTCGTTATCAATCTTAGATGTATAACAGTCTGTGATTGTTGTTTGATCTTCCAAATAGCAATACGAACTTGTTAGCATCCAAAGAAAGATTAATATAGGGTTTAATTTCGTTTTTTCTCACCTGATTGCTCTTTATCGAACCGGCGATTTTTGATCTTCTTTTAATCCTACGACTTCGATCGGCAAGTGTGTGCAACAGATCTGTTATTAGGGTTTGAGTAATCAAATCTTAATACGAACTCTGGTGGCATATAGGATCGATCGGATAGTAGTTCTCTTTCGTTTTGTTTTTTATCGCCGGCCGATTTTCTTGTGTTTCGGATAAATCCGATCAGGTTAGGGTTTGTGCATGTTTTATTTGATAATCGTCGACCTGGGAATTAGTAGAAAATTCTGATTTATTTTAAAGATTGTGTTGATCGCGGTTAACGGATGTTAATTTAGCTAGATTGATACAACCTTTCTAATCGATTAAGGATTGATTACGGATTCTAGGGTTTCTTTTTTGGTCTATTTCTAGTTTTTTGTTGTGTTTGCGGTATGGAGAGTGATGAAGTACTGAATGGTGATGGGTATCCAAAACTGAGTAAGGAGAGAGTTGCTAAAACTGGCATGGATGAACGTAAGAAACCAGGTGTGCATGTTGATCGAGCCAAAGTTCCGTTACCTAATAAGGGGCTTGGACACCGTGTGCTGAATATTGACGGTAATCCTAAGCTGGCCCGACGAGGGAATGTTCCTAACGCACTAGTGGAAGAAGTGAGCTCTGATCCGAAGCTACTTAAAGCCACTGAAGAACGAAACAAGAATAAGGGTGCGGGAACCGTGGTGAATAATATTAAGGACGACTCGGAAAACATCACTGGAAAAGGGGCTAACTTGCATGGTAATTTGGAGGATATTGCACCTGATTCGGATGGTGGTGTTTCATCAGTTGAGTCCATGAAGGTAACGACTACTAAAATTATATAACCTCTTTCATTTGCTAAAGTTGTTCAGCATAACAGTGATGATATTAAGGTTAATTTTCGGTCTTTGGAAACTGATGAAATAATTGATGGGGCAGATGTTGTTATTCCTTTATCATCGGTAAAGCAGGTGAATGATAGATACTCGAACACTCTTTATGGATATTTTTTGGGAAAGCGCTTAGCGTTTCCGGTGGTAGACTATTTTGTTAAACATAAGTGGTCGAAGTATGGGTTATCTAAGATGATGATGAATGCTAAGGGGTTCTTCTTCTTTAAGTTTCAAACACAAAAAGGGATGGCCCAGCTACTAGAAGATGGGCCATGGATGATACGAAATGTTCCAATTATTCTTACTGAATGGACTCCTGATGTTATGGTTGAGAAAAAGGATATAACATCTATACCGGTTTGGGTAAAAATGCATGATGTACCCTTGGCTGCGTTTACTGAGGACGGGTTGAGTTTACTGGCCTCGAAAATAGGTGTTCCAAAATTGCTGGATTCTTACACAACAACGATGTGTGTAGATTCATGGGGAAGAAGTAGTTATGCTAGGGCGTTAATTGAAGTTCAAGCAGGGTCTGAATTAAAGAGAGTTGTCACGGTTGCAATCCCGACACTCGATGGAAAAGGATACTCTAAAGCGGAGGTAAAAATAGAATATGATTGGGAACCGCTGAGATGTTCAACATGTTGCGTGTTTGGTCATGATGATAACTCGTGCCCAAAGAAACAAACAACAGTACAGATGGATGATAAGAAGGAAAATACTAATGATTTTCAGGAGGTATTATCGAAGAGTAGGAAAGGGATCAGTCAAGGGCTGCATGTTAAGAATCAGAAGCCGAAATTTGTGTACCGTCTGGTAGCAAAGCCTAAGTCCAAGGCTGATGAGAAGGGGCAACCGAAGAACCAAGTGCCTATCTCTAACCCATTTTCTGTACTTCAAAAAGAGGAAAATAACTCTAATGAGTTCGGTGGAATAGATGGTATGACTTCAAAAGGTAACCAACAAAATAAAAGTACCAATTTGGAGGAAATAATTGCTGATGCAGTTGGAATCGAGGAGCTTTTAGGTGATATCTCAAAATTAATGGATCAGAAAGAAGAAAATATAAATTCTGAGGGTGCAAGCACACCTGGTGATACTAGTGTCCATGGGTAGTTTGGCTTCTTGGAACATAAGGGGTTTGAACCGGCCCCTCAAACAAAAGGAGGTTCGTCAGGTGGTAATGGACAATCATCTTCAGGTATGTGCAATTATGGAAACTCATGTTGACTCGTCTAATGTCTATAATGTTTGTAAGAAAGTTTGCTCGTCATGGAGCTGGGCGACTAATGCTGATTGTTGTGAGAAAGGTACTCGTATTATGGTAGGGTGGGACGCTGACATTGTAGATGTTATGATTCTTTCTAAAACTGATCAGGTTGTGCATACTCAGATCAGGTTTAAACTCGATCAAAAGTCTATTTTTGTTCGTTTATTTATGCTGACAACTACTACAAAAATAGACTGGACCTATGGCAGAACTTATGTGCTCATCATTCTTATATGCATGATAAACTATGGACTATTATGGGGGACTTTAATTCTTCCCTGTTTCATGAAGATATAGCTCAAGGGCCATCCACGCTTAGCATTGGGAATAGGGAATTTAAGGAATGCATTGATGAGATAGAGGTGTTTGATGTTAATCGAACGGGTTTACATTTTACATGGACGAATAAGCAGCAAAAGGGTATCATTGTTAAGAAAATTGATCGAATATTGGGGAATATGCAATTAATCGATACATTCCCTAATGCGGTAGCATGTTTTCTTCCGTACCGCATATCAGACCATACTCCGTGTATCTTAAAATTGCCTAATGTTACTAGAGGAAAACCGAAGCCGTTCAAGTTTGTGAATTTGGTAGCCGATAAGAAGGGTTTTATGGAGGAAATTAAAAAGGTTTGGAATATGGACATTCAAGGTTATCGCATGTTTCAGATTGTTAAAAAGCTCAAGCTGCTAAAAAACCCGATGAGGAAACTCTTATATATACACGGTAATCTGCATGAGAAGGTTAAGACGATGAGAAAGGATTTAGAAGACAACCAGATTGCTATTGATAATGATCCTTTCAACAATGAGCTTCTTGATAAACACAGTCGATTACTTCAAGCGTATAAGAAAGTGGTAATTGATGAGTGTTCTTTTTTGCAGCAAAAATCTAAGTTACAATGGCTTTCGCTTGGTGATAAGAACTCAAAGTTCTTTCATAACACGGTCAAAGCAAAAAATCATCGGAGTAGAATTTTCTCGGTAAGAGACAGTAGCGGTATACTACATGAAGGAATGTCGGTTCCACAAGTCATGGTGGAGCACTATACCCAGTTTTTTGGTAGTGTTGGAAGTATAAATTTGCATCCTACGCCAGATCTATTCCATAATGTATTATCGGTTGATAAAGCTTCTGCTATGGTTAGGATTGTTACGGATGATGAAATTAAACAGGCAATGTTTTCAACTGATGGGAATAAAGCTCCAGGTCCTGATGGTTACACCTCGGTCTTCTTTAAAAAGTCTTGGGATGTAGTTGGGAAGGATGTATGCAGTGCGGTACAGGAGTTTTTTCGAAATGGTAAACTACTCCGTCAACTTAACCATACGATAATCTCTTTAATCCCTAAGGTTACTTCACCATCTTCCATTACAGATTATCGACCTATATCTTGTTGTAACACACTATATAAGTGTATCAGCAAGATTATTACAAATCGAATAAAAGAAGGGTTGGGTGATATTGTGAGCATCAACCAGTCAGCCTTTGTTCCGGGTAGAAGGATTTCTGATAATATCCTCCTAACACAGGAGTTAATGCATAACTATCATCATGATAAGGGGCCACCAAGGTGTGCCTTTAAGGTGGATATTCAAAAGGCTTACGACACGGTAGACTGGAACTTTCTTGAACAGATACTGCTTGGCTTTGGATTTGATCGGAGAATGGTGAAGTGGATAATGGTTTGTGTTACAACCACGTCCTTCTCTTTGGCTATAAATGGTAATCTGTATGGGTATTTTAGAGGGCAACGGGGTTTACGACAAGGGGACCCAATGTCTCCGTACCTTTTTACGCTGGTTATGGAGGTTCTTACATTGCTTTTGCAAAAACAAAGTTCTTTGTCAGCTGAGTTCAGGTACCATGATAAGTGTGAAAATCAGCGAATAATTAATCTCTGTTTTGCTGATGATCTGTTTTTGTTTTCTCGGGGCGATCATAGATCAGCAAAAGTGCTATTGGAGGCGTTAGACTTATTTAAGAACATGTCAGGTCTTGTTCCTAGTATGACTAAAAGTACGGTTGTTTTTGGTAATGTTCCGGACATAGTGAAAGACCGAATTAGAAGTATCATCCCATTTGATGAAGGCGTGTTGCCAGTTCGCTACCTTGGAGTTCCCCTTACATCTACCAGGCTTGTTTATAATGATTGTAAGCGCCTTCTGGAAAGTATGGATTTAAGAATGACCGATTGGAAAAATAAGAGTCTGTCATTTTCGGGTAGACTTCAATTGATTCGGTCGGTCCTGTCTTCTATGCATATATATTGGGCGTCGGTGTTTATTTTACCAAAGCGCATCATTTATGAACTGGAAGAAAGAATGCGAAGATTTTTGTGGGCGCAAGGTAATAACATAAAAGGGAAAGCTAAGGTGAGTTGGAAAAAGTGTGCATTCCTAAACGGGAGGGTGGCTTGGGTATTCGAAGGATTGGGGATATGAATAAAGCGCTTATGGTTACGCATGTATGGAGTCTTCTTACACATAGAGAGTCTCTTTGGGTAAAGTGGATCCATTCATATCGTATACGAGACCGAAGTTTTTGGGACTTACCAATCCGAAATAACATAACATGGAGCTGGAGGAAAATGCTACAGCTTAGGCCGATTATTCAACAACATGTATGGACGAAACTAGGAGACGGTAACAAAACACTTGTTTGGTTTGATAAGTGGGATGAGATATGCCCTTTGAATTCTTTTATTACGCCACGTATGATATCAAATGCTGGACTCTATATGAACTCGAAGGTTGCGGATGTATGTGACCATGGGGGTGGGGATGGCCGACCGAGTGGGTAAACCGATTTCCGGCTCTCCGAAACATGCCAAGTATCATACTGAGCCCGGGTTTACATGATAGAGTTGTATGGAGAACTAGATCAGGAAAGGAGACGAACTATAGTGCCGCTATAGGGTGGGATGAATTTCGACTACACCAGAATGAAGTCCCATGGGCGAGTATTATTTGGTATCCCCAATCAATTCCTCGTCATTCTTTTTTAATGTGGCTTCTTGTGAAAAAAAAACTAAAAACGCAGGATATCATGAGTCGATGGTCTTCGGCGGGTAGTCCTAATTATAACCTCATGTGCTGTTCGTTGTGTATGGGTGGTTTGGATTCTCATGACCACCTTTTTTTCGAATGTTTATATGCTGCTCAGGTCTGGAATGGTATTCGAGATAAAGCAGGAATGGGATCGCTACCTAACAAATGGGAAAGGATTTTTGATCATTTGGTGCAATATGCGGAATCAAAGCATGCTACTCATGTTATTGGAAAGCTTGTTGTTAGTGCGGCAACTTACTTCGTGTGGCAGGAACGAAATCAGAGATTGTTTTCTACGAAAAAAAGGAGTGCAGATCAACTCATTGAGGTTATTCTACTAACAGTTCGGATGAAGCTACATTTGATGAAATTTAAAGACACGAGTCACACTAGAGATCTTCTACAGGAATGGAGCCTTCCTAGAGGTTTGCTGATAAATGATGATGAATATGGCTAATGTTGTTACATGTGTTTTTCCTTTTGTAATTTAGTGTTACGTGTATTGTCGAGTGACGTGCTTATTAAATAGGTATCTAGCGGCTGTAGGATGATCGCTTGATGAACTCTAGTATGGCTTGTCATACTTGAGAATTGAGGTTTCTGTCTACCTCACTTGTTATTTTTGGATTGATGATATAATATTTACCGGGGTAACCCTTTACCCAAAAAAGAAACAGTGGTTCCTTACGCTTCCGGAGAATAGTATTCACACTTGGGCATAAATGCAACAAGTGTTTCTTGACGAATACTACTCAATAGCGGAGACCGACGATGCAGAGATGAAATTCGGTCATTTAGTCAATTACCAGGGGAGTTGCTACATGAAGCTCTTGCACAATTTAAGGAATTGGTTCGGAAATGTCCTCATCATCAAATTCCGAGGTGGGAGTTGTTGAAATGCTTCGTGAGGGGATTAGATGCCGATGATCACAAGTACTTGCAATCGGTAAGTAATGGCACATTGTTGAACAATCACGAGGAGGATGATTGGGATTTTTTGGAGATAATGAGCAAAAACTCCAAGGCGGTTGCTATGGCCGACTGAGCCAAAAAGCACCCCGTTTCCCGATCTCTTCCCGATCTTGATTCGAGCGCTAAGGATCGAATCGCCACTTTAGAATGGGAGTTGGCCCGTATAAAGAAAAAAAGATGTGGGAGCGGTTCAATTTGCGGTGTGTGAAGATTGTGGGGACGTTGGTCATCGGACCGAAGAGTGCCAGGTGAACATGGCACAACCACCGAAGAGGTGAGTCAAGTGTATGGAGAATGGAAGCAATATGACATGAACTCCAGCACTTATCACCCGAGATTGAGGAACCATCCTATTTTTAGGTATTGTAATGCCTCGAACCAAATGAACCCAAATTTCCAACTGGGAAATCAAGGTGGGTCATTGTATCAAAACCGACAAGGTGGTAACCAAGGAGGTTACCAACAGAACTACAACCAAGGAGGTAATAGTAATGGGTTGGCGAATAATCAAGGTGGCGGTGATGATTTAAGTGCAAAAATGGACGCCATGTTGAATATGTTGAAAGAGACAAGAAAAGAGAATGAGGTGCGAGACAAGTCGCATGAGGCCTTAGCAAGGCAAGTTAGCCGAAGACGTGGCCCAACTTAAAGGAAGCGAATGACAACTCCCGAGTGACACAACGGTGAACTCGAAGCATCAAGGATCGGCTCCAAAAAACACATGTGAGGTACCAATTAATAAAATTACTCTACGTAGTGGTAAAATTATTGATAATGGAGTCGAGTCACCTCCACCCCAGTTTGTTGAAGGGGTGGTAGAAGATGTGAGTGATGAGAGTGAAGTTAAGGTTGAGAATGGCGAAAGTGGCCAAAGTGGTCAAACGGGTCAAAATAAAAAGTTTTCTGAAAATGTCAAAAATAAACGCGTTGTGACCACTTCCGTTCCAAAGACTAAGGACAACGGGTCGGAGGGTATTACTGCCCCGTATCCTGAAGCTTTGTTGGAACCGTCTAAGAGAGTGGTAAAGAAGCGTAGCCCACAACAAGAGGAAATGTGGGAGGTTTTTAAACAAGTTAAAATTAATTTACCCCTCCTAGACATGATAAAGCAAGTTCCATTATATGCAAAATACTTGATGGACTTGTGCACCCAAAAGAGAACTCACAAGTTTCCTAAGAAACTTGATTTAACTGAAAATGTGAGTTCCATTCTTTCGGGTGCACTTCCACCCAAGCTCCAAGATCCAGGGGCGCCCATTATTTCTATTCAAGTGGGTAAATTTAAAAGGACTCGGGCACTTCTAGATCTTGGTGCTAGCATGAGTATTTTGTCGGATAGTTTATATAACCAATATGAGTTTGGTCCACTTCGAGAGGCAAACACCACTGTGGTACTAGCTGATTTGACTCCAAAACTACCCCACGGAATAGTCATAGATGTAATATTAAAGTCGATGACTTCTATTACCCGGTGGACTTCCTTGTGTTAGACTATGTCTCTTTAGACCGGACCAAGCAACCTATAGTTATTTAGGGTCGACCGTTTTTGGCAAATTCAAATGCCAAATAAATTTCAATACGGGTACGGTTGACATGACATTTGGTAACCGTAGGTCGAGGCTTAATTTTTTCAGGACTGATGAATCCTCTAGTTAATGATGAATGCTATATGGCGGACATTGTTGGCACGTGTATACCTTTATGCGACATGGTTGTCGATGAGGAAAACACAATAGAGGAGTGTTTTATGTTTGACAGATCATAGGTGGAGATTAGTCGGGGTATGAATGAGGAGGAGAACAAGTTAGAGGTTTTGGCTGTGAGAGAAGGAAGGCCTCCGTGGACTCACCAAGTGGAGAGTTTACCAGATACAATAGACACCAAGCTAAAGCCATCCCTGGTAGAGCCTCCAACAGTGGAGTTGAAGGTGTTGCCCAAGCATTTAAAAAAATGCTTACGGGTGGCAACACGCTTCCGGTCATCATTGCATCTAACTTGACCGGAGAGCAAGAAGAGAAACTTATGGCAGTTTTGGTCATCAATAGAGCAGCTATTGGGTGGACCATCGCGGATTTGAAGGGTATTAGTCCCTCGATGGTGATGCACAAGATCATCACCGATAACGTGGTAACTCCCGCAACGCGATGCGCAAAGACGGTTAAACCCGAACATGTGGTGGTAAAAAAGGAGGTATTGAAATGGCTAGATGCGGGTATCATTTACCCCATCTCTGATAGCCAGTGGGTGAGCCCGACACAAACAGTTCCCAAGAAGGCGGGTATCCAAGTCCCGTAAAAAATGACGCAGGTGAAGAGGTAGCCACTCGGCCAGTAACCGGGTGGCGTATTTGTATTGATTATAGGAAGTTGAATTCCGTAACTTCCTAATATCACTTTCCTTTACTATTTATTGACCAAATAGTTGAGAAATTGGCCGGTCAAATGTTTTACTATTTTCTGGACGGCTATTCCGGTTATAATCAAATTGCCATTCATCGGGAAGACCAATCAAAGACCACTTTTATGTGTCCTCATGGCACATTCGCATTTAGGCGAATGCCATTTGGACTATGTAATGCCCCCGCCACCTTTCAAAGGTGTATGATGAGTATCTTTTCGGATATGGCGGGGGAGTCTTTAGAAATCTTATGGATGATTTCTCAATATTTGGGTCATCTTTTGATACTTGCCTTGACCAGTTAGAATAAGTTTTAAAACGTTGTGTCGAAACTAACTTGGTCTTGAGTTGGGAAAAGAGCCATTTTAGGGTTCAAAAGGGGATAGTGTTGGGGCACGTAGTGTCAAGTCGTGGGGATAGAGGTTGATCATGCGAAAGAGCAAGTCATCTCTACTTTACCCTATCCCATGAGCGTTAAGGGCGTTAGATCATTTTTTGGGTCATGCGGGATTTTATAGGAGGTTTATAAAAGGATTTAGTGATATTACAAAACCCCTATGTAATCTTTTATTAAAAGACAAAAACTTTAATTTTGACAAACAATGGAAAACGCCTTTAATATGTTGAAACAGAAATTGGTTGAGGCCCCAATCTTGCAATCACCGAATTGGTCTTTACCATTTGAAATCATGTGTGATGCAAGCGATTATGCGGTTGGGGCCGTTTTGGGTCAACGGGGAGAGAAAAAGCCGGTTGCTATTTACTATGCAAGTAAGACTCTTTCGGATGCACAACTTAATTATCAACAACCGAGAAAGAGCTACTTGCGGTGGTTTATGCGTTGGATAAATTCTGGGCTTATATATGGGGTAGCAAAGTTATTATCTATTCTGACCACAGTGCTGTTAGGTACCTCATGGAGAAAAAGGACGTTAAGTCGCGATTGATCCGATGGGTACTCTTAATACAAGAGTTCGATTTGGAGATCCGAGACAAGAAAGGAGGTGAGAATGTGGTAGCCGACCACTTGTCTCGATTGATGGTTGAAGACGGTCCATCATCCATGGAGATTAATGAAACTTTTCCTGATGAGCACATTTTAGCTATTTCCACTTTATCTTGGTTTGCTGACATTGTGAATTATATGGCAATAGGTACAATGCCGGAGCATTGGTCGAGGAAGAAGAGGATTCATTTCCTTTCACAGGTTAAGCATTACATTTGGGATAAACCAGACTTGTTTAAAGTGGGAGCTGATCAGATGATCCGGAGATGTGTATCGGATGAGGAAATCCAGAGTGTGTTGATGCACGTGCATTCACATGCATGTGGAGGTCATTTTAGTGGCCAAAAGATGGGTCACAAAGTGCTTTCTAGTGGTTTATTTTGGCCTACAATATTTAAAGATGCTTTTAAATTTGCCAAAACCTGTAAAAATTGCCAACAATTAGGGAGTATTTCTAAGAGGGATTAGATGTCCATGCAATCGATTCTTGTAGTGGACGTTTTTTGACGTTGGGGGAATCGATTTTATGGGACCCTTCCCCAATTCATATGGCAACTTGTACATCTTGGTGGTCGTGGATTATGTTTCCAAATGGGTCGAAGCAATCGCCACCAAAACAAACGACCATACTGTTGTTTGTAATTTTGTCCAAACAAACATAATTTCAAGGTTTGGGGTTCCTCGAGTCATCATAAGTGATAGAGGATCCCATTTCAAAATTTTTAACTTTGGCAAATTACTTTAACGATATGGTGTTGACCATAGAATTGCAACTCCTTATCACCCCCAAACTAGCGGGCAAGTGGAGGTTTCCAATAGGCAACTTAAAGAGATTTTGCAAAAGACCGTAAGGGCAGACCGAAAGGATTGGTCAACCAAGTTGAACGATGCTTTATGGGCTTACCGAACGGCTTATAAAACTCCTATTGGCACCAACCCGTACCGCTTAGTTTTTGGAAAAGGATGTCATCTACCGGTTGAACTTGTTCACCGGGCGTTTTGGGCGATTAAAAATGTTAATCTTAAGTATGATGATGCAGGTAGGGAGAGAAAGCTCAAGCTCTGTGAGTTGGAAGAGTTGGGGGAGGAGGCGTATGAGTGTGCTTCCAAGTACAAGGAGAAAATGAGGGTGATACATGACGCCAAGATTCGGAAGTGAAGAAGCACCAGATTGAATTTGACCGGAATCAGATCAGACCTGAGGTTGTGGTTTCTGCATAAAAGGTTAATCCTCCAATTGTTCGCCGTGCAAAGAAAGTAGATCTCCGATGAACACTGCAAAACAAAACACCATTAGACTCACCACGGGGAGAATGAGGGTTCTCTCCGTGACCACCCTCCGGCGTGAGAATAAGTACAGGTTATCGAAATAGTTTAAGTGAAGTAAGTGAGAGAGAGAGTAAGTGAGTGTGAGTGAATCACTTGTACCTGAAGTCTCCTTTATATAGCCGGATTTAGGAGCCAAAATTTAGAGAGAGAGAGTTAACCGAATCTTTTTCCACGCCGTTAGTTAGTTAACTTGTCATCCAAGCACACGAATCATGAGTCGATCAACGGCTAGGGAAAAGCCACGTGGCATGTGCGATCATCTACCTTTATGTAAGAAACATGCCATCATCGTGACATTTTATGGAT
Organism: Scalesia atractyloides; assembly: GCA_947069175.1. Lineage (NCBI taxonomy): Eukaryota > Viridiplantae > Streptophyta > Magnoliopsida > Asterales > Asteraceae > Scalesia > Scalesia atractyloides. The sequence goes on from CAMTDV010000017.1 coordinate 62,152,886, forward strand.
GCACCAGATCATGCCACGTCACATTCGGTTATAACTGAACGTGCCCTTGCACAATTTAGCCTTTATTGCTTCTAGAACGTTTTACAGCTGTGACCTCCTGATCTGCTGCCACGTGTCTTTTCTGTTATAACGGAAAAGATTCCTTTGTCGTTTACTCAAATTCCCTGCGCGCGGAGGTCATTTGATAAGAAGTACTTTCAAGCTTAACTGTTTCCTTGCGCGAGCCCGCGCAAAGTAGTTAAATGATTTAATATTCTTTTCGATTATCCGGCGCGTGGGTTAATGATGTTTGTCCTTTGTGATCTAGTCTGCGCAAGGCTTGTTTTTTGGATAATAATGGTATGGTCGCTCGCTTGCGCAAGGTTTTGGGACCATACCCCTTCAAGTCCCCCAATCCAGTGTTGCTCCTATGCGCTATGGCAAGTAGGAGGAATACTGGACTTATTAAAATACTGTTGTGCTGCTCTGTCACGCGACGTTGAGAATCAACTGATATCTTCAATGGATAACGTTGAAGAGATTTTGAATTTTGAAAATATATCATCTTGTGAAATGACAATGTGTCAGTAAGTTGGTGAAAAACAACGTGCAAATTGTGACGTCCTGATTACTGTATTACAACTGTCAACAGTGTCAGACGTACAAAACATTAATTGTTTTTCGGCTGACGTTGGTTATACGCGCGCGTGACGGCGGTTACTGTTCCCCACTCGCCCTTTTGCTTGCCTAGGGTTTTGTGAAAACGAAAAAGTTGTTGCACGTCGTTCCAGGCATTAATTGCGATGCCTATATATATACTTCATTTCTAATCTCTGCTTCTCATGCTTTCTTCAAACTCTTGAATTTCTTCTCTAGTCTCTCCAAATCCCCTCTTCTGCTACCAGAAAAGACGATCGTCGTTCTTGTTGATTTGCCTATCTAACAATGGCAACTAGTTCTAAGCCTGAGGATACAGCAGAGATGCCTTCAACATCGTCGTTGCCGACCCTGAAGTGGTCTCGGAGTCCTTCGATGAGACAGTTAAAAACTTTAAGTTTCCAGCAATCTAGGATGCAAGATATCCATCTGAAACTGATACAGCGGCGAATGCTCCGACTGGGTATATCACGTTGTTCTGGGATTTTTTTGCAGATGGTAATTTTCGATTACCGATTACTTGCTTTATTCTTGAGATCTTGGAACATTACAAGTTCCGCCTTTCTCAGTTAAATCCGATAGGGATGGTTCGTATTCGACATTTCGAGTTTGTTTGTAGATATATGAACATTACTGCCACCGTCAATCGATTTAGGGTTTTCTATCAACTGCATTGTTCTTTGGGTTTCTATTCTTTCCAGCAACGGTTGCCGGCTAAGAAATTAGTGCTCGCTCCTCCGAAATCATATCATGATTGGCAACAGAAGTTCTTCTATGTTAAGGTTGTTGTGATTCCGATGAAGATGACTTTTCGAGGTGTTGAAGATATCGAACTAGAAACAAAGGCCATACCAGTCGACGAAATCTGGTATCAGGATTTGAAGGATGTGCCTAGCATTATGTTACCTGAGAGAGCACTGGTTGCAGCAAAGATGAGCTTGCTATGGAAAGCTGATTGTCGAGACAAACCAGTCTATATGGAAGACAAAAGAAGTAAGTCTTTATCTTGCCCATGTACTTTAGTTTGACATGGTAGTCTTATCGTTTATGTTTGCGCTTCGTCGCATTTGTGTCTTTGCATGTTGTATCATTCAAGCGAGAGAAGGGAAAAATGGAAACTATGGAGCTAAGCGCGAAAGACCCCACATGGTATGAACAGATCTTGAAAGAGTTCATGCTTCCCAAGGTTGAAGAATTGAACGCGCAACCCTCTTCAACTGTTGGTAAGTATGCTTTAACATTGTCAATGCCTAAGTTGATATTGCAATATTACTAATTTGCTATTGCTACGCCTGAGTAATATTGCAATATAACGTATGCCCTATCTTGGGTGTTTTGATATAGGTGATCTGATAAATTTGGGCGTAGGCCCCGATTCCAAAAAGAAGAAAAGGCATGTTCCTTCCGCGCTTCCGCCTAAGAAGGTTGATGTCTCTAAGGTGGAGATAAAGAAAGGTACGCGCTTCACATCTGATTCATGGTGTGATTCCCTGGTGGTGTCCGACTCACTAGAAGGTCTTGCGCCTGTAGGTCTAAAGAAAGCCAAGGCGGAGCCTGTGGATATGACATAAATTCCCGCTCCCAATCCTGATGAGCCGACTGACATAGAATCAAACCCAGAGCATTTGGTGCGCCATACATCCAAGAAGAGAAAAAACGCGGAACCAGAACCACCAGTACCACTGCCAAAGATTTTAATACTTCCATGTTTATTGTGGCCGTAACTAGTCTTTGCTTAATTCCAGAGAAAATGGTCAAGACTTCTCAACCAGCCCAACCATCATCATCGATCCCTGAAGAAACTGCTAAGGATGATGATGCAATGAATGTTGAAACCGGGGGGCGATGGACCAGAACTTATTGTCCCTGATATGCCAGAGAAATATGTCCTTGAGAAAGAAAAACCAAGCATTTCTGCTGAAATCCCTACTGACGAGCAGGTAAAAACTACTGCCCCAACATCTTCTGGTGTTGACAAGATCATGACTGCTGATGAGCAAGGAAACGAGACCATTCCTACCTCATCAAATATTGAGAAGATTGCCACCGGTGGCCAGTCAAAAGGCATTGGCTCTTCTACTGTCGCGCAAGATTTCGAATCATTTTTTGACGACCCAGCGGACGAGTCCCCAATTCGCCCTGAAGAGACTCCAGGGGACTATTATTATCGCTCTTATTCGATGAAGCAAGCCTCTGCCATCCATCAGCCAGTATGGAAATTGAAACAAAGCGACACCTTTACCGACTTGCAAGCTTGCAGAGAATGGTACAGGGGTATATATCCTCCAGCGGAGGTCAAACGTCAAGAAGAGAAAATGCATGAGCAAACATACCAAGCGTATCTTCTAGAAACTGCTCAAGCTTCCTCTACTACCCATAGAATAGTGTTCGAGTGGCGTAGCATGAATGTGGAGTGGGATGAGTTTGAGTCAAACAAATTTAAGGTTGGGTTCGAGCAGGAGAGGGTTAAAAAATTTCTTGTTGATCTGGAGGCTGAGAAAGCCAGCTTTAATGACGAGAAGAAAACAGAAGAGTGGTCTGCCATGAGTTGGAAAAAGAAAGCAGAGGCAGAAGCTGCGTTATTGGTTGAAGAGCGTCAGAGATGGAAGGATGCTTGCACGAGATAATAATGAGAAGATCAAGTTGCGCAATGAGATTCAGCAAGAGCGAAGTGAGAAAAAAGAGGTAGAAACTATCATGACCCTTCTTCTTATAGATAAAGAAATTGTTGATCTGGCCTCTATGCTCTTTGATGAGGAAAAAATGAAAGCCGATTTGGATGTGGCAAAGAAAGACCTTCAACTTGCCAATGTCAAGAAAGCGGAGCTGGCCCGCCGTCTGGCGGAGAATGAGAAAAAGATTGAGGAAGCTTAAGTTGCACGTGCCACTGCGATGAGTGTGGCGGAAGCCTTGACAAACAACCTTTCATGGTTGCAACAATATGGATTGTTAACGTAAGTATCCTCTTTCTCATATCATATTATCTTTCTTGTATGTCCTTTTTGCGCGACCTTAAGTTAGGATTTATCTGCGCAGATTGCTAACTTGATCTTGAACTCAACCGAGTTGGATGAGGTGGTTGCCAAGCTGATGGTGGCGTCGCGCAGTGACGGATATGCGCATGGCTATGGTGAGTGCTCCCAACAAGTTCGTGAACTTTTGAAAGTGTGATGGGATACTAGCCGCTCAGCCACATATGGGATGGATACTAACGCTACCTTTGTTGCTGCAAAAGAAGCATATGATCAGTTGCACATATCGGTGATGGATCTTATTGATGATGCGCTTCCTCATGATGATTTTGTGGAGTGATTGAAAGAGATCTTTGCTGAGGCTGAGGAAAAAGAGCAAGCGAAGGCTCCTGAATAGGAGTAATCCTACTTTTGTCAAGGTTTTACTATAACATTATGTTCAAAGATGTAAAAACAATGCTTGGGCTTGCTATGTACAGGTGCGCGGTCGCGCATGTAACTTGTTATTTTGATAATGTTATATATTTGGATTACAATACGTGCATGTATATAATTACTTGTTTCAGGTGAGACAAATGAGCGAAAGTATAAACTCATGTATGAACCAAAGGTTATTCTTTTCGCGGTAATGTGTTACCACCATGTTCATGAGATTTTGAATACCTTTAGTGTTTTTGAGCTCTCCCAGTAATTGCATGCATTTGTAAAAAATATATAGAAGCGTAAATGTAAGTAACGACTGTTATTCTCATTGATAAGGCGTACGATCGTTAAGATTACAAGAAAAATGGAAAAACTGTAAGTGGAAATCTCCTGCACTAATAAGGTGCGAGGCCAATGCATTCAGAGAAGACCAAGGTTACATGTAGCAGCGGCGCAACTGCTGGGCATTCCAAGTTCTAGGAATGTTAGTCCCATCCAGGCGCTTTAGTAAGTACGCGCCCTTTCCTAGGACTTCATTAATGACATAGGTCCCTCCCACTTTGGCGTTAGTTTTCCGGGCTTCTCAACGTTGGAAGCCTCGTTGTCGCGCAGGACAAAGTCTCCTGGTAAAAACGTGCAAACGCGTACCCTTGCGTTGTAATACTTTTCCAATTTGGTTTTATACTTTGCTTCTCGGATGGCTGCATTCTCACGATGCTCTTCCAGTAGGTCAAGGTCCATCCGTCGTTGCTCCTCGTTATCTTGTTTTTCTAATGCTAACATTCGAGGTGATGGGAGGCCAACTTCTGCGGGGATCACTGCTTCAGTCCCGTAGACTAAACTGAAAGGTGTCTCCCCATTACTTGTCTGGGCATGGTGCGATGAGCCCAAAGTATGCTTGGAAGCTCATCGACCCATCCTCTTCGCACCGTCCCGCGCCGTCCCCAAACGAGCCTTGATGCCTTCAACCAATTGTTTATCGATACTTTCCACTTGACCGTTGCCCTGAGGGTGCGCAAAAGAAGCAAAGATATGTTCGATATTCATTTCATGCATCCACTTTTCAAGGTCATCGGAAGCTAAGTTTGTGCCCTTATAAACTTACGAATATGATGTACTCCCAGATAAACTTACGAATTACCATAGCATTGTCGAGGCGAGAGGTTTAGCCTCGACCCATTGTGTGAAATAATCCACAGCCACTTTGATAAACTTCACTGCACCTGGTGCGTCAGGAAATGGACCGACCAGATCAGTGGCCCATTGCTGAAAAGGCCAGGCCGTGGTTACTGGGACTAATGGATTCTTGGGCGCAGAGTTTTCGGTGCGTGACTATAACACCTCGTAAAAAACCCGTCCTATAAAATTCCGACATGTGTCCCACTAATTCTCGTATGACACGTGCTAATGAGAGGGACCAAATGCGTCGTTATGTTATTTTATAACATCTGAACGACAATTAAGGGACTAAAAGTGTCAACTTGCTCAAACTAAGCCTCTGAGTGACCTTTTAATGAACCGAGAGTCCTATAATGTTAATCATACTTTTATGTGTGCCTAATATGGGCCAAAGATAGCTTTATGCGCTAATTATAACTTTTTGCGCAAGTTTGGAAGTTAAGGGACTAATCCTGACAAACTGCGAAAGTTGCCGATTCTCATATTTTGAATACAGACTCCGTATATAAATCAAAATATGTTACATACAATAAATTCTTATGTTTTATTGATGATGAGGATGCAAAGATGTCCATCATTGCGAAATTTCGATCGTTTTTGTGTTCGTTTAAGCGTTTTACTCATTTATGAGAAACGCGCGACCGTACAAACAAACAAACCGACATCCGGGATATTTCCGGACATAATTTAAGACACGTACACCTTAACATCCTTAATGAGCCTAGAAATCAAGTAAAAAAGGACAAAACGCGACGAAACAAGTCGGTTGTACGGTCACGCGTTTCTCATAAATGCGTACCGTCCAGGGGCCAAAAGTGTCAAAAGTTGAAAGTTTGGGTTGCTGAGCTGGGTCCTTACGGATCGTAAGAGTGGACCCTTACGGTCCGTAAGCTCATCTGCAGACAGTCACATGCTTGTTCAGCAAGCTTGCTCCATAATTCAACACCTAGCTCGTTTTTGCCACTCTTTACCTGATCTTGACACCTCCTAAACACTTGTGATCATCTCCTAAGCCCTCTAAACACATGGCATGATCCTAGAAATCCTTAGACACTATAAATAGGTGATGATCTTTACTTGAAAACTTGCATCATTTCCCATAATCTTTCTATAAACTCTCCTCTGGAGGTTCCTGAGCATTTGGGAGCTTCCTTTGAGTTTTCTTCAGTCCATAGGACCACAAGTAAGTGTTCCTTCCATGGCTTGTTCTTTTATTAGGCTTTTAAAGCCAAAAGTCAAGCGTTTTTTTATAAACGCTTTCACTTTCGGTTTAGACCTTAATGGTCCAGCCATTGTTCGCAGAACATGGCTACGTGATCATAATTAGGTAGGTGTTAATCCCTCAAAAGGGCACCTCCTAATTACCACGTTTGCTTGGTTAATTGACGGGTCAACAATGTTTTAAAAGTCAACGGGTCAGATTTTGAAATATTCATAATCTGAGTTTATACATATTCTAAAATATGTTTCAACACTTAAACAACTTGGTAATAATTATTAGAACATGTGTAAACATATTCGGCTCGTCAATTTTAGTTTTAGGGTGGGTTCGCAATCGAAAGTCGCGAAGTTTAACTTCTGCGTTGACTTTCGATTATGAACCGAATTAGATTAGTATTCTACTGATTTAAGGTCCCGTTATGATCATATTATGATGTAGCATAACCCTCTGAGGTTATATTACATGATCATAATAGTAATCCGAGTTTTATGCAAGTTTTCGCAAATATGCCATACTTTGACTATTTTGCCATTTTATATAAAAATGAAGTTTAAACACCAATGAACTTGCAAATGATTTAGGTACTGATATGTTAACATGTTTAACATATTTTGATGTTACAAATCTGACCATAAACCGAGTTTTCATTTAATATCGTAAAATACGCTTTAAAGTGACCGAAAAGCCCTTTCGGCGCATAGAACGATTTTAAACATAATCTATCATACCAAACTCATTACCTACTGATATAATATCATGATTAGAATATATGGGGATATCACTTCAGTTTATAAACCGAGTTTATGCACAAGATCTTGTATTACGCTATTAAATGACGATAACGCCCTAACGACACCTAAAATGGTTTTTAATCATGATTTTCATACAAAAAATTTTACGTACTGATGTGTTATACTAAATAACATTTTAACTATTTAAACCTATTCAAAACATCAGTTTTCATAAAACATCGCAAATATCATCATTTAACGACTTTAACGCCTTTTTGGCACGTAATATGGTTTTAAACCATATATTCCAACCAAGACTTGTTACCTACTGATTTTATAACTCATTTAAAATATTTTTTACAGTGGGTACATGTTATAAACTCAGAATCCCAAATACGTCTTTGAAACTATGTGTGAAATTACCAAAATGCCCCTTCAGAGCATAGTTTGGTCTTAAATTATAAAACACACATATTTTGATATGATACTGATATTATGTCATAAATAAAACATTTTCACAGAATGTTTATGGTCGTAACATCAGATTATACGCAAGTTCCTTTTATACGTCGCTAAATGGCCAAAACGCCCTTATGAGGCATAGTTTGATTTTAAAACCAAAACGGGCATACAAGTTGATATCCTACTGATATTATAACTTGTTTAAAGTATATTGGCATATGGAACCTGTTCATTACTCATCCGGTTACCCGGTATCGCTTATATGCCTACGATTAAGCTTATGTAACTACTTTACGTAATTTAACCAAAACGGGTTTAACCTTATCATTTTTATCCCAAATTCCAGAATGTTAATAGTTTACCTATATTAACAAGTCATACTACTTGTTGGGTTTAAATTACATTCTGTTCCGGTCATCGCTTAATCAATCGTATCGTAGCGTTTTTGATACTTTAAGCTAACTAATCTAAGTCTATGACTTAAATAAGATCCGTTAGCATTCTAATTTGGTTGTTTATACCATCATTCCAGACTAGAGCCTTTCGGTAAATTGTACCTACGTTTACTTAATTGAATACGACTGAGTTATTATAAATCTACATTATAAGACGAGTGCTAGCTCAGGTAAATACTCTTACCCTATTTTCCCTATACGGGCTTGGGATACGGTAAATTATTACCACACGGTCTGGTATGGGATTCGAAGACCAATGTGTCGGGAAATTCAAATAACTATTGCCAATTGTGATCCATATAAGCACAATATGGTACGTTAAGATATATATATATGACCTACAATTGCCCGTGGTGATTTATTAAGCATATAGTCTGTCAAGACATTTTGACCTATTATTGCTCGTTGTGATCAAATAACGCCCGATAAAGTCTATGAAGAAATATATGACCTATGATTGCCGTTGTGATCTATTAATCCCTAATAATGTCCGTTTAGTCATATATGACCTACTATTGCTCGGTTTTATTCGTTAAGGCCCAATATGGTTAGTGAAGATATATATATGACCTACAATTGCCCGTTTTGATTCATTAAGTCCCAATATGGTCCGTTACGTCCTATATGACATACTATTTTTGTTGTGATTCATTAAGGCCCAATATTGTCCGCTAAGACATTTTTTTAACCTACTATTGCCACTTGTGATCCAATAAGGCCCTATATGGTATGTGAAGATATATATGACCCACTATTGCTTGTTGTGATTCAGTAAGGCCAATATTGTGTGTTAAACCATATGTGTACTATTGCGCGTTATGATCCATTAAGGCCGATATAATCCATGAAGAAATATATGACCTACGATTGCCACTTGAGGTCATTATTGGTAAATATGGCCCTTTAAGACTTATATGACCTACTATTTCCAGTTAGATTCATTAAGATCCAATATGGTCCACCCGACATATACAACCTACCATTGCTCGTTGTTATTAATTATGTCTCAATATGGTCTGCTATGACATTTATGAACCTACTATTTACCATTGTAATACAGTAAAGCCCAATAAAGTCCGTTAAGAATAGAACGCATTGCCCGTTATGATACATTTACGCTCAGTTTAGTCTGTTAAAACACTTATGACATACTGTTGCCCTTTGTGATTCGTTAAGGCCCAATATGGTATGTTAAGATATATATGACCTACTATTGCTTGTTGTGATTCAGTAAGGCCCAATATTGTGTGTTAAGCAATATGTGTACTACTAATGCCCGTTATGATCCATTAAGGGCAGATATAATCCGTGAAGAAATATATGACCTACGATTGCTACTTGAGATCAATTAATGGTAAATATGGCCCTTTAAGACTTATATGACCTACTATTGGCAGTTGTGATTCATTATGATCCAATATGGTCCACCACGAAGTATAAAACCTACCATTGCTTGTTGTTATTAATTATGGCTCAATATGGTCCTTTATGATATTTATGAACCTATTATTTACAATTGTGATATAGTAAAGCCCAATAAAGTCTGCTAAGAATATAACGCATTGCCCGTTTTGATTCATTTACGCTCAGTTTAGTCTGTTAAAACACTTATGAAATACTATTGCCAATTGTGATCCATATAAGCACAATATGGTACGTTAAGATATATATATATGACCTACAATTGCCCGTGGTGATTTATTAAGCATATAGTCAGTCAAGACATTTTGACCTACTATTGCTCGTTGTGATCCAATAACGCCTGATAAAATCCATGAAGAAATACTTGCCCGTTGTGATCTATTAATCCCCAATATTGTCCGTTTAGTCATATATGACCTACTATTGCTCGGTTACATTCATTAAGGCCCAATATGGTTAGTGAAGATATATATGACCTACAATTGCCCGTTTGATTCATTAAGTCCCAGTATGGTCCGCTAAGTCCTATATGACATACTATTTTTGTTGTGATTCATTAAGGCCCAAAATAGTTCGTTAAGACATTTTTTATCCTACTATTGCCACTTGTGATCCAACAAGGCCCTATATGGTATGTGAAGATATATATGACCAACTATTGCTTGTTGTGATTCAGTAAGGCCCATTATTGTGTGTTAAACAATATGTGTACTACTATTGCGCATCATGATCTATTAAGGGCCGATATAATCCGTGAAGAAATATATGACCTACAATGGCCACTTGAGGTCAATTATTGGTAAATATGGCCCTTTAAGACTTATATATGACCTACTATTGCCACTTGTGATTCATTAAGATCCAATATGGTCCACCACGACATATACAAGCTACGATTGGTCGTTGTTATTAATTATGCCCCAATATGGTCCGCTATGACATTTATGAACCTACTATTTACCATTGTGATGTAGTAAAGCCCAATAAAGTCCGTTAAGAATAGAATGCATTGCCCGTTATGATTCATTTACGCTCAGTTTAGTCTGTTAAAACACTTATGACATACTATTGCCCGTTGTGATTCATTAAGGCCCAATATGGTATGTTAAGATATATATGACCTACTATTGCTTGTTTTTCTTTTTTTTGGGTAAAGGGTTACCCAGGTGAATATTATATCAACACAAAAATATCAAGTGAGAAGCAAGACAACACCCCTCAGTTCTCACGAGTGACACACCACCCGAGAGTTAACAAGCGAAAATAAAGGACGCCTACAAACACACCAATCAATAATATAAGACGACCCACTAAACATCAAAGCAAAACCCTAGCCGCACTCATCATCCGTAACTACTAACCCACGAAGTAACGCCCAATCCTGCAAAACTCTATCCACCTGCATAACATTCTTGAACTTTAACGTATGTAGCTTCATTCTCACAGTAGATAAAATAACCTCCACCAGCTGTGACTTGTCTCTTCGTTTGGTAGTAAACAATCTTCGATTCCTTTCATCCCATACAAAGTATGCCGTCGCGCTAACTACAAGTTTTGCAGTGACATGGATAGTCTTCTTTGAATTCGCAATTCTCAATAAGTGATCAAGAATCGCATTCCACTTGTGTTGAATAACCCTCATACCAGCTTTATCTTTCACACCATCCCAAACTAATGACGCATAACCACATTCAAAAAACAAATGCTCGTGAGAATCTGGCCCTAACGTACACAACGAACAGCACATAAGATTAAAGTTGGCATTACCCGATGAGTTCCATTTTCTCATAACGTCTTGCGTCTTCAGCTTTTTATTCATAATGAACCACATAATGAAAGAGTGTCTTGGAATTGCTTGCGGGAACCACACCACCTTAGCCCATTGCACTTCACTTTGAGCTAGGCGTATGTCATCCCAAACCGACGAAGTGCCAAAATCCACTTTGGTACCCAAACGTGTTTTCCAAACCAGCTTGTCCGTACTAGAATCATCAAACACTAACTGACGAAGATTAACTAAAGCAGGAAATCGATTAATCCACAAACTAGGCCACCTCCATTCACCATTCACATACACATCCGCCAACTTAGCATCCATATTAAAGTCCGCGTTAGAAATTAATCTTGGTGTAAGAATAGTCTGAATTGGGCATATCTCATCCCATTTATCAAACCATACCAATGTACTAGACCCATCTCCCACCTCGGTCCATATATGGTTTCTTATAATTGGACTTAAGTTAAGCATTTTCCTCCAGCTCCATGTAACATTGCCTTTAACCAGTAAGTCCCAAAACGATCGATTCAGAATGCGGTACGAGTGAATCCATTTTACCCATAAAGATTCTCTATGAGTTAGCACACTCCATATGTGAACGGTCATCAAAGCATTGTTCATATCTTCCACTCTACGAATACCCAATCCACATTCCTCTTTTGGCACACAAACTGATTTCTACTTCACCTTAGCTTTCCCTTTGATATTATCCCCTTGCACCCATAAAAACGCTTCTTCCTATCTTCCAACTCCTTAATAACTCGTTTCGGTAAAATAAAAACCGAAGCCCAATAAATATGTAATGAAGATAGAACCGACCTGATCAACTGTAGTCTCCCTGCAAACAATAAACACTTATTCTTCCAATCAGTGATTCTAGGCTCCATTCTTTCAACCAGTTGTTTGAAATCCTTATATTGAAGCCTAGCGAGATTAGGGGCACTCCAAGATACCGAATCGGCAAAACCCCTTCCTCAAACGACATAATACCAAGAATACGTTGTTTCACAGTATCCACAACGTTACCAAAGAAAACTGTACTTTTAGCTATACTAGGAACGAGGCCAGACATATTCTTAGACACATTTAATGCTTCCATAACAGTTTTAGCTGACCCATGATCCCCCCTAGCAAAAAGAAACAGATCATCCGCAAAGCATAGATTAATAATCTTTTGCTTTTCACATTTACTGTGGAACCTGAACTCATTAGATATCGAAACCTGTTTATGCAAAATCAGAGAAAGGACCTCCATGATAATCGTGAATAAATAAGGAGACATAGGATCACCCTGTCTCAGCCCACGTTTCCCTCTAAAATACCCATAAAGATTCCCGTTAATAGCAAAGAGAATGAAGTAGACCTGACGCACGCCATAATCCATTTAACCATTGTCTCATGAAACCCAAACCCCAGCAAACTCTTCTCTAAGAAACTCCATTCCACCGTATCATACGCCTTCTGAATATCAACTTTAAATGCGCATCTCGGAGGGCCAAAATTTCTATGATAGTTATGCATTAGCTCTTGCTTCAAGAGAATATTATCAGAAATTCTTCGACCAGGAACAAACGCAGACAAATTGATGCTCATGATATGACATAGCTATCCTTGATACGATTAGAAATAATCTTGCTAATACACTTATACAACGTATTGCAACAAGAAATAGGGCGATAATCCGTGACTGACAAAGGGGTACTTACTTTAGGGATCAACGATATGATAGTGTGGTTTAGTTGCTGAAGTAAGTTACCATTGGGGAAAAAATCGTTTCTCGCCCGACAAACATCGTTCCCTACAATATTCCAAGTTTTAATAAAGAAGACCGAAGTGTACCCGTCAGGGCCAGGAGCTTTATTCCCAGCTATACAGAACATAGCTCTTTTTATTTCTTCATCTGTAATCTCCCGAACCATATTATTAGCTTTCTCAATTTGCAACACATTTCGAAAAAGATCAAGGGTAGGCACACTATTAATACTACCTATACTTCCAAAAAAAACGAGTATAATGATCCACCAACACTTGCAGCACCATCCCTCCCTCAAAACAGCTTACCATTAGCATCCCGAATAGCATAAATTCTGCTCCGATGATTTTTCGCTTTGACCACATTATGAAAGAACTTTGTATTAGAATCACCCAACGAAAGCCAATCAACTTTAGACTTCTGTTGTAAGAAAAAAGCTTCATCCTGAACCACATCAATGTACCCCCTGAATCAATTTAGCATGCTGATTTAACAGTTCGGGATTCATTGGATTGTCATCAATAGCATGCTGACACTCATCGAGATTTTTCCTAGCTACCTTAACCTTTTCATGTAAGTTACCTTGCTGCTGGAGAAGTTTTCGTAACAGAGACTTAAGAGCCTTCAGTTTCATAGCCACCTGGAACATAGCAAAACCATGTACATCCGAATCCCAAACCCGTATAACCTCCTCCATAAAACCCTTTTTATCCGCCAGCAAATTAACAAATTTAAACGGCTTCGGCTTATCCCTAGTGACATTCGGCAAAGCTAGAATACATGGAGAATGATCCGAGATCCGATACGGGTGAAAGCACGCAGCTGCCGCGGAGAAAACATCAATAAAAGGATTATTTCCAAGAATTCTGTCAATCTTTTTAAATACGGCACCTTGTTTTTTCTGTTTATTCGTCCAAGTGTAGTGTAAGCCAGAGCTATTATATCAAACACCTCAATAAAATTCACACACTCCTTAAACTCCCTCATGCCTATACTACTCGTTGAAGCACTCGTTAAAGAGTCTTCCAAAAATAAAGACGAGTTAAAATCACCCATAATGACCCACGGCTTATCATGCATATAAGAGTGATGAGTGCATAAGTTATTCCACAGTTGAGGTCTATTTTTATAGTATTTGTCAGCATACACAAAAGAACAAAACAACGTTTTTTGATCTAGTTTGAAAACAATCTAAGTGTGTATAACTTGATCGGTTTGAGCAAGAATCATAACATCCACCATATCAGCATCCCAAACAACCATAATACGAGTACCTTTAAGACAGCACCCCGAATTTGAAGCCCAACTCCAAGACCAACACACTTTTTTACACACATTCGAAACATTAGACGCATCCACATGAGTCTCCATAATAGCACAAACCTGCAAATGATTATCCTTCATAACCGAACCTCTTTTTGTTTTAGGGGACGGTTCAATCCCCTAATATTCCAAGCAGCTAAGCTACCCATGGAAACCTGCATTACCAGGTGTGCTTGCACCCTCAGATCCTGATAGTTCCAGTTTTTTATCTAAGACGTTCGGAATTTCCCCTAGCAATTCATCCACTTCAACTTCACCATCCAACAGTTCCTCACTTCTCTCAAATCTTTCATAAGAGTTTACTTCAGATTGTTTCCTAGTATTAACTGCCAGCCCTTCCTTTTGACTTGGTAAACCATCATCCTTTAGAGCATCAAACGGATTTGACACTAGCACCTGAGATGAAGACGCAATGTCCCTTCCAACCTTGCTTTTAATCACCGGCCTATACATCATCTTTTGTTTCTGGTTTTTAACTTGAAACCCTGGCTGTCCCCGTTTTTTGTTCTTGCTTTTAACCTCCTGGAGTTCATCCTTCTTATTATTTGAATCATCATTATCCACATATTTTGGTTTCTTAGGACATGAAGACTTATCATGGCCAAACACATAACAAGTTGAACATCTTAATGGCTCCCAATCATACTCAATTTTCACCTCTGCTTTTAAATATCCATTGCCATCCAATGACGGGACTGCTATCTTCACATTACGTTTTAATTCGTTCCCAGCATGAACTTCAATAAGCGCCCTAGCAGAATTGCTCCTACCCCATGATTATGAACACATCTTTGCCGTACAAGAATCTACCATCTTCAGCACTCCTAATTAGAAGCAAGCAGACTCAAACCATCTTTCGTAAATGCCGGTAACGGGACCTCATGCATCTTAACCCATACCGGAACAAGAGTGATTTCCTCCTTCATTAACTCAGTCGATGGGGACCATACTTTTAAGATGATCGGGACATTCCTAATCAACCATGGCATGGCCCCTTTTCCAACAATAATTCCATACCCTCCTTTGTAGCAAATTTAAAGAAAAAGAACCCCTTAGCGTTCATCATCATTCTAGTTAATCCATATTTTGACCAATTATTCTTCACAATATAGTCGACAACAGGATATGCAAGCCGTTTTCCCAAGAAATATCCATATAATGTATTCTCAAACCTATCATGCACTTCTTTCACCGATTCAACAGGAATAACAACATCCACATCATCCATGCATTCAGCCGACTCCATGTGTCTAAAATTAATTTTGGCTCCCTCCTTTTGTTCTTGAACCACCTTAGCATACGTAGGCGGTGGCATTGTCTCCATACCCTCATGCATATCCTTTACGTAGTTAGGGTTTGCATGGGACCCTGCCTTCATCCCCACGTTACTCCCTTTATACTCTAGGTCTACGGGTTTAGAGATATTGAGCAAACCATCAATCACGGAGGCATTATTTGAAGAAAACATACCCCTTCTTGGCATCAACGAGTTACCCTCAATATTCATGACCATTAACACTATCCCACGAACAGGCGTATCATTGACATCATCATTCATTGTATCCGTAATCACGACCATACTACAATCTCTCTACCACTACAAAATCAGACCCTAGCAGCAAACCCAAAAAACCTAGACTCCAAGAACCCCCAAGCACAACCAAGCACACAGAAAACCCTAATCTAGAAAAACCTAGCCACCAACGATCAGCCAAAGAAACTTAATACAACGGTCAAATCTAAGTTGCTACCTGTAAGCAAACCAATAAGACACCTCCCCTAAGAATCTCTAACCGAAAATCAATAACTAGAATTCCAGCGACAATAAAACACACAAAAGAAGAAACCTAAAACAAACTCAAACTATAATAGCTAACATGGCTCGTAGAAATCATGTGGAAGATGATTAATCACAGGCATGTTACACAATCTAGTTAGGATTGATTAGGAATCAGCAAGAAGCAAAATCGCCATACTAGAGAGAGAATTAGGGTACCTGAGTTATTCCAAACTCAGTTATTTCTACTAGGTCACATATGTCTTAGTGGACTATATAGGGTTCCTACTATTGCTTGTTGTGATTCAGTAAGGCCAGTGTAAAGCAATATGTGTACTACTATTGCGCGTTATGATCCACTAAGGGCGGATATAATCCGTACAGAAATATATGACCTTCGATTTCCACTTGAGAACAAATAATGGTAATATGGCCTTTAAGACTTATATGACCTACTATTGCAGTTGTGATTCATTAAGATCCAATATGGTCCACCATGACATAAACAACCTACCATTGCTCAGTGTTATTAACTATTCCCCAATATGGTCCATTATGACATTTATGAACCTATTATTTACCATTGTGACACAATAAAGCCCAATAAAGTCCGTTAAGAATATAACGCATTGCCCGTTATGATTCATTTACGCTCAGTTTAGTCTGTTAAAACACTTATGAAATACTATTACCAATTGTGATCCATATAAGCACAAAGTACGTTAATATATATATATATATATATATATATATATATATATATATATATATATATATATATATATGACCTACAATTGCCCGTTGTGATTTATTAAGCATACAGTCAGTCAAGACATTTTTACCTACTATTGCTCGGTGTGATCCAATAACGCCCGATAAAGTCCATGAATAAATATATGACCTATGTTTGCCCGTTGTGATCTATTAATCCCCAATATTGTCCGTTTAGTCATATATGACCTACTATTGCTCGGTTATATTCATTAAGGCCCAATATGGTTAGTGAAGATATATATGACCTACAATTGCCCGTTTTGATTCATTAAGTCCCAATATGGTCCGTTAAGTCCTATATGACATACTATTTTTGTTGTGATTCATAAAGGCCCAAAATAGTCCGTTAAGACATTTTTTAACCTATTATTGCCACTTGTGATCCAATAAGGCCCTATATGGTATGTGAAGATATATATGACCAACTATTGCTTGTTATGATTCAGTAAGGCCCAATATTGTGTGTTAAACAATATGTGTACTACTATTGCGCGTTATGATCCATTAAGGGCCGATATTATCTGTGAAGAAATATATGACCTACAATTGCCACTTGAGGTCAATTATTGGTAAATATGGCCCTTTAAGACTTATATGACATACTATTGCCAATTGTGATTCATTAAGATCCAATATGATCCACCACGACATATACAACCTACCATTGGTCGTTGTAGTTAATTATGCCCCAATATGGTCTGCTATGACATTAACCTACTATTTACCATTGTGATACAGTAAAGCCCAATAAAGTCCGTTATGAATAGAAAGCATTGCCCGTTATGATTCATTTACGCTCGGTTTAGTCTGTTAAAACACTAATGACATACTATTGCCCGTTGTGATTCATTAAGGCCCAATATGGCATGTTAAGATATATATGACCAGCTATTGCTTGTTGTGATTCAGTAAGGCCCAATATTGTGTGTTAAGCAATATGTGTACTACTATTGCGCGTTATCATCCATTAAGGGCGAATATAATCCGTGAAGAAATATATGACCTACGATTGCCACTTAAGATCAATTAATGGTAAATATGGCCCTTTAAGACTTATATGACCTACTATTGCATGTTGTGATTCATTAAGATCCGATATGGTCCACCACGACATATACAACCTACCATTGCTCGTTGTTATTAATTATTCCCCAATATGGTCCGTTATGACATTTAAGAACCTATTATTTACCAGTGTGATACAGTAAAGCCCAATAAAGTCCGTTAAGATTATAATGCATTGCCCGTTATGATTCATTTACGCTCAGTTTAGTCTGTTAAAACACTTATGAAATACTATTGCCAATTGTGATCCATATAAGCACAATATGGTACGTTAAGATATATATATATATATATATATATATATATATATGACCTACAATTGCCCGTTGTGATTTGTTAAGCATATAGTCCGTCAAGACATTTTGACCTACTATTGCTTGTTGTGATCCAATAACGCCCGATAAAGTCCATGAAGAAATATATGATCTATGATTGCCCGTTGTGATCAACTAATCCCCAATATTGTCCGTTTAGTCATATATGACCTACTATTGCTCGGTTTTATTCATTAAGGCCCAATATGGTTAGTGAAGATATGACCTTCAATTGCCCGTTTTGATTCATTAAGTCCTATATGACATACTATTTTTTTGTGATTCATTAAGGCCCAATATAGATTATCATCTACATACAATGTTTATAATCAAGAAGATCCGATCAGTTTAGGGTTTGTGTTTTGTATTGATAACCGTCGACCTGGGAATTGGTAGGAGATTCTGATTTTATATAAAGATTGTGTTGATCGCGGTTAACGGAAGTTAATCTAGCTAGATTGATACAAGCTTTCTAATCGATTAAGGATTGATTACGGATTCTAGGGTTTTGGAGTTAGGGGTTTTTTTCTTTTCTGTTTTTTGGTTGTGTGGTTGCTGTGGTTGTTTGCATGGTTGTGAGTTTTACGTCCTAATGGAGAGAGGTGAAGTTCTAAATGGTGATGGGTATCCAAAACTGAGCAAGGAGAGAGTTGTTAAATCTGGCATGTATGAACGTAAGAAACCTGATGTGCATGTTGATCGAGGCAAATTCCCGTTACCTAATAAGGGCTTTGGAAACCGTGTGCTGAATATCGACGGTAACCCTAAGCTGGCCCGTAGAGGGAATGTTACTAACTCACTAGTGGAAGAGGTGAACTCGGATCTGAGGCTGCTTAATGCCATTGATGAACGAAACAAGATTACGGGTGCGGTACCTGTGGTGAATGATATTAAGGAGAACTCGGAAAACATCCTGGAAAAAGGGGCTAACTTGCATGGTAATTTGGAGGATATTGCAGCTGATTCGGATGGTGGTGTTTCATCATCTGAATCCACGAAGGTAACGACCACTAAGATTGTAGAACCTCTTTCGTTTGCTAGAGTTGTTCAGCAGAATAGTGATGGCATTAAGGTTAATTTTCGGTCTTTGGAAACTGATGAAATAATTGATGGGGCTGATGTTGTCATCCCATTATCATCGGTAAAGCAGGTTAATGATAGATATTCGAACACTCTTTATGGATATTTTTTGGGAAAGCGCTTAGCGTTTCCGGTGGTAGACTATTTTGTTAAAAATAATTGGTCGAAGTATTGTTTATCCAGGATGATGATGAATGCAAAGGGGTTCTTCTTCTTTAAGTTTCAAACAAAAAAGGGATGGCACATCTACTGGAAGATGGGCCATGGATGATACGAAATGTTCCAATTATTCTTACTGAATGTGTTATGGTTGAGAAAAAGGATATAACATCTATACCGGTTTGGGTAAGATGCATGATGTACCGTTGGCTGCGTTTACGGAGGACGGGTTGAGTTTACTGGCCTCGAAAATAGGTGTTCCAAAGTTGCTGGATTCTTATACAACAACAATGTGTGTAGATTCATGGGGAAGAAGTAGTTATGCTAGGGCGTTAATTGATGTTCAAGCAGGGTCTGACTTAAAGAGAGTCGTTACGGTTGCAATCCCGGCACTCGATGGAAAGGGATACTCTAAAGCGGAGGTAAAAATTGAATATGATTGGGAACCGTTGAGATGTTCAACATGTTGCGTGTTTGGTCATGATGATAACTCGTGCCCAAAGAAACAAAGCCCAGTGCTGATGGATGATAAGATGAAAAATAATGATGATTTTCCGGAGGTATCGTCGAAGAGTAGGAAAGG
Organism: Scalesia atractyloides; assembly: GCA_947069175.1. Lineage (NCBI taxonomy): Eukaryota > Viridiplantae > Streptophyta > Magnoliopsida > Asterales > Asteraceae > Scalesia > Scalesia atractyloides. The sequence goes on from CAMTDV010000017.1 coordinate 62,172,993, forward strand.
GATCACTCAAGGGCTGCATGTTAAGAATCAGAAGCCGAAGCTTGTGTATCGTCCGGTAGGAAAGTCTAAGTCCAAGGCTGATGGGAAAGTGCAACCGAAAAACCAAGTGCCTATCTCTAACCCGTTTGCTGTGCTTTAAAAGGAGGGCAATCACTCTAATGAATTTGGTGGAATAGAAGGTATAACTTCATAGGGTAATCAACAAAATAAAAATACCAATTCGGAGGAAGTAATTGCGGATGCAGTTGAAGTCGAGGAGCTTTTAGGTGATATCCCAAAATTTTGGATCAGAAAGTGGAAAATAAAAATTCTGAGGGTGCAAGCACACCTGGTGATACTAGTGTCCATGGGTAGTTTGGCTTCTTGGAACATAAGGGGTTTGAACCGACCCTCAAACAAAATGAGGTTCGCCAGGTGGTGCTGGACAATCATCTTCAAGTGTGTGCAATTATGGAAACTCATGTTGACTCGTCTAATGTCTATAATGTTTGTAAGAAAGTTTGCTGGTCATGGAGCTGGGCGACTAATGCTGATTGTTGTGAGAAAGGTACTCGTATTATGGTAGGGTGGGACGCTAACATTGTGGATGTTATGATCCTATCCAAAACAGATCAGGTTGTGCATTCTCAGATCATGTTTAAACTCGATCAAAAGTCTATTTTTTGTTCGTTTGTTTATGCTGACAACTACTACAAAAAAATAAGGGACCTATGGCAGAACTTACGTATTCATCATTCTTATATGCATGATAAACCATGGGTTATCATGGGAGATTTTAATTCTTCCTTGTTTCATGAAGATATAGCGCAAGGGCCATCTACTTTTAGTATTGGGAATAGGGAGTTTAAGGAGTGTATTGATGAGATAGAGGTGTTTGATGTTAATCGAACGGGTTTACATTTTACGTGGACGAATAAGCAGCAAAAGGGTATCATTGTCAAGAAAATTGATCGAATATTGGGGAATATGCAATTAATCGATACTTTCCCTGATGCGGCAGCATGTTTTCTTCCGTACCGAATATCAGATCATACTCCGTGTATCTTAAAATTGCCTAATGTGACTAGGGGAAAACCTAAGCCGTTTAAGTTTGCGAATTTGGTAGCCGATAAGAAGGGTTTTATGGATGAAGTTAAAACGATTTGGAATATGGACATTCAGGGTTATCGCATGTTTCAGATTGTTAAAAAGCTTAAGTTGTAAAAAAACCCGATGAGGAAACTCTTGTATATGCAGGGTAATCTGCATGAGAATGTTAAGACGATGAGAAAGGATCTAGATGACAACCAGCTAGCTATTGATAACGATCCTTTCAACAATGAGCTTCTTGCTAAACACAGTCGATTACTTCAAGCGTATAAGAAAGCGGTTCTTGATGAGTGTTCTTTTTTGCAGCAAAAATCTAAGCTAGAATGGCTTTCGCTTGGTGATAAGAACTCAAAGTTCTTTCATAACACTGTCAAAGCAAAAAATCATCGGAGTAGAATTTTCTAGGTAAGAGACGGTAGCGGTACATTACACGAAGGACTGTCGGTTCCGCAGTACCCAGTTTTTTGGTAGTGTTGGAAGTATAAATTTGCATCCTACGCCTGATCTATTCCATAGTGTCTTATCGGTTGACAAAGCTTCTGCTATGGTTAGGATGGTTACGGATGATGAAATTAAATAGGCAATGTTTTCAATTGATGGGAATAAAGCTCCAGGTCCTGATGGTTACACCTCGGTCTTCTTTAAAAAGTCTTGGGATGTAGTTGGGAAAGATGTTTGCAGTGCGGTACAGGAGTTCTTTCAAAATGGTAAACTACTCCGTCAACTTAATCATACGATAATCTCTTTAATCCCTAAGGTTAGTACACCATCTTCCATTACGGATTATCGTCCTATATCTTGTTGTAACACATATATAAGTGTATCAGTAAGATTATTACAAATCGTATAAAAGAAGGGTTATGTGACATTGTGAGCATCAACCAGTCAGCCTTTGTTCCGGGTAGAAGGATTTCAGATAATATCCTCTTAACACAGGAGTTAATGCATAACTATCATCATAATAAGGGGCCACCAAGGTGTGCCTTTAAGGTGGATATTCAAAAGGCTTATGACACGGTAGATTGGAACTTTCTTGAACAGATTCTGCTAGGTTTTGGGTTTGATCGGAAAATGGTGAAGTGGATAATGGTTTGTGTTACATCCACGTCCTTCTCTTTGGCTATAAATGGTAATCTGTATGGGTATTTTAAAGGGCAACGGGGTTTACGACAAGGAGACCCAATGTCTCGTACCTTTTTACGTTGGTTATGGAGGTTCTTACATTGCTTTTGCAAAAACAGAGTTCTTTGTCAACTGAGTTTAGGTACCATAATAAGTGTGAAAATCAGCGAATAATTAATCTCTGTTTTGCTGATGATCTGTTTTTGTTTTCCCGGGGTGATCATAGATCAGCAAAAGTGCTTTTGGAGGCGTTAGATTTATTTAAGAACATGTCAGGTCTTGTTCCTAGTATGACTAAAAGTACGGTCTTCTTTGTAATGTTCCGGACATAGTGAAAGACCGAATTAGAAGCATCATCCCATTTGATGAGGGTAGGTTGCCAGTTCGCTACCTTGGGGTTCCCCTTATCTCTACCAGGCTTGTTTACAATGATTGTAAGAGACTTGTGGAAAGTATGGACTCAAGAATTACCGATTGGAAAAATAAGAGTCTGTCATTTGCTGGTAGACTTCAATTGATTCGGTCGGTCCTGTCCTCTATGCATATATTGGGCGTCAGTTTTTATTTTACCAAAGCGCATCATTTATGATCTGGAAGAAAAAATGCGAAGGTTTTTGTGGGCGCAAGGAAATAACATAAAAGGGAAAGCTAAGGTGAGTTGGAAAAAAGTTTGTATTCCTAAACAAGAGGGTGGCTTGGGTATTCGAATGATTGGGGATATGAATAAAGCGCTTATGGTTGCGCATGTATGGTGTCTTCTTACACATAGAGAGTCTCTTTGGGTAAAGTGGATCCATTCATATCGTATGCGAGATCGAAGTTTTTGGGACTTACCAATTCGAAATAACATAACATGGAGCTGGAGGAAAATGTTACAGCTAAGGCCGATTATTCAACATCATGTATGGACTAAACTGGGAGATGGTAACAAAACGCTAGTCTGGTTTGATAAATGGGATGAGATATGTCCTTTGAATTCTTTTGTTACGCCACACATGATATCGAATGCTGGTTTCTATATGAACTCGAAGGTTGCGGATGTATGTGACCATGGGGAATGGGGATGGCCGACCGAGTGGGTGAACCGATTTCCGGCTCTTCGAAACATGCCAAGTATCATACTGAACCCAGGTTTTCATGATAGAGTTGTGTGGAGAACTAGATTAGGAAAGGAGATGAATTACAGTGCTGCTATAGGGTGGGATGAATTTCGACTACACCAGAGTGAAGTCCCATGGGCGAGTATTATTTGGTTTCCCCAATCTATTCCTCGCCATTCTTTTTTAATGTGGCTGCTTGTGCACAGAAAACTAAAAACGCAGGATGTCATGAGTCGATGGTCTTCGGCGGGTACTACTAATTATAACCTCATGTGTTGTTCGTTGTGCATGGTTGGTCTGGATTCCCATGAGCACCTTTTTTCGAGTGTTTATATGCTGCTCAGATTTGGAATGGTATTCGAGATAAAGCAGGAATGGGATCGCTGCCTAACAAGTGGGAAAGGATCTTTGATCATTTGGTGCAATATGCGAAGTCAAAGCATGCTACTCATGTTATTGGAAAGCTTGTTGTTGGCGCGGCAACTTACTTCGTGTGGCAGGAACGAAACCAGAGATTGTTTTCTAGGAAAAAAAGGAGTGCAGATCAACTCATTGAGGTTATTCTAACAACAGTTCGGATGAAGCTACATTTGATGAAATTTAAGGACACGAGTCACACTAGAGCTCTTCTACAGGAATGGAGACTTCCTAGAGGGTTGCTGATAAATGATGATGAATATGGCTAATGGTGTTGCATGTGTTTTTTTTTTGTAACTGAGTGTTACGTGTATTGTCGAGTGACGTGTTTGTTAAATTGGTGTCTAGCGTCTGTAGGATGATTGCTTGTTGAACTCTAGTATGGCTTGTCATACTTGAGAACTGAGGTTTCTGTCTGCCTCACTTGTTATTTTTGGTTGATTGATATAATATTTACCGGGGTAAACCCTTTACCCAAAAAAAAAAGTTAAGGCCCAATATAGTCTGTTAAGACATTTTTTAACCTACTATTGCCACTTGTGATCCAATAAGGCCCTATATGGTATGTGAAGATATATATGACCAACTATTGCTTGTTGTGATTCAGTAAGGCCCAATATTGTGTGTTAAACAATATGTGTACTATTGCGCGTTATGATCCATTAAGGGTTGATATAATCCGTGAAGAAATATATGACCTACGATTGCCACTTGAGGTCAATTATTGGTAAATATGGCCCTTTAAGACTTATATGACCTACTATTTCCAGTTGAGATTCATTAAGATCCAATATGGTCCAGCCGACATATACAACCTACCATCGCTCGTTGTTATTAATTATGCCCCAATATGGTCCGCTATGATATTTATTAACCTACTATTTACCATTGTGATCTAGTAAAGCCCAATAAAGTCCGTTAAGAATATAACACATTGCCCGTTATGATTCAGTTACGCTCAGTTTAGTCTATTAAAACACTTATGACATACTATTGCCCGTTGTGATTCATATAAGCACAATATGGTATGTTAAGATATATATATATATATATATATATATATATGATCTACAATTACCCGTTGTGATTTATTAAGCATATAGTCAATCAAGACATTTTGACCTACTATTTCCTGTTGTGATCTATTAATCCCCAATACTGTCCGTTTAGTCTTATATGACCTACTATTGCTCGGTTATATTCATTAAGGCCCAATATGGTTAGTGAAGATATATATGACCTACAATTGCCCGTTTTGATTCATTAAGTCCCAATTTAGCAAAAAATGAGCAACCTCTTCTTGAGAATCCTGTTTATGAAAAAGTGGATGAGGGCGTGTGAAAGTCAGTGACCAAAGGTTCAAAGAAGTCAGGTGAGCATAATGCTGAGGATGAGGATGTTCTTGATCCTTTTCAAACTAAAATATCATCCTTCATGAATGCGGATAAAAAGAGAGGCACTTCTGAGGGGGCAAGCACTCCCGTAGACATGGGTTTCTATGGATAGCATAGCCTCTTGGAATATAAGAGGCTTGAACCGGCCCCTGAAACAAAGAGAGGTTCGCCAAATAGTCGATGATAATCATCTGAATGTTTGTGTTATTTTGGAATCTCATGTCGAGGTTTCAAAGCTTTCGAAGGTTTTTCGTGGTGTTTTTAAAAGATGGGAGTGGACGTCTAATGGAGGGGTCTGTAATAGAGGAACCAGAATCATTGTGGGGTGGAACGATGAGAATATTGACCTTATGGTTTTAGCTCAATCAGATCAGGTCATGCATGTTCATCTAAAGTCTAAAATCGATTCTAAAGTCTTGCTTGTTTCTTTTGTCTACGCAAAGAACACTTATCAGGAAAGAAGAGTATTATGGCAAGATTTGTGCAAACGTAAGTTGGTCACAAGGAATCAGCCGTGGATTGTTATGGGGGATTTTAACTCAGCCCTCTATATGGATGATTGTTTGCATGGCACTTCTACCCCTACTATAGGTATGAGGGAATTTTTTGAATGTGTTTAACACAATGAGCTGTTAGATGTTCCTGGTCACGGCCTTCATTTTACTTGGAATCAAAAACCAAGGGAAGGGGTAGGAATCCTCAAGAAGATCGATCGGGTAATGGGGAATGTTAGTTTTTTGGATGATTTTCCAAATGCTCATGTTCTTTATCACTCCTATCGTATTTTGGATCATACACCTTGTATTCTTAAAATGGCTAGAGACTCTCGGGTAAAGCCAAAACCTTTTAAGTTTGCAAACTTCATAGCTACTAAAGATGAATTCAAAGATTGTGTTGGGACTTACCAATCCGAAATAACATAACATGGAGCTGGAGGAAAATGCTACAGCTAAGGCCGATTATTCAACACCATGTATGGACGAAACTGGGAGATGGTAACAACACACTTGTTTGGTTTGATAAGTGGGATGAGATATGCCCTCTGAATTCTTTTATTACGCCACGTATGATATCAAATGCTGGATTCTATATGAACTCGAAGGTTGCGGATGTATGTGACCATGGGGGGTGGGGATGGCCGACCGAGTGGGTAAACCGATTTCCGGCTCTCCGAAACATGCCAAGTATCATACTGAGCCCGGGTTTACATGATAGAGTTGTATGGAGAACTAGATCAGGAAAGGAGACGAACTATAGTGCCGCTATAGGGTGGGATGAATTTCGAATACACCAGATTGAAGTCCCATGGGCGAGTATTATTTGGTACCCCCAATCTATTCCTCGTCATTCTTTTTTAGTGTGGCTTCTTGTGAACAAAAAACTAAAAACGCAGGATGTCATGAGTCGATGGTCTTCGGCGGGTAGTCCTAATTATAACCTCATGTGCTGTTCGTTGTGTATGGGTGGTTTGGATTCTCATGACTACCTTTTTTTCGAGTGTTTATATGCTGCTCAGGTCTGGAATGGTATTCGAGATAAAGCAGGAATGGATCGCTGCCTAACAAATGGGAAAGGATTTTTGATCATTTGGTGCAATATGCGAAGTCAAAGCATGCTACTCATGTTATTGGAAAGCTTGTTGTTAGTGCGGAAACTTACTTCGTGTGGCAAGAACGAAATCAGAGATTGTTTTCTATGAAAAAAAGGAGTGCAGATCAACTCATTGAGGTTATCCTACTAACAGTTCGGATGAAGCTACATTTGATGAAATTTAAAGACACGAGTCACACCAGAGATCTTCTACAGGAATGGAGCCTTCCTAGAGGGTTGCTGATAAATGATGATGAATATGGCTAATGGTGTTACATGTGTTTTCCTTTTGTAATTTAGTGTTACGTGTATTGTCGAGTGACGTGCTTATTAAATAGGTATCTAGCGGCTGTAGGATGATTGCTTGATGAACTCTAGTATGGCTTGTCATACTTGAGAATTGAGGTTTCTGGCTACCTCACTTGTTATTTTTGGATTGATTGATATAATATTTACCAGGGTAACCCTTTACCCAAAAAAAAAAGATTGTGTTGCGACTGAATGGGGTAAAACAGTAGAGGGTATTCCTATGTTATCTGTTGTTAAAAAGCTTCAGAACCTTAAACCTCCTTTGAGGAAACTTCTTCATCAACAAGGAAACTTGCACGTTAAGGTGAATGAGTTAAGACTCAAACTAGACGAAGTTCAAAAGCAAATAGATTCGAACCCGTTTTGGGACAGGGAGACTAAACTCATCAAAGAATTTCATAGTGCTGCATATGATGAGGAATCTTTTTTGAAGCAGAAAGCTAAGCTTGAATGGCTTTATGCAGGAGATGGCAACACTTCCTATTTTCACAATTTTGTTAAAAACAAGAATGCTAGGAGTAAAATTCATAGCATTAAGGATGCAAATGGTAATCATTTCGAGGGGTCGGGAGTAGAACCAGCCTTAGTTGATCATTATGCTAATTTCTTGGGGATTGAGGATAAGGTGGATGAGTTGGTATTAGAGGATTTGTTTACTAATATTGTCAGCCCGGTTGCGGCTGCCCATATGGTGCGTCAGGTGACTCGAGACGAAGTGAAAGCTGCGATGTTCAACATTGGAGATAACAAGGCCCCTGGCCCCGATGATTACACATCGGTGTTTTTTAAGAAAGCATGGGACATTGTTGGTGAGGAGGTTTCCGCTGCCATCCTCCAGTTCTTTGAAAATGGGAAGCTGCTTCAACAAGTGAACCACACGATTATTGCTCTTGTCCCGAAAGTCCCTACGCCGAGTTCGGTTCTAGAGTATAGGCCTGTCTCTTGTTGCAACGCCATTTTTAAATGCATCAGCAAAATCTTGACGGATAGAATAAAAGCCAGTCTGGGTAACTTGGTAAATATAAATCAATCTGCTTTTGTGCCTTGTCGGAGAATATTCGATAACATCCTTCTCACACAGGAGCTCATGCATAACTATCATCTCAGTAGAGGCAAACCAAGGTGTGTGTTAAAAATTGATATCCAGAAAGCTTATGATACGGTTAGCTGGTCTTTTCTAAAAACTATTCTAATCAGGTTTGGGTTTCCTCAAAAATGGTTGATTGGATCATGACATGTGTTTCTACTGCGTCTTTCTCGTTAAGTATTAATGGGAATTTGTGTGGATACTTCAAAGATAAGCGGGGTATAAGACAGGGAGATCCTATATCACCTTACCTTTTCACCCTAGTAATGGAAGTCCTCTCGTTGCTGTTACATCAAGCTGCTGATCGAAATCCTACGTTTAGATACCATGCCAAGTGCAAGCAACAGAAGATTAATAATGTTTCTTTTGCCGATGACTTGTTTTTGTTTGTAAATGCGGACCTGGTCTCAGTAAAAGTCATGCAGGATACATTGGATTTGTTCACAAGAGTTTCATGTTTAACCCCGAACTTGGCTAAAAGCACGGTTTTTTTAGCAACGTTTCCCAACTGGACAAACAGGAAATTCTTTCTCTCTTGCCATTTAAAGAGGGAGTCCTTCCTGTTCGGTATTTAGGCGTTCCATTAATCTCCTCCAAACTTATGTTTAAAGAATGCAGGATTCTTGTGGACCGTGTGGATAAAAAGATTGATCATTGGATGAATAAGACTTTATCTTTTGCGTGAAGGCTTCAACTGATTAATTCAATTATCTCGGCTATGCACATTTACTGGGCTTCTGTGTTTTTGCTTTCGGCTCGTATTATTGGTGATATTGAAAAAAGAATGTGGAATTTTTTGTGGAGTAGAGGGCCGGTAAAGGTCGCTAATCCAAAAGTGGTTTGGAAAAATGTTTGTCTTCCTAAGTATGAGCGAGGATTGGGGATTAGAAGAATTTCTTATGTGAACAAATCTCTGCTTGCGAACCATATTTGGAATATCCTTGTTAAGAGAGAGTCGTTTTGGGTTAAATGGGTTCATTCTTACAGGATTAAGGGAAAGAATTTATGGGACATCCCCTGACGAGGTAGTGTGAGTTGGGGATGGAGGAAAATCTTAGCTATTCGAGCATCCGTTCGTCCTTTCATATGGTATACTATTCGTGATGGCCGTATAGCTAACGCATGGAGTGATAACTGGTGTGATTGTAGTCCACTTAGAGAATTATTACACCTAAACGTATACATGGAGCGGGTTTTAGCATGCAGACTACTGTGTCAGAGCTTGTGGATCATCAAAACTCTTGGAAGTGGCCTGTTGCTTGATATGATCTTTACCCGGTGCTGATTAATTTAATTCCCCCTATTCTTGACCAGAACGCCGCAGACAACTTGATTTGGAAAAATAGGCAAGGCAATCAAAGGTATTTCAGCGCAAGTGAGGTTAGGGATAATATCCACTTGCGTGGAGATGAGGTTGATTGGGTGGATTTGGTGTGGTTTAGTCAATGCATTCCTAGGCACTCTTTCCATATGTGGTTGGTCATCAAGAACAAGCTGAAAACCCAGGATCGCATGGGTGTTTGGGATGCGGGAAGTGCAACCAATCTCAATCTAATGTGTTGTCCGCTTTGCCGACATGGGAAAGACTCGCGTGATCACTTGTTTTTCCAATGCCCCTTTGCGATGCAAGTTTGGAACTGGTTAAAGATATGGCATACATGGATACAGTTGATGCTGAATGGGATTCTATTATGGCATGGTTTGCCCAGCGTCCGAGATCTAAGACCGCAGAAAGTATGGTTAGTAAACTGGTAGTGGCAGCTTCTACTTATTTCATTTGGCAAGAGAGAAAAAATAGACTTTTCATTCCTAATCATCGTAATGCTCCCGTGATTGCTAATATAGTCCTCCATACGGTGCGACTAAAGTTGATGACGTTCAAGCCTGGGAAGAACTCCAAAAACCCTTTGTGGTTAGAAAGGTGGAAGACCCAAGTGAAGGCTATGACCATCGATCTGGGCTAGTGATTGTAGTCTAGGGTTTTTTTCTTTGTTGCCATTGTTTCGGCTTTTGGTTGTTTCTTTGATTGGTTTGTTGGTGGTTAGGGGATGTTGTTTTGGTTTGCCTAGTCTTGGTAAGCCAAGTCTAGCTCTAGTGTGCCTCTCTGGCACGCTCATGTGTTTCTTTTTTATATAAAATTCACCGGGGTAACCCCTTACCCAAAATACTATTTTTGTTGTGATTCATTAAGGCCCAAATAGCCCGTAAGACATTTTTTAACCTACTATTGCCACTTGTGATCCAATAAGGCCCTATATGGTATGTGAAGATAAATATGACCAACTATGGCTTGTTGTGATTCACTAAGGCCCAATATGTGTACTACTATTGCACGTTATGATCCATTAAGGGCCGATATAATATGTGAAGAAATATATGACCTACAATTACCACTTGAGGTCAATTATTGGTAAATATGGCCCTCTAAGACTTATATGACCTACTATTGCCACTTGTGATTCATTAAGATCCAATATGGTCCACCACGACATATACAAACTACGATTGGTCGTTGTTATTAATTATGCCCCAATATGGTCCGCTATGACATTTATGAACCTACTATTTACCATTTTGATACAGTAAAGCCCAATAAGTCCGTTAAGAATAGAACGCATTGCCCGTTATTATTCATTTACGCTCAGTTTAGGGGCTGTTTGGCAACTTCTTAGTGAATAAGTGCTGAAAGAATAAGAGGCCTGAACCAGTAAGAGGTCTGAACCAGTAAGTGTTGAACCAGGTTAAGTCTTTTTGGTTGGATCTCTCTGAATGACTGTGTACAATGATGATTTTACCATTCTGAATTATTTTTTGCTGAGTATAATGTATCTGTTTGGTCATAACTCCTAATAATGAATAATTATTAAAGAAAAAAAATACAAACCATCATTGAAAATCCAAATTACACATAAATCCTTCTTGAAAACATACTAATCCAAGTAGAAATTAATAACTCGCGTACAATTTTGGTTTTAAGCATTTGACATTGGTTGAGTAGCTATCTCGTCACGCAAAGTAGTCATATATTCAATGCCTTGTGAGCCCCATTCCATGTCGTGAACAGACTGGCCATCACTTTCCTCCTGTTGCATTTCTCCAAAAAAAGTGTTCTCGTTGTACTCCACAAATAACTGATCATGAATATTCCATTTCGTTATAAAGTTATGGATGGCGAAACACGCAATCACTATGTCTCTTTGTATTGGAAATGAAAAGGGGGCCATTTGTTTTAGGATTGGGAATCTTGCCTTCAAAACACCATATGCGCGCTCAATCACATTTCTAAGTTGTGCGTGAGCATGGTTGAACTTTTCTTCCTTAGTCAATGCACGTTGTCGTCGAAAATAGGCTAACCAATATCTCGTATTACGGTAGGGAGTCATAAACCCACGAGTGTTGGTGTATGCGGCATCGCAAAGATAATATTTGTCTGCAAATGTTAGTATAAAAACTATTAAATAAAAAACCAGATAAACAATTACATCAAATTTAAGGAAAGGTTAAAAACCTGGTGGGGGAAATAAAAGCCGGAACTCGGATTAAATGCAACTTCTTTCAAAACACGTGAATCATGTGCAATGCCCTCCCATCCGACCCATACGAATGTGAATATCATATCAAAATTACAGATTCCTAAGACATTTTGAAAGCATTCACCCTTTCCTCTTGCCCTGTAAAGAGACTGTTGATCACCAGGTACGACTGCATGTACAAGAGTTCCATCTAACGCACCTATTGCTCCAGGAAATATTTATTTTAGCCTTCTATGGTTTTCTGAAGCATTCGCGATAGATTAGAAGATGTCAGAACTATAACTTCTCTTGGGAAATTCACCATCGCAATTAAGACCTCATGAAAACATCTATGAATTGTTTCTATTGAGTGTTGAAACCTTCGCTTAACCATTCGAATTCGCTCATTATGTCCTATGACAATAAAAAACATAGCCATCTTTTCTTCAAAGGTTATTGACCTACTACTCTGCAACCAATTTTGTTGCTTAAAATGATTGCACAATAGTACATACGCATCACGTGACATGCGCATCATCTCATGACATTGTGTAGAAGTGCCATGCAACAATTCTTGTGTGTACTCATGATCGGTCAATGCCGAATTCAGATCTCTTATCCTTCCATGATTGGCCAATACTGAGGCTAATTTTAGCCAATGCCAACAAAGCAATAAGAAAAGCATATTCTCCTTATCCGAGTCCATAGGCTACCTATCACCCAAAATAATCAAGACCATAGAATCCAAAATAACATTGCCTGAACATAGAATTCAAATAACATTCCAAAACATAGCATACAAAGTTTAGCATCTAATACAAACTTTAGCATTCAACAAGACAAATACAAACATAGCTCAAAGTTTAGCTATCCAAAAAAAACACATACTAACATAGCTCAAAGTTTAGCTATCAAAAGGCAACTAGAACACAACATTAAAATAATCCATACTTCGCTCCCGCGTTCTTAACCCACATTCACAAGTGTGCGGCTTAAGTTCTAACCACACTTTCCTCAAATCAACACTTTCACCAAAAAGCAAAAGCGCCGTTTGATGTTTCGCATCAAATTCTTCCCATCCCAAAGTCTCCAGCTTCTCCATGCATGCACGTATATCATTAGACTGGTTGTGTTTCTCAAGCAACATGTTTGCCACCTTCCTTATATCCTCCCCAACTTCCATGAGATGTGCATTGAATGTTTGTTTCCTTTTTTTAGAGTGACCCGATGACTCGTAACTAACACCTTCAATTGATGATTTTCGTTTTTGTTTAGACCGATCAAAAGACTCTTCACTAGCCCCATGTTCCATTTGAGTGCCATCAATGTCCAAAGGAGCATTTTGATCTATCATTTCCACAGAAGGATAAGGAATTGTAGAAGATGGCCCCCAACTATCAAAACCAGTTGAAGTAGATCCTTCAAACAATTGAATGCAAAAGTCGGGATAATCAAGTGGCACTCTTCTCAACTTTTCTACGAATTTGTTGGACTATATGGAAAAAAATAAGAATTACTATGAGGTTATTAAAAAATATATATATATATATATATATATATATATTCCGTTAAGTTAAAGGTGTTTGTTTGAGGGTTATAAACATTTCCAGTTTTGTTCTTAAGCTTTGACCAAGCTGCAAATTTTGATTTCAAGTAATCATAGCGATTCTTCATTTGTCTTTGATCCACTATAAAATCATGTTCTATTTTCAATTTTTCAGCAACTCTCTTCCATGAAATTGCTTTCAGGCTACTACCCTCACGTCCATGAAGTGCAATTTTATGAATACATGATTCTAGAAAGGTTTTACCCACTCCTTCTTGCTTCCAATTAATCGTAATCTTTTTGTCAGCCATTTATTTAGTAGAATCTACCAATTGATAAAAAAAAATAACTCTAATTAAATAATTAAATACTGAACATCAATCTTGATCAATTCAAGTTAAACAACTACTAAAAATCAAGACTTGTTAAGTTACCAACAATCATCACTAACCGAACTCTCAACTCCAATTTGCGACCAACCTTTACTATTAACCCACATCAGCAGCAAATTTCAAGTTACAACAGCAAAAAAGAACAGCTTTCATATCGTCAACAACAACAGCAAGTTTCAAATTATCACCACATAAGCAACAAATTCTGAATTGCAGCAGCAAAAAAATAAAAAAAAGCAAAAAAAAAAAGCTTTCATGTCTTGAACAACAACAACACAACTTTCGAAATACCAATTCACAACAGCAGCAAGTTCCTAATTACAGCAACAAAATCAGCTTTTAACAGCAAAAAAAAGAAAAAAAAAGAAGGCCAATTTGTTTCGATTTACAGCCGCAACAAAAAAATATATATATTCGAAGCTAGTTTGGAATACATACAACACAATCAGATGAACTCGAAATCGAAGAACAAACAGAAAAAGGCGATTACATACACAACAACAACATCAACAAAATCAGTGATTAAAATTCAACTAAAGTGATTAGAACATACCTTTGATGCTTCCTTTGTAACAGATTGTTGTAGATTTGCAAAGAGAAAAAACCCTAGGGAAGGAGGCGCATGATGAGTAGAAGAGGGGAGAAAAAGTGGTGTGGGGTTTTTAGGGTATTTGGTGGAAAGTTTTTAGTCAGACTCCTTACCATGTATGACTCGGTCAGAGAATAAGAGGCTGCGTAAGTTTTAAGAGGGATGAAACAAACAATCTGAAATCTGACTCGGTCAGACATGGGGTATTAAGAGGCTATTAAGATGCAAACAAACAGGGCCTTAGTCTGTTAAAACACATATGACATACTACTACCCGTTGTGATTCATTAAGGCCCAATATGGTATGTTAAGATATATATGACCTACTATTGCTTGTTGTGATTCAGTAAGGCCCAATATTGTGTGTTAAGCAATATGTGTACTACTATTGCGCGTTATGATCCATTAAGGGCGGATTTAATCCGTGAAGAAATATATGACCTACGATTGCCACTTGAGATCAATTAATGGTAAATATGGCCCTTTAAGACTTATATGCTACTATTGCCAGTTGTGATTCATTAAGATCCAATATGGTCCACCACGACATATACAACCTACCATTGCTCGTTGTTATTAATTATTCCCCAATATGGTCCGTTATGACATTTATGAACCTATTATTTACCATTGTGATACAGTAAAGCCCAGTAAAGTCGTTATGATTCATTTACGCTCAGTTTAGTCTGTTAAAACACTTATGAAATACTATTGCCAATTGTGATCCATATAAGCACAATATGGTACGTTAAGATATATATATTATATATATATATATATATATGACCTACAATTGCCCGTTGTGATTTATTAAGCATATAGTCAGTCAAGACATTGTGATCTACTATTGCTCGTTGTGATCCAATAACGCCCGATAAAGTCCATGAAGAAATATATGACCTATATTTGGCCGTTGTGATATATTAATCCCCAATATTGTCCATTTAGTCATATATGACCTACTATTGCTCGGTATTATTCATTAAGGCCCACTATGGTTAGTGAAGATATATATGACCTACAATTGCCCGTTTTGATTCATCAAGTCCTAATATGGTCCGTTAAGTCCTATATGACATACTATTTTTGTTGTGATTCATTAAGGCACAATATAGTCCGTTAAGACATTTTTTAACCTACTATTGCCACTTGTGATCCAATAAGGCCCTATATGGTATGTGAAGATATATGTGACCAACTATTGCTTGTTGTGATTCAGTAAGGCCCATGTTGCGTGTTAAACAATTTGTGTACTATTGCGTGTTATGATCCATTGAGGGCCGATATAATCCGTGAAGAAATATACCTACGATTGCCACTTGAGGTCAATTATTGGTAAATATGGCCCTTTAAGACTTATATGACCTACTACTGCCAGTTGTGATTCATTAAGATCAAATATGGTCCACCATGACATATACAACCTACCATTGCTCGTTGTTATTAACTATGCCCTAATATGGTCCGCTATGAAATTTATGAACCTACTATTTGCCATTGTGATACAGTAAAGCCTAATAAAGACTGTTAAGAATATAACGCATTGCCCGTTATGATTCATTTACGCTCAGTTTAGTCTATTAAAACACTTATGACATACTATTACCAATTGTGATCCATATAAGCACAATATAGTTCGTTAAGATATATATGACCTATAATTTCCCGTTGTGATTTATTAAGCATATAGTTCGTCAAGGCATTTTGACCTACTATTGCTCGTTGTGATCCAATAACGCCCGATAAAGTCCACGAAGAAATATATGACCTATGATTGCCTGTTGTGATCTATTAATGCCCAATATTGTCCGTTTAGTCATATATGACCTACTATTCCTCGATTTTGATTCATTAATGGCCAATATGGTCCGTTAAGTCCTATATTAAATACTATTTTTGTTGTGATTCATTAAGGGCCAATATAGTTCGTTAAGACATCTTTTAACCTACTATCGCTAGTTGTGATCCATTAAGGCCTAATATGGTATGTTAAGATATATATGACTTGCTTGTTGTGATTCAGTAAGGCCCAATATCGTGTGTTAAGCAATATGTGTACTACTACTGCGCGTTATGATCCATTAAAGGCGTTATAAATCATGAAGAAATATATGACCTACTGTTGGCTGTTGTGATTCATTAAGATCCAATATGGTAAGTCTCTCTTGGTTTTTGGTGCTATTCTGCTGATTTGCTAATGGATTTGCATCCTAAGCATGGGCCTCTTCGTGTTCCACCTGATCCACCACCGGATTTAGGTTTGAAGGACGGATCTAGTCTCAATAAAGTCTCTGGTTCAGGTACTTTTCGTTCTGTATTGTTGAGCTGTTCAGATTTGAATTGTTTGAGGGATTTGCTTAGGAATAATTGGAAGTACAAGTTGTTTCATGAGAAATTAGTCTTCTGTGCTTCAGATCTGAGGGTTTCGTTTAGTACTGAATCAGATCTGGAAGATTTATCTTCTGGTTGTATGGTAGTGATGTTTGTGGAGGGTACGGGTGTGAATGAGCTCTCTAATTAGATGTTTTCGGGGAACCTGGTTCTGTTTTGGAGATTTTGGGAAGTTTTGCTAAGAAAGGTTGGGGAGGGAGAGTGGGTACTTGTTTGGACCAGGTTATGAAGGAGTGTGGGGGTAGGGTTAGGTTTCCTCAGTTGAATTCTAATGTAAATGTTTTTGATGTATCTGCTGATTGTTCTCTTGCTTTGATGGATAAGAGGAAGAAGAGGTCAGTTAGAAATGAGGGTGTTCAGGTGAAGGCTAGTAAGACTTTGTGGGGTGAGAATGCTTTTGTGAAGACTTGTTTAGACGGTAGTGATGCGTGTAAGTTTGAAGTTTTGCCGGATGGGTTTGGTGCTCATGATTTGGTGTCTGGTTTGATTAAGGAGAGCGATAAATGTGTTAATAGAGTGGAGTGGTTTAAATGTAGGAAAGGGGGAGGTTTTGATGATAAGGCTAGGCTGTTTAGTTTTTCTGTTGTTGCACTAAAGTTGGCGTTCAATCTATTGATGGTAAGCCTACAGTAGCTTCTCCTGTTTTTCTGAAAGAAGAGGAGGGTTCTGCTGATCTGAAAGGGAATTAAGGTAGTTTGAAGCGGAACGGAATTAGGGGTGGTGCTTCTGGGCATAAGAAAACCTCTATGAAGAAACTTATTATTGCAAAATCTGCTGAGATGAGCCCGTATAGAATTTCTAAAGTTGATCTGCCTTTTTTGAAAAGTTTAAAACCTGCGTATAAGTCTATTATGAGTTCTGTAACACTTAAGGACAATGTGGTGTTTTCTGCTGTTGGAGGTGGAGAGAAGAGTTCTTTGAAGGGTAAAGAACAAATGTCCTATGCTCCTTCACTTGGGGGAATGTCTGAAATTGTGATGGCTGAGAAAGTGGGTTTTTATCCTCCCAAGGTGTTGGAGAAAGGAGAGAAGGTTGCTATAATCAGACCTGAAAAGATTGCTGAAGCAAAGAGGGTTTACAGTGCCTATCTATATGGGTACTTTATTGGCAAGGATTTACCTATTGGGATGGTCAGGTTTCACTTGTACAATATGTGGAAAAGGTTTGGAATCGTTGATATTTCTACAAACAATTGTGGGATCTATTTTTTCAAGTTTAGGGATGAAACAGGATTGCTGAATGCTATTGATAAGGGACCATGGCTAGTTAATAATGTTCCTTTATGCTTAAGAAAGTGGGAGGCTGGGATCTGTCTTGAGAAAGTTGAACCTTATACCATTCCTTTATGGGTATCTATTCCTAACTTGCAGTTGGAGTTGTGGAACACAGAGAGTATTTGTAGTATGTTGAGTTGTATTGGGGAGCCAATTCTGTTTTATAGAGTTACCAAACAAAGATGTCGTTTAAAGGAGGGTCCTTCGGGGTTTGCTGGAGTATTAGTGGAGGTTAAGGCTGATACTATTCTCCCGGATTATGTTAAGGCGTATGACCCTGAAGATGATGGTAAACCTGCGTTTCTTAAAGATGTTAAAGTCTCTTATCAGGTTAATGTCAAAAAGTGTTCTAGTTGTAAAGTGTTTGGTCATGATTTTGAATCATGCACTAAACGTGTGTTGTCTGAGGATGAGTTCAGCATTAGGGCACAGAAGTTGGTGGAAGATATTAAGAATGTTGATATGAATTCTTTACCGGTTTCTGGGATTAATTCTGAGGGGTTACAATCTGTGAGCAGGAATAAGAATAGTAACAAGCAGATGAGGGGTAATATTAACAAGAAATTTCAGGGTCCTGGGAATAAATTGGGTGTTGTTTCTGGAAGAGGAGGGGCTGATGGGGCTAGCAGTTCTAGTTCTAAAAATGAGAAGGGTGTTGTGATAGATGATGAAAGAATTTTGAAGACTCAAGGTAAGTCTAATGGGAAAAAGGCAATAGCTAAAGGGGTTGGGAAACAGGAGTATAGAGTTAAGAAACAATCTGGGGGTGTGAATAATGTAGGGGAGAATGTTGATAAGGGTGGTTTAGTGGTGAATAACAAGTTTGGTGTTCTGAAGTGTGAGGTTTCTAGGGATGGTATTTCTGAAGAGGTTGGGGTTGCTAGTTTGAGTAAAATACAGGGTGATGATTTACATGGAGATGAGAATGTAGGTAATGGTAGAAAGACTTCTGATGATGATGTTATTATGAAGAATCCTACTCCTTTCGTGCTAGATTCTAAGGTGAACGTTAAAACTTGTTACTTCAAAATGAATGATGAGCAACTTAATGAAGTTGCTCATTATATTTTGAACAAATCTTGTCCTGATTTTGTGATCTTAAGAAAATGGAACATTGGTCAAAAGAAGCTTTTCTTTGAGCAATGGGATAAGTTAATGTTTCAAAAGTTAATCGATACTGCAAAGTTGAATCTGAGGTTGATGAAGTGGCTGTTTCTATGAATAATGATGAGGTTCCGGGAGGGGTTATTGAGGGTACCCAAGTTTTGGGTGGTTCTCTTTTGTCTAAAAGTGCATTATGAAGATCCAAGTGTTAACTTGGAACGTTAGGGGGTTGGGACTTGCTAGTCATCAAGTGCAAGTGAGAAGACTATGTAGTGAGTATAAGGTTAATGTCTGTGGGCTTTTGGAATCTCATGTTACTGTTGATAAGTTGGAAGGTTTATGCAATAAAGTAAATAGAAGATGGAAATGGTATAGTAATGGGGAATTCTGTGACAATTATTGCCGAATTATTGTGGGATGGGATCCTAAGGTGGTTTGTGTTGAGTTGATTAGCTGTTCGGCTCAGGTGATGCATTGTCTCGTTAAACCATTATTTGAAGGATGTGAATTCTTCTGCTCTTTTGTGTATGGGCTCAACACTGCAATTAGTAGGAGGCCTCTTTGGAATGAGTTGTTTTTGTTCATCAGTCTGTTCAGTATAAGCCATGGTCGCTGATTGGGGATTTCAATGCTATTCTTGATTTGAATGAGAAAAAGGGGGTCGTATGGTTAGAAATCAGAGTATGGAGGAATTCAGGGACTGTGTTGCTAATCTGAATATTTTGGATATTTCTATGATGGGGTTTCATTTTACTTGGAATCAAAAGCCGGGTAATGTAATGGGTATTATGGAAAAGCTTGATAGGGCTATGGGAAATCAGTGTTTTGTTGATACTTTTCCTTCTGCTTTTGCCAAAATTTTGCCGTTTTTAACCTCGGATCATTCTCCTGTTATTTTGAATTTTCCGTCTTGTGTCAAGAAAATTCGAAGCCTTTTAAATTTTGGAATTATCTCACTACTAAAAGTGAGTTTCTACCGATAGTTAATGATGTGTGGATGAGGAGTTTTCAGGGTTATAAAATGTTTGTTGTGGTTCAACGTTTGAAAGCTCTGAAAAGGCCATCGAGAAAGCTGAATTATGTGGAAGGTAATTTGCATGATAGGGTTGAGAAGTTGAGGGTTGAATTAGAGAAAATACAAGCTGATGTTAGTCTTAATCCGGAAGATTAGCATCTTAGAGAGGAAGAGGCGTTTATGTTAATGCGTCTAAAGAGGTTGTTCTTGATGAGGAAAGTATGTTAAAGCAAAAGTCAAGGGTTCACTGGTTGAAGGTTGGTGATCAGAATACCAGATATTTCCATCAAACGGTAAAATGCAGAGAGAGTAGGGGAAGGTTAACTCAACTTTCTGACTTGGAAGGAAATGTTCTTTTGGAAGGTAAAATTGGTGATGGCTTTGTGAAGTATTTCAAGAGTATTATGGGAGTTAAGGGAAAGGTGGTTCCTATCACTGATCCCGTGTCTTTATTTTTTAATAAACTCTCTGTTCAAGAGGCTTGTCAAATGGTTAAAGAGGTGAGTAAAGAGGAAATCAAGGTTGCTATGTTTCCAATTGATGACGAAAAGGCCCCTGGACCTGATGGGTATACGGCTAAATTTTTCAAAGCTGCATGGGAAGTTATTGGAAAGGATATTGTAGAGGCTGTGTAGGAATTTTTTGCCTCTAGGAAATAATTGAAGTAAATGCTACTGTGATTTCTATTATCCCAAAGTTGAAGATGCCGAAGTGCGTGAATCAATTTAGACCGATAGCTTACTGCAATGTATTGTATAAGTGCATCAGTAAAGTTCTGTGTAACAGGTTGAAATTGGTGTTGGATAAGTTGGTTAGTACGAATCAGAGTGCATTCATTCCCGGAAGGCTTATTAGTGACAATATTCTGCTTTCTCTTTTTTGGGTAATGGGTTACCCCTGTGATTCTATATATTAACCAACCAAATAACACAAGTAGTGAGGAAAATCTCCCACTAGCGTGTTTGGTCATGATGATAACTCGTGCCCAAAGAAACAAACACCAGTGCAGATGGATGATAAGATGAAAAATAATAATGATTTTCAGGAGGTATTATCAAAGAGTAGGAAAGGGATCAATCAAGGGCTGCATGTTAAGAATCAGAAGCCGAAGTTTGTGTACCGTCCGGTAGCAAAGCCTAAGTCCAAGGCTGATGAGAAAGGGCAACCGAAAAACCAAGTACCTATCTCTAACCCATTTTCTGTACTTCAAAAAGAGGAAAATCACTCTAATGAATTCGGTGGAATAGACAGTATAACTTCAAAAGGTAACCAACAAAATAAAAGTACCAATTTGGAGGAAATAATTGCTGATGCAGTTGGAATCGAGGAGCTTTTAGGTGATATCTCAAAATTAATGGAGCAGAAAGAAGAAAATATAAATTCTGAGGGTGCAAGCACACCTGGTGATACTAGTGTCCATGGGTAGTTTGGCTTCTTGGAACATAAGGGGTTTGAACCGACCCCTCAAATAAAAGGAGGTTCGTCAGGTGGTACTGGACAATCATCTTCAGGTGTGTGCAATTATGGAAACTCATGTTGACTCGTCTAATGTCTATAATGTTTGTAAGAAAGTTTGCTCGTCATGGAGCTGGGCAACTAATGCTGATTGTTGTGAGAAAGGTACGCGTATTATGGTAGGGTGGGACGCTGACATTGTGGATGTTATGATACTTTCTAAAACTGATCAGGTTGTGCATACTCAGATCAGGTTTAAACTCGAACAAAAGTCTATTTTTTGTTCGTTTATTTATGCTGACAACTACTACAAAAATAGACGGGACCTATGGCAGAACTTATGTGCTCATCATTCTTATATGCATGATAAACCATGGACTATTATGGGGGATTTTAGTTCTTCCTTGTTTCATGAAGATATAGCTCAAGGGCCATCCACGTTTAGCATTGGGAATAGGGAATTTAAGGAGTGCATTGATGAGATAGAGGTGTTTGATGTTAATCGAACGGGTTTACATTTTACATGGACGAATAAGCAGCAAAAGGGTATCATTGTTAAGAAAATTGATCGAATATTGGGGAATATGCAATTAATCGATACGTTCCCTGATGCGGCAGCTTGTTTTCTTCCGTACCGCATATCAGACCATACTCCGTGTATCTTAAAATTGCCTAATGTGACTAGAGGAAAACCGAAGCCGTTTAAGTTTGTGAATTTGGTAGCTGATAAGAAGGGTTTTATGGAGGAAGTTAAAAAGGTTTGGAATATGGACATTCAGGGTTATCGCATGTTTCAGATTGTTAAAAAGCTTAAGCTGTTAAAAAACCCGATGAGGAAACTCTTATATACACAGGGTAATCTGCATGAGAAGGTTAAGACGATGAGAAAGGATCTAGAAGACAATCAGATAGCTATTGATAATGATCCTTTCAACAATGAGCTTCTTGATAAACACAGTCGATTACTTCAAGCGTATAAGAAAGTGGTAATTGATGAGTGTTCTTTTTTGCAGCAAAAATCTAAGTTACAATGGCTTTCGCTTAGTGATAAGAACTCAAAGTTTTTTCATAACACGGTCAAAGCAAAAAATCATCGGAGTAGAATTTTCTCGGTAAGAGACAGTAGCGGTATACTACATGAAGGAATGTCGGTTCCACAGGTCATGGTGGAGCATTATACCCAGTTTTTTGGTAGTGTTGGAAGTATAAATTTGCATCCTACGCCAGATCTATTCCATAATGTATTATCGGTTGATAAAGCTTCTGCTATGGTTAGGATTGTAACGGATGATGAAATTAAACAGGCAATGTTTTCAATCGATGGGAATAAAGCTCCAGGTCCTGATGGTTACACCTCGGTCTTCTTTAAAAAGTCTTGGGATGTAGTTGGGAAGGATGGATGCAGTGCGGTACAGGAGTTTTTTCGAAATGGTAAACTACTCCGTCAACTTAACCATACGATAATCTCTTTAATCCCTAAGGTTAGTTCACCATCTTCCATTATAGATTATCGCCCTATATCTTGTTGTAACACACTATATAAGTGTATCAGCAAGATTATTACAAATCGAATAAAAGAAGGATTAGGTGATATTGTGAGCATCAACCAGTCAGCCTTTGTTCCGGGTAGAAGGATTTCTGATAATATCCTCATAACACTGGAGTTAATGCTTAACTATCATCATGATAAGGGGCCACCAAGGTGTGCCTTTAAGGTGGATATTCAAAAGGCTTACGACACGGTAGACTGGAACTTTCTTGAACAGATACTGCTAGGTTTTGGATTTGATCGGAAAATGGTGAAGTGGATAATGGTTTGTGTTACATCCACGTCCTTCTCTTTGGCTATAAATGGTAATCTGTATGGGTATTTTAGAGGGCAACGGGGTTTACGACAAGGAGACCCAATGTCTCCGTACCTTTTTACGCTGGTTATGGAGGTTCTTACATTGCTTTTGCAAAAACAGAGTTCTTTGTCAGCTGAGTTTAGGTACCATAATAAGTGTGAAAACCAGCGAATAATTAATCTCTGTTTTGCTGATGATCTGTTTTTGTTTTCTCGGGGCGATCATAGATCAGCAAAAGTGCTTTTGGAGGCGTTAGACTTATTTAAGAACATGTCAGGTCTTGTTCCTAGTATGACTAAAAGTACGGTCTTCTTTGGTAATGTTCCGGACATAGTGAAAGACCGAATTAGAAGTATCATCCCATTTGATGAAGGCGTGTTGCCAGTTCGCTACCTTGGAGTTCCCCTTATATCTACCAGGCTTGTTTATAATGATTGTAAGAGACTTCTGGAAAGTATGGATTTAAGAATGACCGATTGGAAAAATAAGAGTCTGTCATTTTCGGGTAGACTTCAATTGATTCGGTCGGTCCTGTCTTCTATGCAATATATTGGGCGTCGGTCTTTATTTTACCAAAGCGCATCATTTATGACCTGGAAGAAAGAATGCGAAGATTTTTGTGGGCGCAAGGAAATAACATAAAAGGGAAAGCTAAGGTAAGTTGGAAAAAAGTGTGTATTCCTAAACAAGAGGGTGGCTTGGGTATTCGAAGAATTGGGGATATGAATAAAGCGCTTATGGCTACGCATGTATGGAGTCTTCTTACACATAGAGAGTCTCTTTGGGTAAAGTGGATCCACTCATATCGTATACGAGACCGAAGTTTTTGGGACTTACCAATCCGAAATAACATAACATGGAGCTGGAGGAAAATGCTACAGCTAAGGCCGATTATTCAACACCATGTATGGACGAAACTGGGAGATGGTAACAACACACTTGTTTGGTTTGATAAGTGGGATGAGATATGCCCTCTGAATTCTTTTATTACGCCACGTATGATATCAAATGCTGGATTCTATATGAACTCGAAGGTTGCGGATGTATGTGACCATGGGGGGTGGGGATGGCCGACCGAGTGGGTAAACCGATTTTCGGCTCTCCGAAACATGCCAAGTATCATACTGAGCCCGGGTTTACATGATAGAGTTGTATGGAGAACTAGATCAGGAAAGGAGACGAACTATAGTGCCGCTATAGGGAGGGATGAATTTCGACTACACCAGATTGAAGTCCCATGGGCGAGTATTATTTGGTACCCCCAATCTATTCCTCGTCATTCTTTTTTAATGTGGCTTCTTGTGAACAAAAAACTAAAAACGCAGGATGTCATGAGTCGATGGTCTTCGGCGGTAGTCCTAATTATAACCTCATGTGCTGTTCGTTGTGTATGGGTGGTTTGGATTCTCATGACCACCTTTTTTTCGAGTGTTTATATGCTGCTCAGGTCTGGAATGGTATTCGAGATAAAGCAGGAATGGGATCGCTGCCTAACAAATGGGAAAGGATTTTTGATCATTTGGTGCAATATGCGAAGTCAAAGCATGCTACTCATGTTATTGGAAAGATTGTTGTTAGTGCGGCAACTTACTTCGTGTGGCAGGAACGAAATCAGAGATTGTTTTCTATGAAAAAAAGGAGTGCAGATCAACTCATTGAGGTTATCCTACTAACAGTTCGGATGAAGCTACATTTGATGAAATTTAAAGACACGAGTCACACCAGAGATCTTCTACAGGAATGGAGCCTTCCTAGAGGGTTGCTGATAAATGATGATGAATATGGCTAATGGTGTTACATGTGTTTTCCTTTTGTAATTTAGTGTTACGTGTATTGTCGAGTGACGTGCTTATTAAATAGGTATCTAGCGGCTGTAGGATGATTGCTTGATGAACTCTAGTATGGCTTGTCATACTTGAGAATTGAGGTTTCTGGCTACCTCACTTGTTATTTTTGGATTGATTGATATAATATTTACCGGGGTAACCCTTTACCCAAAAAAGACAGTAAATCAAGCAAACAATATAAAGCAGAAAGCAAAAGACAAGTACATCTACTAGACTAGAATCTAGAACCACTAATCACACAAAGAAAAATAGTAATCAGCCTCCATTATCGGATATGAAGTTGCCATTTATCTTCCATTTACCTAGCAGCCTCCGAACATTCGCACAATCTTTGAACTTAACCCCCATCAGCTTGTACCGAACTGTCTTCAATATTTGTTCGCATATGGTATCTGGTGGCCTAGATTGATTCTTGAACAATCTCGCGTTACGTTCTTGCCATATTATGTATGCTGCACAGGCAACAAACACTCGACTTGTATAATGCACTGCTGTTTTCGATCGAGCATGAGCCAGAAGCCAGGCCATAATGTCACTCCATCTGGAACCAACCGTAGACATACCTACCTTATCTCTAGTCTTGTTCCATACCTGTTTAGAAAACTTACATTCAAAGAAAAGATGATCATGGGAGTCAACATTCTCATAGCACAAAAGACAGCACATCATATTCATGGTTTTCCTTCTCGAGATGTCCCACTGGAGAATCTTATCCTGAGTTAGCAATTTCCGACGAATAATCAACCACATAAAGAAAGCATGCTTAGGGATGCACTGATTAAACCAGACTACTTCTGCCCAATCCACTTCCGGCTCCCTTATCCGAATCGAATGCCAGACATTTGAAGAAGAAAACTCAAGTATATCATCCCCATCCTTCCAGCAAATTTGGTCCACTTTATTTGGTTCCAGATAAACCTGATCCAATTGAGTCAACTCTGGAAACAAATCTCTCCAAGCCGAGGGCCAAGCCCAAGTACTTTGATTATATATATCCGCAACCGTATCATGAAGTCTAAATCCCGCATTGGAAATGGTCCTAGGAGACAAGAAGTTAGATAACGGACCAAGTTGACTCCAGTTATCATACCATGCTGACGTATTTTTCCCATTGCCCAATCTCGACCACACGTGATCCCTGATACTAGGCCTCATCTGAAGAAGCTTTCTCCAGCTCCAGGTACAATTCGTACCTTCCTTACATACCCAGAAACTGCAGCCTTTTAATCTGTAGGAGTAGATCCAGTTAACCCACAAGGACTCCCTCTTATTCAGAATGCTCCAAATATGCTTCGCCATAAGAGCTTTATTCGAATCTCCAAGTCGCCTAATACCCAGGCCACCCTCATACTTAGGGACACAAATAGAATTCCATGAGGCTTTAGCTTTTCCTCTATGAAAATTTCCTTTTTGCGCCCACGGATTCCGTAATTTAGCTTCAAGCTCCTTAATAATTTGTGCTGGCAAAATAAAAACAGCGGGCCAATACGCATGCAAAGCTGAAAGTACGGAGTTGATAAGCTGCAACCTTCCTGCAAATGATAAAAACCTATTTCTCCAGTTTAGAATGCGCTGCTCTATCTTTTCAATTAAAACATTGCAATCTCTAGAGAGCAGCCGAGAAGAAATAAGCGGAACACCCAAATATTTAACCGGCAGCACGCCCTCCTCAAATCTCAGGGTCTGTAGAATTTCATTTTTAACATTGGGTGGAACATTGCAGAAGAAGGCAGTACTTTTTTGGATACTAGGGACCTATCCAGACATGTTCGTGAATGTAGCCAGTGCCATCTTGATACAGCGGGCAGAGGAGATATCACCACGGCCAAATAGAAACAAGTCATCAGCAAAGCAAAGATTGATAATTTGTTGTCTTTCACATCTATTGTGAAATCTATAAGAGGTATCAAGCCGAGCATCCCTCTGCAAAAGACATGTAAGGACTTCCATGACAAGAGTGAATAAATACGGAGATAATGGATCTCCTTGTCTTAACCCACGGCCACCCTTGAAATACCCATTCAGATTACCATTCACACTGATAGAATATGTCGTAGTTGACACACAAGTCATAATCCAATCCACCATTTTACTATTAAATCCGAACCCTATAAGAACATCCTTAAGAAAGTTCCAATCAACAGTATCATAAGCTTTTTGGATATCCACCTTGAACGCACATCTCGGAGGCCCACAATCCCTGTGATAATTATGTAACAACTCTTGAGTAAGCAGAATATTATCAGAAATTTTCCTACCTGGAATGAAAGCTGACTGGTTAATACTGACAATCTGATTAAGCATCCCCTTTATACGATCCGCCACAATCTTACTAATACATTTATAAATCACATTACAGCATGCAATGGGGCGATAATCCGTAATCAGGGATGGCGTCACTTTCTTCGGCACAAGCACTATCAGGGTATTATTAATTTCCCGGAGGAGTTTACCAGTACTGAAGAAATCCATAATGGCATTCGACACCTCTTGACCCATGATATGCCACGCACTTTTAAAGAAAGCTGCTGAAAAGCCATCAGGGCCAGGGGCTTTCTCATTACCAATCGAGAACATGGCCGTTTTCACCTCAACAGCAGTAACTGGACGAACCATATGCACAGCATCCTCTGAGTTCAACTTATTCATGAACAGTTCGGCAGGGGGCCTAGAGTGACCATGTCCTTGGTACCCAAGAAATTGCTCATAGTGTTTGACAAGCACATCCGGGACATTATCCCCCTCAAACAGAACCCCATTAGAATCCTTAATGCTATCAATCCTGGACGATTGATTCCTACTTATCAGGGTAGCATGGAAGAATTTCGTATTTGCATCACCAGCTTTCAACCATTCCACTTTAGATTTTTGAAGCATAAACCGTTCCTCATCTAAACAAGCTTCCTGAAATTCCTTATTAATTTTTACTTCCTGCATTCGAAGATCCATATTAAACGGCTCAACATCAATATCCTGTTGAATAGCATCCAGCTTACCTCTGAGACTCTCAACTTTCTTGTGCAAATTTCCTTGTTTCAATAAGAGAGCCCGAAATGGCTTCTTTAAAAGGCGCAGTTTCTTTACCACACAAAATTGAGGGACCCCATCAATGGCCATATCCCAATGCTTCTTAACAATATCAGTAAATTCCGGTTTGTGAACCAAGAAATTAGCAAACTTGAATGGTTTAGGTTTCATCTTACCAGGAGATGGGATCTTTAACAAACATGGGCAATGATCTGATATCCTATACGGCTAAAAACCGTGTAGGAGTTAGGAAACTCAGCCAAAAACGCAGCGTTACCCATAACACGGTCAAGCTTCTTTAGCAGCCCCACGCCTTTTTTAGGCTTTTGATTCCATGTAAAATGGAATCCCGAACTATTAATATCAACCACCTCCAACTCAGTAACACACTCTTGAAAGTCCCTCATACCCGCTGAGCCATATGAAGATCCCATGGAATTATCCTCCAGAAAAAGAGCTGAGTTGAAATCTCCCAGAATAACCCACGAAACCTTTATGTCGAACTAGCTGTTGCCATAAATCCCGCCGAGTGACATAGTAATTTGCTGCATAAACCACCGAGCAGAGCAGGCTCCTCTTCTCAAGTTTAAAATTCAACTGAATATGCATAACCTGATCCCTTTGGGCAATGACCATAACATCAATCTCCATCGGGTTCCAACCGCTAGTACCTTTATTACATCTACTGCCATTGGAGGTCCAATCCCAACCCCTAAACACGGTTCTACATACTTTATGAAGGTTACCAATATCCACATGAGATTCTAAGATTGCACAAAACGAAAGATGATTACTCCTAACCACATGACGAACCTCGTTTTGTTTGAGAGGCCGGTTCAAGCCCCTAATATTCCAGGCTGCTAGACTAATCATTAGACACTACCGTTGTAGGAGTGCTTGCCCCTTTTTTGCATTCAGGATTACAAGATTCCTTTGAGATGAATTCATCCATTTCATTATACACTTCAATCACCTCCTCATCATCGGAGTGTTCCTGGTTACCTGTCGTAGCATTAACACTATGGTTCCCATCCACCTCTACCTCATTTAACACCTCAAACGAATTATTTGAGGCAACACTCCCCAACGACGGCCGAGTGGCCAGCTCATTCTTCCCTTTAACTATTAGCGGCCGATACTCAAACTTTGGTTTGGGCTTATTTATCTGGAACCCTCCTTTCCTAGCTACTTTTTTTGCTGGACACAACGGTGAAACCTTCCTCATCAATTTTAGAGACCAACTTACCTTTCCCATTGCCTTGTTTCACTCTAGGAAGAGTCTGCTTAGCATTGATAGCTGGTTCCCTTGTTTGCTTGGGACAGGAGTCCACAGAATGGCCAAACACACAACAACTAGAACATCTAATCGGCTTCCACTCATACTCCACAAACATAGTTTCCTTACTAAAGCCCTTCCCATTTACCTCCGGTATTGCGATCGTCAGCTCCTCTTTCAACTCCTTGTCCGCTGAGATTTCTATTAAAGCTCTAGCATAACTGCTACGGCCCCAAGTGTCCATACACATCGAATTAGTATAGGAGTCCAATAGTTTTGGAACACCAATGGCAGTAGCGATCAAACTAAGGCCATCTTCAGTGTATGCAG
Organism: Scalesia atractyloides; assembly: GCA_947069175.1. Lineage (NCBI taxonomy): Eukaryota > Viridiplantae > Streptophyta > Magnoliopsida > Asterales > Asteraceae > Scalesia > Scalesia atractyloides. The sequence goes on from CAMTDV010000017.1 coordinate 62,202,706, forward strand.
CCAGTGGAACCTCATGAATTTTCACCCAGGCTTGAACTTTTTACCTCCTTCTTTTCCAGCTTTGAAGTCGGTGTCCATTCAGTTAGGAATATAGGTTGTGATCGTATAATCCATGGACCCCCCTTTAAAGCATCCAGCATACCTTTTTGATCCGCAAACTTAAAGAAGAAAAATCCATTCGCATTCATCATTGACTTCTGTAATCCAAATTTCTTCCAGTTATTGCGAACAAAATACTCCACAACCGGGAATGCAATACGCTCTCCTAAGAAATATCCATATAAAGTATTAGCTAGCTTATCTTGTACAGCTCGAACAGAATCACGCGGGAGAACAACATCGCATCCCTCATGCATAACAGGACTTGCAAGAGTTCTAAAGTTAACTGTTTTGGAATTGGCAGCCATAACCGAATCTGCATATGTCATTGATTTCGAGGGTTCACCTTGAGGATGACAATTCTGCTGCACGTCTGAAGCAACCTTATTACCTTCATCACCGGATCCTGCACGAAAACCGTGACAGTCGGCCACCCCAATACTTTGAGAACCCCGCTTTTCATCACTAACATCAATCTGAGTAGACACTATACCACGCCGAGGGAGCATTGGGTTTCCATCTATGTTGACAACTCGGCTGGCAATACCCCTACTCGGCAATGGCGGCTTTCCACGATCACCCTTGTTATTATCCACAGTATCCCCAGCTTTTTTACATTCATCCATACCAGAAAACACTAACTCTCACTTCAAGCAAGAACAGTACACACCATGCAACACGTAAACTAAGACCAGAACTCAAACGACCGGAAAGAAAACACTAATCTAGCGAAAACCCTAGGCCATGCTTCTAACAAAATCGTATAGAGGTCTTGTTTAAACTAGGTTTCTGCCTATCCAGAAGGATCAACAAAAACAATATCTCTATACAACCAGATCAAAACACAGATACAGGCAGAAAAAAACTGGAACAAAAACCCTAGTTTTAATTCGATCAAGTGCTAACTAGTTCGTATTAGAGAACCGATAAGACAAGACCCTAATCACAGACTGTTATATACCAGATCACGAAGAATAACTAGGATTGTATGAAGATCAAGAAACACCAAGATAGGAAAGAAACCATGCACCGAAATCCAGAACCTAGACAAGACGAACAAAAAAAAACTAACCCTAATTCGGAAACCCTAGACTTAATGTCAATCAATTAGAAACCAAGGTAAATTCAAGAACCCTTACCAATAAAGGGATCGAATAACCCTAACTGCTAATCGATCTAGATCAAGAACAGGATGAAAATCACAAAATTAGGGTTCTTCAATAAATCGCCCGTTCGCCCATTCGCCCACAGAAGCACTCGCATCAACAAGTTGTTCAATATTCTGCTTTCTCAAGAACTTGTTAAGGGTTATGATTGGGTGATTGGGGCTCCTAGAGTGGCGTTTAAGATAGACCTTCAAAAGGCTTATGATTCTGTAGATCATGGGTTTTTGGAAGATAGTTTAAAGAATTTTGGGTTCCATGAGAAGTTTGTAGGTCGGATCATGACCTGCATGTCTTCGGTGCATTATTCGATTGCTCTCAATGGTAATTAATCTTCATGGATATTTCAAAGGAGAAAAGGGGCTGAGACAGGGGGATCCTATATCCCAATATTTGTTCACGCTTGTAATGGAGGTATTGAGTTTGATGCTGAAAAGGAGAATTGAAATGGGGGATAGGTTCACGTATCATTGGCGATGTGAAAAGACTGAGCTAACTCATTTGTGTTTTGCTGATGATTTGTTTATCTTTAGTGCTCCAAGCAAAGACTCGGTTTCTGTTATTAAAGAAGCTCTGGATGAATTCAGCACTGTTTCGGGTTTAGTTCCTAACCTGAATAAGAGTGAAGTTTTGTTTGGCAATGTTAGTGAGGAATTGCAGCAGGAGATTCTTGGTATTTTGCCTCTTAAAGTTGGTGTTCTCCAAGTATTTGGGAATCCCTCTCTCGTCCAAAAGATTGTTCCAAAAAGATTGTAGTGTGCTGGTGGATAAAGTGAGAAATAGAATTGCTGATTGGAGGAACAAATTCCTGTCTTATGCGGGTAAAGTGCAGCTGATAAAATCTGTTTTGGCTCCATTAACCATTTATTGGACATCTCTTTTTATTCTACCTGGGAATGTTACGGATGATATAGAGAGACTTATTAAAGGGTTTTTTGTGGAGTCAAGGGGATGGAAAAAGAGGGCTGGCTAGGGTCAGCTGGGATGAGGCATGTACTCCGAAGTGTTATGGTGGTTTGAATGTGTTGTCGTTAAAAAATCAAAATTTGGCCATGATGTCAAAGCATCTTTGGAGTGTGTTATCGAATAAAAATACGGTTTGGGTTAATTGGGTCAACTGTTATAAGCTTAGAATTAAAAGTATTTGGGAAGTGAACGAAACAAGATCTGATTCTTGGAGTTGGAAACAGATTTTGCAGTTTAGGAATCTGTTTAGAAATAATTTTGTTGTGGATGTTGGGAACGGTAGGTTAGTGAATGCTTGGTATGATAATTGTCATGAGAAAGGACCATTGATTAATCTGATAGATACAAGAGATATCAAATTGGCTGGTTTTGACTATAAAACAAGGGCTAGTGATCTTATCAATGACTCTGGGTGGAATGTTCCGGATGGATGGAGGGATAAATACCCGTGGCTCATACAGATGGTAAGGTTGGGGAGTATTCAGTTAAATCAGTGTATAACAGTTTGAGTGCTGAAGGAGTAAAAGTGGGATGGAGTGATGTGGTTTGGTTTAGTCAGAATATTCCTAAACATGCGCTTATTGTATGGCTGGCTTTCAAATATAGACTATTGACTCAAGATAGGCTGTTAAATTGGGGATGTGAAGGAGTCCTAAAGTGCGGGTTCTGCAATAGTTGTCCGGACAGCCATAAACACTTGTTTTTTGAATGTGAAATCCCTAGAGCAGTGTGGAGAAGAATCAAGTTGCTGGGAAATTATGGGGATATTCCTGATTTGTGGCCAGATATCATTCAGTTTGTTGAAGCAAAAAGGTATAGCAAATCGGTTTGGAGTGTTATGAATTGATTGATTTTGGCTGCAAGAGTATATTTTATTTGGCAGGAGCGAAATTGCAGATTGTTTGCTGGTAAAAGTATAACTGTTTTGGATATTTGTGCTCAAATCAAAGAGGTAATCAGACTTAGATTGTTGGGGTTAAAGTTTAAAGGTTTGGTGAATGCTGATTGGTTTTTGGCTGAGTGGGAGAGTAACGCTAATACAAGATTCACTGGATAAGGCTGCTGCTTGGATGTTGGTAACACGGCTGTTTATAGTGCAGTAGTGTAGAGCGTTTTGTGATAATGGGTCTCGATGGAATCTTGATGGAAGTCTAAAGCTGCTAGTTTTTTTGTTTTTTTACTTAGATATGATGTATAGGGGTTATGCGGTGAATAGTTTTTGTCTTGGTGTGTTTTTAGCTGGTTTTTGTATTGGTGTAGTATGGTCGAAGGGTCGGTTTTTTAGGCCCTTTTTGATGGGGTTTAGTGATCCTGGGGTGGTTTGTCCTGGGATTCTAAAGCTTCTAGGTAGTAAATATTTCTTTTCATTTATAAAATTTACCAGAGGTTTCGCCCTCTTTAACCAAAAAAGATCCAATATGGTCCACCACGATATACACAACCTACAATTACTTGTTATTATTAATTATGCCCCAATATGGTCCGTTATTACCTTTATGAACCTACTATTTACCATTGTGATACACTAAAGCCCAATATAGTCCATTAAGAATATGACGCATTGCCCGTTATGATTCATTTACACTCAGTTTAGTCTGTTAAAACACATATGACATACTATTGCCAATTGTGATCCATATAGGCACCATATGGTACGTTAAGAATGGCGATTTTGGGAATGGCGATTTTGGTGAATTCGTGAAACCCTAGTCTTTGTTTCTTCCCTAAGATTGAATCGATCTTGATTAGCAGCTATGGTTTATCGATTCCTTTATTGGTAAGGATCTTGATTGTACCCTTGTTTCTAATTTTTGACGTTCCAGGTTAGGGTTTATATGCTAGGGTTTGTTTTTCTTTGTCCAAGTTTTTTCGTTTTTCACGTTGCATGTTCAAGAATCGTTGCATGAGTACTTGCTGATTGCATAATGGAACCTACGAATGCACATGAGGTTCCTGGGAAACCTCCCACATTTGTAACAGGTCTTGCAAGTAAAGTGGTGAATATTGAGGGTAACATTCTGATGCCTCGTAGGGGTATTAGTAAGAGTTCGAATTTTTCATCCAAGCCGATTAATATTATTGATGAACTAACCAAAGTGACTGTTCCGGTGGGTATGAAACATTCAGATAATATTAATAGCATGGACGCATGATTGGGGGTTAATGATACCAATGATACGTCGGACATGGATCAAAAGGGGGATGATGTTGTGGGAAACCAATGTCCTATGCTGATTAAGTGGTGAATCCTAAGGCCAGAAAGCTAAAGTTTAGATCCCTAGTTGGTTCGATAGGACAGGAGGGATGTGATATTGTTCTACCAAAAGAATCAGTCCGGGTTGTGCAAGATAAACTTGCTAATACGCTGTATGGGTATTTTCTAGGGGATCGTATAGTGTATCCGGTTGTGGACTATTTTGCGAGGACCAACTGGAAAAAGTTTGGGCTGCAAAAATCAATGATGAATGCTAATGGTTTTTTCTTCTTTAAATTTGCGGATCAAGTAGGCATGATGGATGTTCTTAAGCAAGGCCCTTGGATAATTCGTTCACAGCCTTTATTTCTTAGTGTCTGGACGCCAACTACTAAATAGAAAAGAAGGAGGTCAAAAAAGTGCAAGTTTGGGTTAAAATACATGATGTTCATATTGCAGCTTATACGGAGGATGGTCTAAGTTTGATTGCTACGGCTATTGGGGAACCAAAACTTCTGGATTCGTTCAGAACGTAGTTATGCTAGAGCTTTAATTGAGATTTCTGCTGAAAGTGTCCTCCGTGATGAGTTAACTATGGCGATTCCTGAACTTGAGGGGGAGGGCTTTATTAAGGAAACTATGTCCGTTGAATATGAATGGAAACCGCACAGATGTGCTCATTTCTGTGTGTTTGGACATTCTGATGATTCTTGCCCAAAACAAGTGAGGAAACTTGGGAACGTAATAAATAAGGACAAGACTAGAATGGGTTCTAAGCAAGGTAACAAACCAATTAAACCGTTTCCGGAAACTGATGAGGAGGTCTATGTGGGTGTTTATGGTAAGAAAGTGGCTACGAAAGTTGGGTTCCAAGTCAATAATCTTAAGCCGAAATTTGAGTATAGACCTGTGGGAATCAAACCTAAAAGTGGGGCGAATAATGTATCACCCTCTTCTCATATTCTCTCTAGTAATCCTTTTAATGTTTTAAATGAAGTCGCTGTGGACAAAGGGCAAAGCAGTAATGATTCAGGTGCAGTTCATGATGACTCGGAGGACGAGGAGGTAATGGAAGTTTATAATGAGACAAATGAATTTATCATGAAGGATTCAAGTAATATCAATGTGAAAAAAGGGGCAAGCACTCCTAAACTGGTGGTTTCTAATGATTAGTCTCGCTGCTTGGAATATTAGGGGGTTGGACCGCCCTCTTAAGTAAATGGAGGTTCGACAAGTGGTTAAGGATAATAATCTTAGTCTTTGTGCGATCTTGGAATCTCATGTGGATATTGGTAACCTTGGTAAAGTGTGTAGGTCGGTGTTTCAGAATTGGGATTGGACTTCGAATGGAGACCGTTGTGACAAAGGTACTCATATTATTATTGGGTGGAATCCAGCCATATGTGATGTTATGGTGTTGTCTCAGACTTCTCAGGTCATGCACCTTCAGATTATGATAGATAACAAGTTGTAATTCTGCTCGGTTGTATACGCTGCTAATTATTATGTTTCTAGAAGGAGGTTGTGGCATCATTTATCTATGCATAAAGTTCTGGTTGGCAGTAAGCCTTGGATTGTAATGGGAGATTTCAATTCAGCCCTCAACTTGGAAGATATGTCCATGGGAGTTTCGAATATATCACCTGGTATGAGGGAATTTCAGGATTGTGTTAATGATATTGAGGTGTTTGACATTAACAGTTCAGGTATTCATTATACTTGGAATCAAAAGCCTAAGAAGGGGGTTGGGCTTCTTAAGAAAATTGATCGATTGTTGGGAAATACTTCGTTTGTGGCTGAATTTCCGAGTTCGGTTGCTATATTCCATCCATATAGGATATCTGATCATTGTCCTTGAATCTTAAAGATTCCTAAAGCTGGTAAGTCGAAGCCTAGATCATTTAAGTTTGCTAACTTTCTCGTCCACAAACCAGAATTTATGAATATTGTGAAATTGACTTGGGAAGTTAATGTCTTGGAGTGCATCAATTCTGTGTGGTTAAAAAACTCCGTATGTTAAAAACTCCTCTTCGTGCTCTATTGTTTCATTAAGGAAATCCGCATAAGAAAGTTGAGAATATCCGTGGAAAGCTTGATGCTCTCCAACTTCAAATTGACCAAGACCCTATTAATATCGAGCTAAGAGCTCAAGAAACGAGCATTAACCAAGATTATCAGGCGGCCTGTTTGGATGAGGAACGGTTTCTTAAACAGAAGTCAAAAGTGGATTGGTTGCAAGCTGGAGATATGAACACCGCGTTTTTTCATTCATCGTTGAAAAGTAGAAATCATAGGAGTAGACTTGATGTTATTAGGGATTCTTGTGGGGTGTTATTTGAAGGCGAAAATGTTCATATTGCGTTTGTTCAACACTATGAGAAGTTCTTGGGTTGTGAAGGCGATGTATCCCTTGTTCCCTCTCCTGAGCTCTTCAATAGAGTCTTGAATCCTGGTGTTGCTGAGCATATGGTTCGGCAGGTCACGCCGGAAGAGGTTAAATCTGCCATGTTCTCCATTGGTAATGATAAAGCTCCAGGTCCTGACGGGTGTACGGCGTCATTCTTCAAGAGTGCTTGGTCGGTTATTGGGAATGATGTGTCAAATGCTGCTATTGATTTTTTCAATACAGGGAGATTACTTCGTGAGCTAAACCATACTCTTATTGTTCTTCTGCCAAAGGTGCCATCCCCAACAACTATTACGGACTATTGGCCGATCGCTTGTTGTAATGTTCTGTACAAGTGTATCAGTAAGATTGTGGCGGAAAGATTAAAAGTGGTTCTGAATGAGGTAGTTAGTGTTAACAGTCAGCGTTTGTGCCGGGTAGGAAGATCTCGGATAATATTTTACTTACCCAAGAGTTAATGCATAATTATCATAGGAATGTTGGCCCTCCACGGTGTGCTTTTAAGGTTGATATTCAAAAAGCATATGATACTGTTGATTGGAGGTTTCTTAAAAGTATCTTGATTGGGTTCGGGTTCAATATCAAGATGATTGAGTGGATTATGGTGTGCGTGTCAACAACGTCCTACTCCATATGTGTCAAGGGACTGTGCATGGTTATTTCAAGGGTAACCGGGGTTTAAGACAAGGTGACCCAGTTTCTCCTTATTTGTTTACCCTTGTTATGGAGGTTTTGACGAGTATTCTGCATCATGCAACCAGAATTGATTCTTCGTTTAAGTTTCATAATAAGTGTGAAAAGCAACAAATTATTAATTTGTGTTTTGCAGATGATCTTTTCCTGTTTGCTAGGGGTGATGTTGATTCGGCTAGATGTATTATGACACCCCTTTCTAAGTTCACTATAAGCTGTCAGGTGTGGTTCCAAGTATTCAGAAGAGCACGGTTTTCTTTTGTAATGTGCCTAATCATATTAAGATTGCGATCTTAAATGTTATGCTGTTCATAGAAGGAACGTTGCCTGTGAGATATTTGGGAGTGCCTCTCATATCCTGTAGACTCTTGTATAAGGACTGTGGTGTTTTAGTGGAAAAGTTGGATCATCGGATCATGAACTGGAGGAACAAGTTACTTTCCTTTGCAGGGAGGTTGCAACTTATCACATTTGTGTTATCATCTATGCATATCTACTAGTCGTCCGTGTTTATTCTGCCCGCTAGAGTGATCCATGATCTGGAATCTAGAATGCGGAACTTCTTATGGTCGCAGGATGGCACGTTTCATAAAGGGAAGGCTAAGGTTTCATGGAAATCTATTTGTATTCCGAAATATGAAGGTGGGTTGGGTATAAGGAGAATTGGTGATGTTAATAAAGCTCTTATGGCGTCTCACATTTGGAGTATCATTGTAAAACGTGATTCTCTATGGGTTGATTGGATTCATTCTCACAGATTAAGGGGCCGAAGTTTCTGGATTTGTAAGGCTGCTAAAAGTTGTTGCTGGAGCTGGAGGAAACTTCTGCAAATTCAGCCGTTACTGAGAAATCATGTTTGGTCCATTCAGGTAGAAATACATCAGACTGGAATGATATTTGGTCAGGCTTGGGTCCGCTATGTAACTATTTGTCTCCTAGAGTCATTACGAATGCAGGTTTCAGGTTAGAAGCTACGGTGGCGGATGTTCATTCTAATGGTGTCTGGATTTGGCCGACGGTTTGGAGGGATATACTTCCAGTTCTTATTCAGTTGGATCATGTGCACACGATTCCGAATAAGAAGGATAGAACGTTGTGGAGAGATGGAGATCACTTAGCTGATATATCGTCGTTAGGTGTTTGGCATTCGGTTCGGTATAGGGAGCCCAAGGTGGACTGGAGTAACATTGTTCGGTTTTCTCAGTGCATTCCTAGGCATGCGTTTTTAATGTGGATGATTATGCGAGGAAAATTTTTGACTCAAGATAAAATTTTACAGCGGGATATTGCAAGGAGGAAGAACATGAATATGATGTGTTGTCTTCTATGCTATGCGAATGTCGATTCTCATAATCACTTGTTTTTTGAATGTAAGTTTTCGTCTCAAGTTTGGCATATGGTTAGATACAATGGGGAGTGTTCATTCAAAGTGGGATGATATTGTGGACTGTTTACGTAATCGTGCTCATTCAAAGTCGGCTACAAACTATGTTAGTAGGCTAATGGTGGCGGCGAGTTCGTATATCATTTGGCAAGAACGAAACGTTAGATTTTTCAAGAATCAATTCAGGCCGCCGGACTCCGTTGGAGAATCTATATTGAAAAATGTTCAATACAAACTAATGGGAGTGAAGTTCAAGAGCACCGCTAATGTGAAGAGACTTCTAGGAGAATGGGAGATTCATGGAATTTGCTTGAATGATGATGGTGGCTGATTGTTTTAGTCATTAGTTTATCAATTGTCTCTAGGTTATAGTCTAGTTGTGTTTTTATTGTTTGGTTGATTCATTTGTTTTACATTCATGGGGTCTGTCTCATGTTTGAACTAGTGTGGACTCTCCTCACTACTTGTTTGTTTTTGGTTGTGAATACATAGAATCACCGGGGTAACCCTTTACCAAAAAAATATATGGTACGTTAAGATACATACGACCTACAATTGCCCGTTTTGATTTATTAAGCATATAGTCCGTCTAGACATTTTGACATAATATTGCTCGTTGAGATCCCTAACTCCCTATAAAGTCCATGAAGAAATATATGACCTATGATTGCCCGTGTGATCCATATAAGCTCAATATGGTACGTTAAGATATATATGACCTGCAATTGCCCCGTTGTGATCCATTAAGGGCCAATATGGTATGTTAAGATATATATGACCTACTATTGCTTCTTGTGATTCAGTAAGGCCCAATATTGTGTGTTAAGCAATATGTGTACTACTATTGCGATTTATGATCCATTAAGGGCCGATATAAGCCGTGAAGAAATATATGACCTACGATTATCACTTGAGATCAGTTAATGGTAAATATGGCCCTTTAAGACTTATATGGCATACTATTGCCAGTTGTGATTCATTAAGATCCAATATGGTTCACCACGACATACACAACCTACCATTGCTCATTGTTATTAATTATGCCCCAATATGGTCCATTATGACATTTAAGAACCTACTATTTACCATTGTGATTCAGTAAAGCCCAATATAGTTCGTTATGAATATGACACATTGCCCGTAATGATTCATTTACACTCAGTTTAGTCTATTAAAATCCTTATGACATACTATTGCCAATTGTGATCCATATAAGAACTCCTAGTTCTCTCTCTAGCAATGGAGAAAACGGCCCCCTTTGATTTTTGAACTAAAATTCGAGATTTCTTTATGATTATGGGGATTGATTGTGTGATTAGGGTTTCCTTATTCTCTATTCACACTCCCAATTCAGTATAATCACTATTAAATCCGTTTTTATTCATTTGGGCAATGTTTTTTTCGTTAATTATTGCTTTTTCATGTTTATTCTTGGTTTGTTTGGTGCTATTGATTGTTTGGGTTGGGTTTTGTCTAGAGGGATTGTCGTAATTTGCTGCAGAAATTCTAATTAGTTCAGCTTTAAGCACCCATAATTGCTTATAAGGTGTACTCCATTCAGATCGTATTAGGGTTTTTGACGGCTGCAAATACTCTTGATCGTATTAGGGTTTTGGCGGCAGCCACGATTTCCTTGTGATCGTATTAGGGTTTTGATGTTGCACCCCGACCGCGTAAAACAACAAACCGCGGCGGAAACGTCGGGGAGTGGAGTAACAGAACTATTGTTTCAACAACCATGGTAATTAAAGTTTTGTATTATTGATTCAAATTGTTTACGTTGTCTGAAATTTAACGGAAACATAACATAAATTTATTTGTTTTGCTTGATTTTAAGTCACTAAAGCCCAAGTCTGCCTAAGTGTAGCATGATCAACCTCAGATATTAGCTCCTGAAACACATGTGAAAATAGGTACGTCAGCATAAAAATGCTTGTGAGTTACATAGGTTTTGTTGTTGAGGATTCATGACTTGAAGTTAAAATAATAGTTTAACGAAAAGTAGTCATGAACCTTATAAAATGTTTTCTTTTATAAAATCTTATGAAAATAAAATGACATAAAAATGGTTAAATAATTAACCGAATGAAAATGAATTGTATAAAATATGCCATTTGTAAAACAATGTCTTTTGAAAAATATATGTTATTTGTACCAAATGTGTCATGTCTTTGTCGAAGTGGTTTAAATAATGCTACGATATGTAATATCATGAAAACACTTATATATAAGAAGTACCAGCGGCGTATCCACCATGCTTTTATCATATTACACACATCTCGTTATTTAAATCGCTTATCAAATAACCACAAAAAATGTCTTGTCAAACAAATGTCAAATGTCATGTGTAAACAATGTAATATGTCACAATGTTAGGTATAAACCATGTCTTGTATAACAAATGTCTTGTAAGGCAAGTAAAAAGACTTTACTCAAACCATATGTATAATGTCGTGTATAGCCAATGTCATGTACAAAACAATGTCTTGAATAAACCAAAGTTTAATCAAAAGTCATGTTTTGCAAAACCAATGTTTTATTTGATATGAACATTTATTTAGTAATGTTTATCGCATACATTCAAGCCTTGAGACTGTCGGATAAACCCTTCAAGTCAAAGGTTTATCAGTATTCGGATTCTGTCATTCCCTACTTCCAGACAAACCTAGGAAGCGGGGAACGGGATTTGTCAAGTCCTATGGTACCATTAATACTACCGAGCGGCGTGATCAATGTTAATGAATGTATTCTTGTCTCGTTAAACATACCAAATGTCATAACCAATGTAAGCATGTCATGTAAAAACCATGTACTAAGTATGCTAAGTAAGCATGTCATGACAAACTCATAAATAAAACATAAAATTCCATTCATTGATAACTTGTTTGATATTGTTACATGCTTGAATCATCACAGATATCACAAAAATCAATATGAAAATCAAATGATATAAAAGAAGGATGTATGGTTAAATAATTAACCGAATGAAAATGAATTGTATAAAATATGCCATTTGTAAAACAATGTCTTTTGAAAAATATATGTTATTTGTACCAAATGTGTCATGTCTTTGTCGAAGTGGTTTAAATAATGCTACGATATGTAATATCATGAAAGCACTTGTATATAAGAAGTATCAGCGGCGTATCCACCATGCTTTTATTATATTACACACATCTCGTTATTTAAATCACTTATCAAATAACCACAAAAAATGTCTTGTCAAATAAATGTCAAATGTCATGTGTAAACAATGTAATATGTCACAATGTTAGGTATAAACCATGTCTTGTATAACAAATGTCTTGTATGGCAAGTAAAAAGACTTTACTCAAACCATATGTATAATGTCGTGTATAACCAATGTCATGCACAAAACAATGTCTTGAATAAACCAAAGTTTAAATCAAAAGTCATGTTTTACAAAACCAATGCTTTATTTGATATGAACATTTATTTAGTAATGTTTATCGCATACATTCAAGCCTTGAGACTGTCGGATAAACCCTTAACAAGTCAAAGGTTTATCAAAAATGTATTCGGATTCTGTAATTCCCTACTTCCAAACAAACCTAGGAAGCGGGGAACGGGATTTGTCAAGTCCTATGGTACCATTACATACTACCGAGCGGCGTGATCAATGTTAATGAATGTATTCTTGTCCCGTTAGACATACCAAATGTCATAATCAATGTAAGCATGTCATGTAAAAACCATGTACTAAGTATGCTAAGTAAACATACGTAGTAGAAAGTCCATGAAATCAATGTGCTAGCATGCTCAGTCAACATACATAGCAAAATGTAATGTAAAATCAATGTGCTCATATGCTAAGTCAACATATGCCGCAAAAGGTGTCTTTGAAATCAATGTGCTAGTATGCTCAGTCAACATACATAGTAAAACATAATTGAAATCATGTACTATATATGTACTAGATGAACATAGCAAGTATATGTCACAAAAGCATGAAATCATTAAAGTAACAAGTAGGAACATGTGTTTCACCCCAAAATATTTGCAAAAGTAAAAGAGGGGACTATGTACTCACTTGAGATTGCAAGTATCCTTGATCTAGTGAACTAACAAAGCTCGGAAAGTCAAGGAATCAAGTGGCACCTAGTATGGAATCACTATGTTAATAAATCGGAATCTAAATCGGGAGATCGGATATAATGGGGTCTTGTTAACCAAATGTGTGTTGGAACTCATATGATATGGTTTAACAAAGCCTACATTCTAATTTGAAAGCAATCCTAAGTGCTTATGACCCGTTACGACTCGTTAAGGTAGTTTAAGCTACTTTAACGTGTCGTTTGTGCAAAAGCGCGATCATAGGGTCTAACTAGTCCTATGATAAGTCTTATATGCCTAAACATGTTTAATAATGTTGCACAATCTGTTTAAGTGTCAAAACTTTGGTTACATATGTTTAAAATGAAATTATGCGCAAAAAGGCATTTTGGTCATTTTCCTAACATATAAACTACCTATCATACAACTAACTAAACGAAGTGACCATAAGGTATAACCTCGGAAGGTTATTCCCTATACAACTATGGTCACCTAATGTGTTTGGTCCGTAAGCCTTGTGCAGGGGCTGAGTTTCAAAAAATGGCAATTTTGGTCCCTGCAACCTTCAAACTTGTTTTTCGACGCGTTTAACCCCCGTTAATCCAATTTTAAGGCTTTACAAGGATGTTAAAGTATAGGGGACATGAAATATGTTTGTAAACATCATTGATGTCGGTTCGTTTGGCGGTATGGTTACGTTTTTCAGTTAATTACGACGAAAGTTGTAACGAACGCGAAAACGATCCAAATTGCGAAACGAAAGGTATTTTTTTGCATTCTCATCACTAAAATACAAGATTTTAATGATTACAAATTTTTGGATCTGGGTACATGTTCTGGATTAGGAAATACGCGAATCGGCATAGTTTCGCAGAATTTGCAAAATAGCCCCTGAAGTTGCAAAAGTGTGTTTTTGACATACCGAAGCCCTCGAAACTTATTTCTAAGTTATGTAAGGGTATTTAAGGTATGTTAAGCTTGTGACCTTGTTCCGGAGTGTGCGTCGCTATGAGAATCAGTAGACTTTCGTAGTTTGTCGTAAATAGTCCTTGTGATCAAATATGCTTGTTTTTGACATACCAAACCCTTCAAGCTTATTTCTAAGTTATGTAAAAGGGTATTTAAGGTATGTTTAGCTTACGTCACAAATCCGGAATATACGTTGCGTTAAACTGATTACGTTTACGTAACAGTTTACGTATTACCTTACATGAATTGTTTAAGAGTTCGACTTTGAGCAGGGATTGATATTGTGCAATTGTTATGGATAAGTTTCACACTTCAATGGATAAAACACAATGTTTTATTGCTTATGAAATTGTTCGGGACTTGATAATGACAACTGAAAGCAGAGTTGTCACATTTGACGGCAGCATTATTGCTTCGGGGTTGTTCTAGCGATGGAGGGTACTCCTAAATCAGCTAGTGCCGAAAAGGTTAGGTTTCATGAGGACTGCGATTCAAAAGTTGATGGTATTGCTAGCAAAGTGGTGAATATAGATGGTATACCTCTGATTCCTCGTCGTGGGAAGTTTACAACTGAAAAACCAGATTTGGGAGTTACGGGTATGCAACCTGAGAAGGAGAACCTGTATAAAAGAAATATTGCTGTTGATAAAGTTTTGAATTTGGAACATGGTTCATATGCTGATTCTTTACAAATCGGTACTTACAAACAGCAGGTAAACTTCCGTTTTTTGGAGCCTTTGGATAAACAACAAGATGTTGATGTGTTTTCCCTTGGGAATCAGTGAAAGATGTTCAAAATAAACTAGCCTTCACTATTTATGGGTACTTCATAGGGGATAGAGTTGCTTATCCAGTGGTCGAGCATTTTGTGCGAAATGAACCGGAGAAAATATGGGCTTCAAAAAACCATGATGAATGCAAATGGGTTCTTTTTCTTCAAGTTTGCTGATAACAAGGGTATGCTTGATGTGCTTAAGGGAGGTCCCTGGCTGATCCGCAACAAGCCTATCTTCTTGAATACATGGTTTCCTACTACTACTCTTAAAAAGGAAGATATCAAGAATGTTGCAGTTTGGGTTAAATTGCACGATGTTCCTCTAGCAGCTTATACCGATGATGGTTTGAGCATGTTGGCCTAAAAAATTGGCTCTCCTAGGTTGCTTGACTCCTACACTGCTTCTATGTGTTCTGAGAACTGGGGAAGGAATTCCTATGCTAGGACTCTTATTGAAATTTCAGCTGAACACGATTTCAAAGAGGTGATATCTACGGCTATTCCTGATTTGATGGGGAAAATCTGTTACTGAAAAGATTAAGGTGGAATATGAGTGGAAGCCCCCAAGATGTGCTCATTGTTGTGTTTTTGGACATGATATTGGAACTTGTCCTAAACAGGTTGTTTCTACAGCCAAACTCTCAACTAAAACTCCTATGGTAGATGGGGATGGCTACATTGAAGTCACAAATAGGAAAGCGGGTAAGAAAAGTGGGGTTCCGGTCAATATTCAAAAACCAAAATTTGAATATAAGCCGTTGAATTACAAGAAAATGTTAGGGAATACATCCTCATCTACTAATATGAAGGGTGGAAAGGGTCCAATTTAGACTCACAACCCTTTTAGTGCGCTTGATACTGGAATGAAGATAACTATAGGGCAGCAGAGTAATGAAGATTTGGATGATGATGATGTTGAGGTTGTGTATGATGAAACGATGGGCATCCGGAAACCAGAAAAGGCAGGGGCAAGCACCTCTTCTACAATGGTCTCCAATGGATAGGGTTATGGCTTGGTTGTTCTCCTGGTTGTCCATGGATGGAACTTTCATTTTCGATGATGGCGGCTGATGTCTTTTATTGTCTCTATGTGTTTATCTACTTTATTGATCATGTAATTTGATTAGTTGATAGGCTAGTTTCATTTGCTTTTCTTTGTTGAGTTGTTTGATTGTTAACATATATGGGGACTGTCCCATATATGAACTAGTGCGGAACTCTTCCCACTACTTGTACTTATTTGGCGGTTGTCTATATATAGAATTCACCGGGGTAAGCCTTTACCCAAAAAAAACCCATATAAGAACTATATGGTACGTTAAGATATATATGACATACAATTGTTCGTTGTGATTTATTAAGCATATAGTCCGTGAATAAATTTTGACCTACTATTGCTCGTTATGATCCAATAACGCCCGATAAAGTCAATGAAGAAATATATGACCTTTAATTTTTCGTTGTGATCTGTTAATGCCCAATATGGTCCGTTTAGTCATATATGACCTACTATTGCTCGATTTTATTCACTAAGGCCCAATATGGTTAGTTAAGATATATGTGTCCTACAATTTCCCTTTTTGATTCATTAAGCGCCAATATGGTTTGTTAAGTCCTATATGACATACTATTTTTGTTGTGATTCATTAACGATCAATATATTTCGTTAAGACATCTTTTAACCTACTATTGTTAGTTGTGATCCATTAAGGCCAATATGGTATGTTAAGATATATGACCTACTATTGCTTGTTGTGATTCAGTAGGCCCAATATCGTGTGTTAAGCAATATATGTACTACTACTGCGCTTTATGATCCAGTAAGGGCCATTGTAATCCGTGAGGAAATATATGACCTACGATTGCAACTTGAGATCAATTAAGGGTATGGCCCTTTAAGACTTATATGAGCTACTATTGCCAGTTGTGATTCATTAAGATCCAATATGGTCTACCATGACATGTACAACCTATAATTGCTCATTATTATGAATTATGCCCCACTACTGTCCGTTATGACATTTATGAACCTACTATTTACCATTGTGATACACTAAAGCCTAATATATTCCATTAAGAATATGACGCATCGCCCGTTATGATTCATTTATGCTCAGTTTAGTCTGTTAAAACACTTATTACATACTATGGCCAAATGTGACCCATATAAGCACAATATGGTAAGTTAAGATATATATGACCTACAATTGCCCTTTGTCATTTATTAAGCATATAGTCTGTCAAGACATTTTGACCTACTATTGCTCGTTGTGATCCAATAACGCCCGATAAAGTCCATGAAGAAATATATGACCTTTAATTTTCCGTGGTGATCTATTAATGCCCAATATGGTCCGTTTAGTCATATATGACCTACTATTGCTCGGTTTTATTCATTAAGGCCCAATATAGTTAGTTAAGATATATGTGTCCTACAATTGCCCGTTTTGATTCATTCAGCCCCAATACGGTCCGTTAAGTCCTATATGACATATTGCTTTTGTTGTGATTCATTAAGGCCCAATATAGTTCGTTAAGACATCTTTTAACCTACTATTGCCAGTTGTTATCCATTATGGCCCAATATGGTATGTTAAGATATATACGACCTACTATTGCTTACTGTGATTCAGTAAGGCCCAATATTGTATGTTAAGCAATGTGTGTACTACTATTGCGTTTTATGTTCCATTAAGGGCCGATACGATACGGGAAGAATTATATGTCCTGTGATTGCCACTTAAGATCAATTAAGAGTAAATATGGCCCTTTAAGACTTTTTTTTGTTAAAGGGTTACACCCCGGTGAATATTTAAGACTTTTTGGCCCTTTAAGACTTATATGACCTACTATTGCCAGTTGTGATTCATTAAGATCCAATATGGTCCAACACGATATACACAACCTACCATTGCTCGTTATTATTAATTATGCTCCAATATGGTCCGTTATGACATTTATGAACCTACTATTTACCATTGTGATACACTTAAGCCCAATATAGTCCATTAAAAATACGACGCATTGCCCGTTATGATTCATTTACGCTCAGTTTAGTCTGTTAAAACATATATGACATACTATTGCCAATTGTGATCCATATAGGAACCATATGGTACCTTAAGATACGTACGACCTACAATTGCCCGTTGTGATTTATTAAGCATATAGTCTTTTTTTGGGTAAAGGGTTACCCCGGTGATTTTATATACTTCCAAACCAAAAAAAACAAGTAATGAGGAGACGTCCTCACTAGTTCAAACATGAGACATGCCCCGTGAAAGTAAACCAAACCAACAAACAACCAAAAACAAAACCAACAACTAGACTAAACATCTAGAAACAACAATACAAAACATTTTAGTCATCCCCCATTATCCTTCATGGCATCTTCAGCTATCTCCAAATCTCCCAGCAATCGCCTGACGTTAGCACAAAACTTGAATTTCACTCCCATCAGTTTATATCGAACGGTCTTCAATATTATTGCACATATGGTATCCGGAGGTCTCGATTGATTTTTAAACAATCTAGCGTTACACTCTTGCCAAATAATGTAGGTCGCCGCCCCAACAAGCAATCGGCTGACAAAGTTGACAGCCGTCTTCGACCGACGTCTGACCATTAACCAATTCATAATCGCGGGCCATTTGGGTTCTACATTATTCATTCCCACCTTCTTTCTAACCATCATCCAAACCTAAGAAGAGAACTTACATTCAAAGAAAACGTGCTCGTGAGAATCAACATCTGCATAGCATAAGAGGCAACACATCATATTCATATTTTTCCTCCTAGCTAAATCCCACTTTAGAATTTTATCTTGAGTCAAAAGTTTACGACGCATAATTAGCCACATCAAGAAAGCATGTCTAGGAATGCATTGAGGAAACCAAACAATATTAACCCAATCAACTTCCTGCTCTCTAGCACGAACCGAATTCCAAACTGTAGAAGAAGAATGACCATGAATGTCATCACCATCTTTCCAATATATTTGATCCAGATTGTTCGGGTCAGGCCGAAGGTGATCCAATTGATTTAACACCAGGAATAGATCCCTCCAGGCTGACGGCCAGGCCCAAGCATTGTCCCCACAAACATCCAAAACCATCGCATCTAATCTAAACCCTACATTTGTGATCACCCGAGAAGACAACACATTAGAGAGAGGGCCGAGATGGCACAAAGTATCATACCAGGCAGAAATGGCAGAACCCGCTCCCAAAGCATACCAGACGTGAATCCTCCCAATCGGCCACAACTGAAGAATTTTCCTCCAGCTCCAGCTACAATTCGCGATTTCTTTACATACCCAGAAACTTCGATCTTTTAACCGATACAAATATATACATTGAACCCACAAAGACTCTCTTTTCATAATAATACTCCAAATATGAGAGATCATAAGAGCCTTGTTAACATCCCCAACTCGACGAATCCCAAGGCCACCTTCGTATTTAGGAGCACAAATAGCTTTCCATGAGACTTTCGCCTTCCCTCTATGAAAAGAACCTTCTTGAGACCATAAGAAATTCCTCATTTTAGCCTCTAAATCGTTTATAATCCGAGAAGGTAAAATAAATGTTGATGCCCAATAAACGTGCATGGCCGACAACACCGAAATGCTAAGTTGTAACCTGCCAGCAAAGGATAGAAGCTTGTTTTTCCAATTTGTCATCCTCTTTTCTAAACGTTCAAGAAGAATACTACAGTCTTTAATACGGAGTCTCGACGAAATCAAAGGCACCCCTAAATATCTAACCGGCAACAAACCCTCCTCAAACGGCAAAATATTCAAAATAGCGTCTTTAACATGAGTGGGAACGTTACAAAAGAAAACGGGGCTTTCTGGATACTAGGGACAAGCCCGGACATGTTCGTGAAACGAGTGAGGGAATCCATAATACATCGAGCTGACTGAACATCTCCTCGAGCAAATAAAAATAAATCGTCTACAAAGCAGAGATTGATAATGTGCTGTTTTTCACACTTGTTATGAAACCTAAATGAAGAATCTAGTTATGTAGTCTGGTGCAAAATACAAGTCAAGATTTCCATCACAAGGGTGAATAAATATGGAGACAACGGGTCACCCTGCCTTAAACCACGTCTTCCCTTGAAATATCCATGAACTTCCCCATTAACACAAACTGAATAGGAAGGGGAGGATATACACGTCATAATCCAGCCTACCAATTTCAGATTAAAGCCAAACCTTGAGAAACCTCCAATCTACCGTATCATAAGCTTTTTGGCTATCAACTTTAAACGCACACCACGGAGGACCATTGTTCCTGCGATAGTTATGCATCAGTTCTTGCATAAGTAAGATATTATCTGATATTTTCCTTCCTGGGACAAACGCAGACTGATTTATACTAACAATTTGATTCAGATAATGTTTAATATGATCCGATACAATCTTACCGATACACTTATAAATGACATTACAGCACGCTATGGGACGATAATCCATGACTGTCGACGGCGTTGGAATCTTCGAAATGAGAACAATTAGCATGTTGTTAATCTCCCTAAGAAGATTACCATTGTTAGAAAAATCGATGATTGCACTCGACACATCCTGGCCAATAATCTGCCACGCACTTTTGAAAAACGCAGCCGTATACCCATCAGGACCTGGAGCTTTATCATTACCAATAGAAAACATGGCCAACTTAACCTCTTCACCTATCACCGGGCGAAGCATATGATTAGCATCTTCAGGATTCAACTTCTTAGAAAACAAATCATGTGAGGGAACTAAAGAAGTATCATCTTCACGACCTAGAAAATTCTCATAATGTTGGACAAGCGCTTTAGGAACATCATCTCCCTCAAACAGATCCCCGTAAGAGTTCATAATTACATCAATTCGGATCATATGGTTCTATTTTTCAGAGATGCATGAAATAACTTCGTATTTGCGTCACCTACCCTTAACCATTCGACCTTCGATTTTTGTTTCAAGAAAGGTTCCTCACATGCCACCTGACAATCAGCTGTCAGCTTCTTGAGTTCGTAAGTCCATATTCATTGGATTTATATCTATTTGTTGTTGATCAGCATCCAACTTTCCACGAAGATCCTCAACCTTTTTATGCAAATTTACTTGCTGGAACAAGAAACCCCGGAGAGGACCCTTTAACAGTCTTAACTTTTTCACCCCCCGAAATTGATGGACACCATCAATACGTGTATCCCACGCCTGATTTACAATCTCTAGAAAACCCGGCTTGTAAACCAAAAAATTAGCAAACTTGAACGATTTAGGTTTCTTTTCCCGGAGTAGGAATTTTTAGCATACAAGGACAATGATCTGAAAGCCTGTAAGGGAGAAACATAGCAACCGAGTTTGGAAATTCAGTAACAAAAGGAGTGTTGCCCATAACTATATCAATTTTCTTTAGCAAACACCCTTCTTGGGTTTTTGATTCCACGTAAATTGAAATCTCGACCTATTAATATCGAAACCTCAATATCTAAAACACACTCTTGGAAGTCTCATGCCTGTACAAATAGAGGAAGATCCCATGGATTTGTCTTCTAAATTTAGAGCAGAGTTAAAATCGCCCATAATAACACATGGTTTAGTACCAACTAGCACTTTATACAAGGATAAATGGTGCCATAAATCCCTTTGTGTGATGTAATAGTTAGCCGCATAAACAATTGAACAAAATAAAACTTTTTTATCCAACTTAAAAATGAGTTGAAAATGCATAACCTGAGACGTTTGAGAGATCACAATAACATCAAGCAAATCCGGAATCCATCCAGCAATAATTCTAATTCCTTTATCGCAACAACTTCCATTAGAAGTCCAATCCCATCGACGAAACACAGAACTACACACTTTAACGAGATTACCAACATCCACATGAGATTCTAAAATCGCACAAAAAGTCAAATTATTATCCTTTACAACCTGGCGAACCTCCTTTTGTTTTAGAGGCGGTTCAACCCCCTTATATTCCATGCAGCGATACTAACCATTAGAAACCCCCCGTCTTAGGAGTGCTTGCCCCTTTATTAACTTTACGAGTTCCCTCCATGAGAAAATCATCCGTTTCATTGTACACTTCAATCACCTCTTCATCATCAGATTCATCAAGGCCACCTCCAGCCCCTTTACTACTTTGCCCTTTGTCTACATCAAAAGGGTTACTTGACACTCAGAACATCAAAAGGGTTACTTGACAGAATATTAGATGTACTCGAAGCATCATTACGTTTGGTTTTAACCGGTCTATACTCAAACTTTGGTTTTGATTTATTAATCTGGATCCCTCCTTTTCTAGTAATTTTCTTACTTTGGACACCCATAAAGCCGTCCTCATCAACTCTAGTGTAACGCCTCGTATTTTCCGAAATTTCATACTTTTAGAAAATACACGTCGTTACCTTAAATTATTGGTCACAGTCAAAACCTGAACGAAAAATATACTAAAAGTGACAAACGACGCGTTTCACGATTTAACAAACTACTAAACGTGCGCGCCAAGACGAATTCCGACTTACTTTTTACGTGTTTATGAATTTAAATAACATATTACGACATTCTTTATGAAGCTCGTGTGTGAAAACGGACCTTGCAGTATTGACCATGCCGCTCAAAAACCTCTAGAACCGAGTTAATGGGCTTGGGCCCAAATCACAAACCTTAACTTCATTTTTTATTTATAAAACACATACACAAACCCTAAACACCCACACGCACACACTGGCTTTGATCCCCTGCTCCTTCTCTAAAATATCCGGCCACAGGATTAGGGTTCCGGGGAACACTCCAGCGTCGCCTTTCTGACGAGGCACACTCAATCATCCCCTCCTTCCTTGCCACACGCCGCACACACCCCTCTGCCTCACTCTCTCGGCCTTCCTCCTACTCCGGCCACACCCACCCTTCACCTCTCGCTCATCTCTCTCGTCGCGGCAGCGACATGGTGGTTTCGCAGCAGAAGGTGGAAGACGGTGGTGGTGCACGGTTGTTATGGCCTAGCAGCGGCGGTGACGTTTGACCACCGGAACCACCTCCGACACCTTGGGTTTCACCCTCGACAACTCCGGTAAGCTCTTGACTCCTTGTCCTTTTACACCTCAAAATACTTTTTAGATCTTTGTTCTTCGGCAGATTTTGTGGCGTTTCAGGTAGTGGTGACCGACATCGCCATCGTCGGAGCCACGGCCGACGACCACTACGGTGGTGGTGGTCCCGGTTTAATTTCGGGTCAAGCCCAGCGGTTCGGGTCACCGATTTCTGGTGAAGGCCGGGTTTGATTGGGACGTTTCAGTTTTATTCCAGTCCAAGTTAGTTCAAGACGGGTTCGGTCAGTTTGGTCAACTTCAGACTCGATTCAATTCAACTCAGTTGACCCGGTCAACATAAGTCAACTGGTCCACTGTGGTCAACCAGTCAACTGAGGTCAAACTCAGTCAACACGCGCTTAGTAAACTTTTAAAGACATTAATTTTTATTTATGTTATGTATATTGTTTATATATATGTTACTTAGTTTAAAACCAAGTTCAATACGCTTCCTTTATTGCTTAATCATATCTGAACACACCGATGGAAATTTGTTATATTATTATAATACGATTATCTAAACGCAAAACCGAGTTAAAAACCAATACTTTACCGATTATTTAAGTTGCGGTATGTTTAATAAAAACTTTACATAGTTTATTCATAAAAATCCATAGCAATACATATACTTATATATTGTGTTATAACTTGTTGCGTTTTGTAATATAAAACGATACTTAGATTGTCGGGATTAGTCCAAAAACAAGAGGAAACTCTGCCCGATTTTCATGAAAATCCGCACTTGAAAAGCGTCTATCACACACTAAATTTAGCCTATCGAACTCAAGTGACCGTTTCATTACAATAAGTAAATACAAAGGTATATTTATCTTAATAACACTTCGACAACCTCTAATATTTATATACTTTCGTTTACCCATGTGAGGTGACCTCGGTGCCCATCGTTCGACTTTCAACACTTCACGGA
This sequence comes from Scalesia atractyloides, assembly GCA_947069175.1. Lineage (NCBI taxonomy): Eukaryota > Viridiplantae > Streptophyta > Magnoliopsida > Asterales > Asteraceae > Scalesia > Scalesia atractyloides. The sequence goes on from CAMTDV010000017.1 coordinate 62,226,449, forward strand.
GTTACCAACGAAGCCTTACAAAACAGTGAGCATACTCGACCACCTTTTTACACTTTAACGCGTTTTGGGGTGCAACATGTATCAATTAACAACATTCATATTATACGAAATCAAACGTATTCGATCTCACAATCCATTAATTGTATTTATCTGATATGCTTACGTTAGTTTTGTGTGCTAGTTTCAACTTGTACAAACATGCTATTTGTTGCGCTTATGTTAGTTATACGTGCTAACTTCAATGTGTATGTCCGTGCTATTTCGTTATACTTAGATTGTTTACGTAGACTAGCTTCACATGAATACAATTTGCCATGTTAAATTTGAAACGAATTTTATGCTTATTTTTATATACAAACTTGTATGCTCGCCAATACTTTTGTATTGATCTTCGCTTTTAGTACATGTTGCAGGTTTGACAATGAAAGGAATCTGGTAGGATTGCCTAGACACGCATTCAGCTTTAAATACCTGATGTATTGTAATTGTAAATTTCATTCACATATGTTGCATTTGTTTCCAACACTTGTATCAAAATCTATACCAACAAAATAAAATTTATTTATTTGGCTACTTGTTGTATATCATCTATTTCAACTTGTTATTCTGGCTCAAATAATGTAAAACGTAATTTATTAAACATTCGACACAATTAGCGTTATGAAGCCTCTTACAATCTCGTTTTTCGTCTCAACCCGATGTTTTCGCTATCAGTTGGGGTGTGACAGATTGGTATTAGAGCCATAACTGTAGTGAATTAGGTAGAATTGCCATACTCTTGACCATTTGTGATACTTGTCTAAATTGTTATTCTTCCTACGTTGCTCCTCTCTTCCCTTTGGTCTTAAAACTTACCATTTGTCTTTCCTAAGGCACAAAACACAATACACATTCTTGAGAGTATTCTTGTTCCATAATCAAAATAACTCATCAAAATAGGGGTGATTCCCGCGTTTGGTAACAAATTTCAATGCACCTTACATGTATTTTACGCGAATTTCCCCACCAAGTCAGGAGTAATATCCATACCTTTATAGGGAATTTCCATTATATAATCTAGGGGTTCCTTATTGACGAGTCGAGATTTTATCTTGTTTCGTTCAATAAATCACATTTTGGGGACGAAATTGTCAAGCCAGGATTGACATCCACACCTTGATGACTGGTCCCACTCTTCAATTTTCAATCTCGCCAAAGTTTCATATTTTTCGATCAAATTAGGAACATGTACTAACTCGAAGGGTAAAATACCATTAATCGCTTGGCGACGAGAGTATTAAACCTATTAGGGCAAATCATGTCTCCCTAATTCGAAAGGACTTACGAATCACTTTGGAATAGTCGAAGTTTCTAAAACCCGAAACACTCCAACATTTTATCAAGCCTCTCTTTTACGCTATCTTAAATTTTATACAATATAACTCTTATTCCTTCATTTTATTTCAATGTCACATTATACTAGAATCGAATTTATGCATAACAAACTTCTCATTTATACAAAATCTATCACACAACGATTCTATATGTGCATACAAACATTATATTTGATTTGGGGTGACTGGAACATTCTTATGTGATAAACTCGTTATAAAACCATACCTTAACATGTATAGCACTTGTGTAGTGCTAGGAGTAGCGCCCGCCCGTATACTTGAGGTCATGTTAAGTAAACTATTTCATGCTAAGTAAACTATTTTACACACTCTTCATTTTGAAAATATTGACTAGTCAACATTGCGTACACGATGGTTTGACTTGTTTATTCACATGTTTATGTGGCAGACTTGTCATTAACTTTGATCAAGCCACACCTTAACATGTATAGCGCTTGTGTAGCGCTATAGGAGTGACGCCCACCCGTATTCTTGAGGTCATGTTAAGTAAACTACTTTACACCCTCTTCGTTTTAACGATGATGGGTAGTCTATATTGCGGTACACGATGGTTTGACCTGTTTATTCACATGCCAGTAATCTGCTAATCTTGGTTAACTAAATATATCATGGTATTGTACAAGAATGTGCATATACACACACATATACTCATACTCATATGGTATACACTTTCATACTAAAATAAAATGATACTTATATACTTAAATTCCTATACGCTATCATTCTTACTCGTAATACGTTAATAAACCCTGATCGTGACACGGAACGTAACATGGCATCGATTAGCGAAACGGACGTAATATGGTATAAACATGGTGGATACGCCGCTAGTACTTCCTATATATAAGTGTTAATACCATATTACCATGTAAAACGTGCCATGAGAAACTCGGTGCTTCATTAAACCTCATCGATTACAAACTTTAATCACTCACGACCTATTCTCACACATACTACGAAACCTGAACGAAAAATATAGTCACAGTCGAAACCTGAACGAAAAATATACTAAAAGTGACAAACGACGCGTTTCACGATTTAACAAACCACTAAATGTGCGCGCCAAGATGAATTCCGACTTACTTTTTACGTGTTTATGAATTTAAATAACATATTACGACATTCTTTATGAAGCTCGTGTGTGAAAACGGACCTTGCAGTATTGACCATGCCGCTCAAAAACCCCTAGAACCGAGTTAATGGGCTTGGGCCCAACTCACAAACCTTAACTTCATTTTTTATTTATAAAACACATACACACACCCTAAACACCCACACGCACACTGGCTCCTCTCCCCTGCTCCTCTCCCCTGCTCCCTCTCTAAAATATCCGGCCACCGGATTAGGGTTCCGGCGAACCCTCCGGCGCCGCCGTTCCGGCGAGGCACACCCAACCATCCCCTCCTTCCTCGCCACACGCTGCACACACCCCTTTGCCTACTCTCTCGGCCTCCCTCCTGCTCCGGCCACACCCACTCTTCACCTCTCGCTCATCTCTCTCGTCGCGGCAGCGGCATGGTGGTTTCGCAGCAGAAGGTGGAAGACGGTGGTGGTGCATGGTTATTATGGCCTAGCAGCGGCGGTGACGTTCGACCGCCGGGAACCACCTCCGACACCTTGGGTTTCATCCTCGACAACTCCGGTAAGCTCTCAACTCCTTGTCCTTTTACACCTCAAAATACTTTTTAGATCTATGTTCTTCGGCAGATTTTGTGGCGTTTCAGGTAGTGGTGACCGACGGCGCCATCGTCGGAGCCACGGCCGACGGCCACTGCGGTGGTGGTTGTCCCGGTTTGAGTTTGGGTCAAGCCCAGCTGGTTCGCGTCACCGATTTCCGATGACGGTCGGGTTTGATTGGGGCGTTTCAGTTTTATTCCGGTCCAAGTTAGTTCAAGACGGGTTCGGTCAGTTTGGTCAATCTCAGACTCGATTCAATTCAACACAGTCGACCCAGTCAACATAAGTAAACTGGTCCACTGTGGTCAACCAGTCAACTCCAGTCAACTGAGGTCAAACTCAGTCAACACACGCTTAGTAAACTTTTAACGACATGAAATTATATTTATGTTATGTATATTGTTTATATATATGTTAATTAGATTAAAACCAAGTTCAATACGCTTCCTTTATTACTTAGTCATATCTCGACACACCGATGGAAATCTGTTATATTATTATAATACGATTATCTAAACGCAAAATCGAGTTTAAAACCAATACTTTACCGATTATTTAAGTTGCGGTATGCTTAATAAAAATTTATATAATTTATTCATAAAAATCCATAGAAATACATATACTTATATATTGTGTTATAACTTGTTGCGTTTTGTAATATAAAACGACACTTAAATAGTCGGGATTAGTCCAAAAACAAGAGGAAACTCTGCCCGATTTTCGTAAAAATCCGCACTTGAAAAGCATCTATCACACACTAAATTTAGCCTATCGAACTCAAGTGACCGTTTCATTGCAATAAATAAATACAAAGGTATATTTATCTTAATAACACTTCGACAACCTCTAATATTTATATACTTTCGTTTACCCGTGTGAGGTGACCTTGGTGCCCATCGTTCGACTTTCAACACTTCACGGAGTTACCAAACGAAGCCTTGCAAAACAATGAGCATACTCGACTACTTTTTTACACTTTAACACGTTTTGGGGTGCAACATGTATCAATTAACAACATTCATATTATACGAAATCAAATGTATTCTATCTCACGATCCATTAATTGTATTTATCTGATATGCTTACGTTAGTTTTGTGTGCTAGTTTCAACTTGTACAAACATGCTATTTGTTGCGCTTATGTTAGTTGTACGTGCTAACTTCAATGTGTATGTCCGTGCTATTTCGTTATACTTAGATTGTTTACGTACACTAGCTTCACGTGAATACAATTTGACACGTTAAATTTGAAATGAATTTTATGCTTATTTTTATATACAAACTTGTATGCTCGCCAATACTTTTTTATTGATCTACGCTTTTAATACATGTTGCAAGTTTGACAATGAAAGGAATCTGGTAGGATTGCGTAGACACGCATTCAACTTTAAATACCTGATGTATTGTAATTGTAAATTTCGTTCACATATGTTGCATTTGTTTCCAACACTTGTATCAAAATCTATACCAATAAAATGAATTTTTTTTATTTGGCTACTTGTTGTATATCATCTATTTCAACTTGTTATATTCTGGCTCAAATAATGTAGAACGTAATTTATTAAACGCTCGACACAATTAGCGTTATGAAGCCTCTTACAATCTCGTTTTTTCGTCTCATCCCGATGTTTCCGCTATCAGTTGGGGTGTGACATCTAGGAACCGACTTCCCTTTACGGCTCCCTTGGTTACCTGGATCCGGAATTGATTTTGATTAATATTAGCATCAGATTTTCTCGGCTTCTTTGGACACGAGTCAATTGCATGGCCGAACACACAACAAGAAGAACATCTAAGTGGACTCCATTCGTACTCCACATACATAGTTTCCTTGACAAAACCATCACCCTCTACCTCAGGGATCGCCATCGTTATTTCCTCCTTGAAGTCCTTTTCTGCAGATATTTAATAAGATCTCTCACATAACTACTTCTCCCCCACGTATCCATACACATTGTCGTTGTGTATGAGTCAAGGAGTTTAGGATTCCCAATGGCAGTAGCAATCATACTAAGGCCGTCCTCCGTATAAGCAGCAATAGGAACTTCCTGGATTTTCACCCAAACTTGAACTTTAGTTACCTCCTGTTTCTCAAGTTTTATAGTAGGCGACCATTCATGAAGGAATAAAGGTTGTGATCGTATAATCCAAGGGCCTGAAGAAAGAACATCACTCATTCCTTTTTGATCCGCAAACTTGAAGAAGAAAAATCCATTAGCATTCATCATGGATTTCTGTAACCCGAATCTGTTCCAGTTGTTCCTAACGAAATAGTCAACCACAGGATAAGCTACCCGATCACCCAAAAAGTATCCATACAGAGTGTTAGCTAATTTATCTTGGACCACACGAACTGATTCCTTTGGAAGCACAATATCACAACCCTCATGTTGAACAGGACATGCAAGAGATCGGAAATTTACCTTGTTAAACTTCTGGTTGATTACCGAATCCACATAAGACAACTGCTAACCCAGTTTAATACCCTCAGTTTTGTCCGCCTCATCATGAGCCTGAACATTCTGTAACTTTTCATCAACAATCGGCTCTATGATCTTTAATAGTTCGTCTATCATATTGATCTTCCTAGGTTTAGTGCTTTCATCTATTACAATACCTCTACGGGGGAGCATCGTATTCCCCTCCACATCGACAACCCGATTAGCAATCCCCTCAAAAGAAATCTGAGGCTTTCCTCGATCAAGTTGATGATTAACACCTTGATTATTACGTTCGTTAAAACGGGCATTAACCACTCTCGCCATAATAAAAAATACAGCCAACCATGCACAAGAAAATCAAACCGCGAAAACAAGAAACCAACAAAAACCGAGAAGACACTCGGAAAAAAACCCTAATCTAGCTTAAACCCTACCCCATATTCCTTGCAAGACCATATAGAGATACTTGTTAATCTAGGTTTCTGCCTACCAAGAAGGACCGATAAACCAAGAAATCTATACAATCTATCCGAAACACAAAGCTAGGGCCGGCGATTAAACAAAAAACAAAAGATCCTACTTTCCAATCGATCACAGATGCCACCCGAGTTCGTTATAATTGTTTAAAAGTTCAAACAACTAATCACAGATTTGTTGCACATGAGTTTACGATGAAGATCAAAGGGTTATACGAAGAAAATAAATCGCGTAGCTAGAGAGAGAGCATTTATTAAGCATATAGTCTGTCTAGACATTTTGACATACGATTGCTCGTTGTGATCCCTAACTCCCGTCCGTGAAGAAATATATGACCTATGATTGCCCGTTGTGATCCATATAAGCACAATATGGTACGTTAAGATAAATATGACCTACAACTGCCCCGTTGTGATCCATTAAGGCCCAATATGGTATGTTAAGATATATATGACCTACTATTGCTTGTTGTGATTCAGTAAGGCCCAATATTGTGTGTTAAGCAATATGTGTACAACTATTGTGCGTTATGATCCATTAAGGGCCGATATAATCCATGAAGAAATATATGACCTATGATTGCCACTTGAGATCAGTTAAAGGTAAATATGGCCCTTTAAGAGTTATATGACATACTATTGCCAGTTGTGATTCATTAAGATCCAATATGGTCCAACACGACATACACAACCTACCATTGCTCGCTATTATTAATTATGCCCCAATATGGTCTGTTATGACATTTAAGAACCTACTATTTACCATTGTGATTCTGTAAAGCCCAATATAGTTCGTTAAGAATATGACACATTGCCCGTTATGATTCATTTACCCTTAGTTTAGTCTGTTAAAAGCCTTATGACATACTATTGCCAATTGTGATGCATATAAGCACTATATGGTACGTTAAGATATATATGACATACAATTGTTCGTTGTTATTTATTAAGCATATAGTCCGTCAAGAAATTTTGACCTACTATTTCTTGTTGTGATCCAATAACGCCCGATAAAGTCCATGAAGAAATATATGACCTATGTTGTCCGTTGTGATCTATCAATGCCCAATATGGTCAGTTTTGTCATATGTGATCTACTATTGCTCGGTTTTGTGATCTATTAAGGCCCAATATGGTTAATTCAGACCTATATGTGTCCTACAATTGCCTGTTTTGATTCATTAAGCCCCAATATTGTCTGTTACGTCCTGTATGACATACTATTTTTGTTGTGATTTATTAAGGCTCAATATAGTTCGTTAAGACATCTTTTAACCTACTATTGCTAGTTATGATCCACTAAGGCCCAATATGGTATGTTAAGATATATATGACCTACTATTGCTTGTTGTGATTCAGTAAGGCCTAATATTGTGTGTTAAGCAATATGTGTACTACTACTGTGCTTTATGATCCATTAAGGGCCGTTATAATCCGTGACGAAATATATGACCTACGATTGCAACTTGAGATCAATTAAGGGTAAATATGGCCCTTGAAACTTATATGACCTACTATTGCCATGTTATGATTCATTAAGATCCAATATGGTCCACCATGACATATACAATCTATAATTGCTCGTTATTATGAATTATGCCCCACTACGTCCGTTATGACAATTATGAACCTACTATTTACCATTGTGATACACTAAAGCCTAATATATTCCATTAACAATATGACGCATTGCCCGTTGTGATTCATTTACGCTCAGTTTAGTCTGTTAAAACACTTATGACATACTATTGCCAAATGTGATCCATATAAGCACAATATGGTAAGTTAAGATATATATGACCTACAATTGCCCGTTGTGATTTATTAAGCATATAGTCAGTCAAGACATTTTGACATACTGTTGCCCATTGTGATCCAATAACGCCCGATAAAGTCCATGAAGAAATATATGACCTATGATTGCCCGTTGTGATCTATTAATGTCTAATATTGTCCGTTTAGTCATATATGACCTACTATTGCTCGGTTTTGATTCATTAAGGCCCAATACGGTCCGTTAATGACAAACTATTTTTGTTGTGATTCATTAAGGCCTAATATAGTTCGTTAAAACATCTTTTAACCTACTATTGCCAGTTGTGATCATTAAGGCCCAATATGGTATGTTAAGATATATATGACCTTCAATTGCTTACTGTGATTCAGTAAAGCCCAATATTGTGTGTTAAGCAATATGTGTACTACTATTGCACGTTATGATCCATTAAGGGCCGATATGATCCGGGAAGAAATATATGACCTCCGATTGCCACTTGAGATCAATTAGGGGTAAATATGGCCCTTTAAGAATTTTATTTTTGGGTAAAGGGTTACCCTAGTGAATATTTATGACTTTTTGGCCCTTTAAGACTTATATGACCTACTATTGCAAGTTGTGATTCATTAAGATCCAATATGGTCCACCACGACATACACAAGCTACCATTGCTCGTTATTATTAATTATGCCCCAATATGGTCCCTTATGACATTTATGGACCTACTTTACCAATTGTGATACACTAAAGCCCAATATAGTCCATTAAGAATATGACGCATTGCCCGTTATGATCCATTTAGGCACAGTTTAGTCTGTTAAAACACATATGACATACTATTGCCAATTGGGATCCATATAGGCACAATATGATACGTTAAGATATATATTACCTACAATTGCCCGTTGTGATCAATTAAGCATATAGTCCGTTATGACATTTAAGAACCTACTATTGCTCGTTGTGATCCAATAACGTCCGATAATGTCCATGAAGAAATATATGACCTATGATTGCCCGTTGTGATCTATTAATGCCCAATAAGGTCCGTTTAGTCATATATGACCTACTATTGCTCGGTTTTATTCACTAAGGCCCAATATGGTTAGTTAAAATATAGATGGCCTACAATTGCCAGTTTTGATTCATTAAGCCCCAATATGGTCCGTTAAGTCCTATGACATATTATTTTTCTTGTGATTCATTAAGGCCCAATATAGTTCGTTAAGACATTTTTAAACCTACAATTGCCAGTTGTGATCCATTAAAGCCCAATATGGTATGTCAAGATATATATGACCTACTATTGCTTCTTGTGATTCAGTAAGGCCCAATATCGTGTGTTAAGCAATATGTGTACTACTAATGCGCGTTATGATCCATTAAGGGCCGTTATAATCCGTGAAGAAATATATGACCTACGAATGCCACTTGAGAGCTAGTAAGGGTAAATATAGCCCTTTAAGACTTATATGACCTACTATTGCCAGTTGTGATTCATTAAGATTCAATATGGTCTACTACGACATATACAACCTATAATTGCTCGTTATTATGAATTATGCCTCACTACGGTCCGTTATGACATTTATGAACCTACTATTTACCATTATGATACACTAAAGCCTAATATATTCCATTATGAATATGACGCATTGCCCGTTATGATTCATTTACGCTCAGTTTAGTCTGTTAAAACACTTATGACATACTATTTCCAATTGTGATCCATATAAGCACTATATGGTACGTTAAGATATATATGACCTACAATTGTCCGTTGTGATTTATTAAGCATATAGTCCATCAAGACATTTTGACCTCCTATTGCTCGTTGTGGATAATAACGCCCGATAAAGTCCATGAAGAAAAATATGACCTATGATTACCCGTGGTGATCTATTCATGCCCAATATTGTCCGTTTGGTCATATATGACCTACTATTACTTGGTTTGTGATTCATTAAGGCCCAATATGGTCCGTTAAGTCCTATATGAAATACAGTTTTTGTTGTGATTCATTTAGGCCCAATATAGTTTGTTACGACATCTTTTAACCTACTATTGCCAGTTGTGATCCATTATGGCCCAGTATGGTATGTTTAGATATATATGACCTACTATTGCTTACTGTGATTCAGTAAGGCCCAATATTGTGTGTTAAGCAATATGTGTACTAATATTGCGCGTTATTTAAGGGCCGATACGATCCGGGAAGAAATTTATGACCTCTGATTGCCACTTGAGATCAATTAAGGGTTAATATGGCTCTTTAAGACTTATATGACCTACTATTGCTAGTTGTGATTCATTATGATCCAATATGGTCCACCACGACATAACAACCAACCATTGCTCATTATTATTAATCATGCCCCAATATGGTCCGTCATGATATTTAAGAACCTACTATTTGTTGTTGTGATCCAATAACGCCCGATAAAGTCCATGAAGAAATATATGACCTATGATTGCCCGTTGTGATCTATTAATGCCCAATAAGATCCGTTTAGTCATATATGACCTACTATTGCTTGGTTTTATTCATTAAGGCCCAATATGGTTAGTTAAAATATAGATGGCCTACAATTGCCCGTTTTGATTAATTAAGCCCCGATATGGTCCGTTAAGTCCTACATGACATATTATTTTTCTTGTGATTCATTAAGGCCCAATATAGTTCGCTAAGACATTTTTAAACCTACCATTGCCAGTTGTGATCCATTAAAGCCCAATATGGTATGTCAAGATATATATGACCTATTCTTGTGATTCAGTAAGGCCCAATATCGTGTGTTAAGCAATATGTGTACTACTAATGCGCGTTATGATCCATTAAGGGCCGTTATAATCCGTGAAGAAATATATGACCTACGAATGCCACTTGAGAGCTAGTAAGGGTAAATATGGCCCTTTAAGACTTATATGACCTACTATTGCCAGTTGTGATTCATTGAGATTCAATATGGTCTACCACGACATATACAACCTATAATTGCTCGTTATTGTGAATTATGCCTCACTACGGTCCGTTATGACATTTATGAACCTACTATTTACCATGTTGATACATTAAAGCCTAATATATTCCATTAAGAATATGACGCATTGCCCGTTATGATTAATTTACGCTCAGTTTAGTCTGTTAAAACACTTATGACATATTGTGATCCATATAAGCACTATATGGTACATTAAGATATATATGACCTACAATTGTCCGTCAAGACATTTTGACCTCCTATTGCTCGTTGTGGATAATAACGCCCGATAAAGACCATGAAGAAATATATGACCTATGATTGCCCCTGGTGATCTATTAATGCCCAATATTGTCCGTTTGGTCATATATGACCTACTATTACTCGGTTTTGGATTCATTAAGGCCCAATATGGTCCGTTAAGTCCTATATGACATACTGTTTTTGTTGTGATTCATTTAGGCCCAATATAGTTCGTTACGACATTTTTTAACCTACTATTGCCAGTTGTGATCCATTATGGCCTAGTATGGTATGTTAAGATATATATGACCTACTATTGCTTAATGTGATTCAGTAAGGCCCAATATTGTGTGTTAAGCAATATGTGTACTACTATTGCGCGTTATGATCCTTTAAGGGCCGATACGATCCGGGAAGAAATATGACCTCTGATTGCCACTTGAGATCAATTAAGGGTTAATATGGCTCTTTAAGACTTATATGACCTACTATTGCTAGTTTTGATTCATTAAGATCCAATATGGTCCACCACGACATACACAACAACCATTGCTTATTATTATTAATTATGCCCCAATATGGTCCGTTATGACATTTAAGAATCTACTATTTACCATTGTAATTCAGTAAAGCCCAATATAGTTCGTTAAGAATGACCCGCAGCAGGACCTTGACCAACTCGAGGTCCAATAGAAGCAAGCCCTACAACCAATCCAGCAGCAATAACGTAAGCGGCAGAAATCAGTGGATTCATGATAAGTTCCTCGTACCAAAAAAATGGTTAATGATATGACTTAATTATTCCATTGCTACGATTCATCCAGTCGAAGTAACTATGAACTTCGAATTCAAGTAATAACATTCTTGAATGATCCAAATGACTTTGATTTCTTTTTTAGTTTCTATCGATGAAGTATTTGTGAATCCATACAATTTTAGTTTTTCTGTTTCTTTGTCCTGAATCACTCTTTGAATTCTTCGATTTTTTTATTGACTTCATCCGTTATTCAACTCACAGTCACAGATGAGACAGAAGGACTTCTATAACACATTGCCTGTTATGATTCATTTACACTTAGTTTAGTCTGTTAAAAGCCTTATGACATACTATTGCCACTTGTGATCCATATAAGCACTATATGGTACGTTAAGATATATCTGACATACAATTGTCCATTGGGATTTATTAAGCATATAGTCCGTCAAGAAATTTTGACCTACTATTGCTTGTTGTGATCCAATAACGCCCGAAAGTCCATGAAGAAATATTTGACCTATGATTGCCCGTTGTAATCTATTAATGCTCAATATGGTCCGTTTAGTCATATATGACCTATTATTGCTCGGTTTTATTGATTAAGGCCCAATATGGTTAGTTAAGATATATATGTCCTACAATTGCCCGTTTTGATTCATTAAGCCCCAATATGGTCTGTTAAGTCCTCCTATATGACATACTATTTTTGTTGTGATATATTAGGCTCAATAGCTAGTTGTGATCCATTAAGGCCCAAAATGGTATGTTAAGATATATATGACCTACTATTGCTTGTTGTGATTCAGTAAGGCCCGATACCGTTTGTTAATCCGTGTACTACTACTACTACGCGTTATGATCCATTAAGGGCCGTTATAATCCGTGAAGAAATATATGACCTACGATTGCCACTTGAGATCGAGTAAGGGTAAATATGGCCCTTTAAGACTTATATGACCTACTATTGCCAGTTGTGATTCATTAAGATTCAATATGGTCTACTACGACATATACAACCTATAATTGCTCGTTATTATTAATTATGCCCCACTACGGTCCATTATGACATTTATGAACCTACTATTTACCATTATGATAGACTAAAGCATAATATATTCCATTAAGAATATGACGCATTGCCCGTATGATTCATTTAAGCTCAGTTTAGTCTGTTAAAACACTTATGACATACTATTGCCAATTGTGATCCATATAAGCACTATATGGTACGTTAAGATATATATGATCTACAATTGTCGATTGTGATTTATTAAGCATATAGTCCGTCAAGACATTTTGACCTCCTATTGCTCGTTGTGATCCAATAACGCCCGATAAAGTCCATGAAGAAATATATGACCTATGATTGCCCGTGGAGATCTATTAATGCCCTATATTGTCTGTTTGGTCATATATGACCTACTATTGCTCGGTTTTGATTCATTAAGGCCCAATATGGTCCTTTAAGCCCTATATGACATATTGTTTTTGTTGTGATTCATTATGGCCTGGTATGGTATGTTAAGAATCATATGACCCACTATTGCTTACTGTGATTCAGTAAGGCCCAATATTGTGTGTTAAGGGCCGATACGATCCGGGAAGAAATATATGACCTCTGATTGCCACTTGAGATCAATTAAGGGTAAATATGGCCCTTTAAGACTTTTGTTTTGGTTAAAGGGTTACCCCGGTGAATATTTAAGACTTTTTGGCCCTTTAAGACTTATATGACCTACTATTGCCAGTTGTGATTCATAATATCCAATATGGTCCACCACGACATACACAAGCTACCATTGCTCGTTATTATTAATTATGCCCCAATATGGTCCGTTATGACATTTATGAACCTACTATTTACCATTGTGATTCAGTAAAGCCCAATATAGTCCGTTAAGAATATTACTCATTGCCCGTTGTGATTCATTAACGCTCAGTTTAGTCTGTTAAAACACTTATGACATATTATTGTCAATTGTGATCCATATAGGCCCAATATGGTACGTTCAGATATATATATGACCTACAATTGCCTGTTGTGATTTATTAAGCATATAGTCCGTCAAGACATTTTGACCTACTATTGCTCGTTCTGATCAAATAACGCCCGATAGAGGGCATGAAGAAATATATGACCTATGATTGCCCGTTGTGATCTATTAAGGCCCAATATGGTTAGTTAAGATATATATGTCCTACAATTGCCCGTTTTGATTCATTAAGCCCCAATATGGTATGTTAAGTCCTATATGACATATTATTTTTGTTGTGTTTCATTTAGGACCAATATAGCTTGTTAAGACATAATTTAACCTACTTTTGCCAGTTGTGATCCATTAAGGCCCAATATGGTTCATTAAGTCTTATATGACATACTATTTTTGTTGTGATTCATTAAGGCCCAATATAGTTTGTTAAGATATTTTTAACCTACTATTGCCAGTTGTGATCCATTAAGCCCCAATGTGGCATGTTAAGATATATATGGCCTACTATTGCTTGTTGTGACTCTGTAAGGCTCAATATTGTGTGTTAAGCAATGTGTACTACTATTGCGAGTTATGATCCACTAATGGTCGATGTAATTCGTGAAGAATTATATGACCTACGATTGCCACTTGAGATCAGTTAAGGGTAATTTGGCCTTTTAAGACTTATATGACCTACTATTGCCAGTTGTGATTCATTAAGATCCAATATGGTCGACCACGACATATACAACCTACCATTGATCTTTATTATTAATATGCCACAATGGTCCGTTATGACATTTATGAACCTACTATTTACCATTGTGATACACTAAAGCCCAATATAGTCCATTAAGAATATGACGCATTGCCCGTTATGATTTATTTACGCTCAGTTTAGTCTGTTAAAAGACTTATGACATACTATTACCAATTGTGATCCATATAGGCACAATATGGTAAGTTAAGATATATGTGACCAACAATTGCCCGTTGTGATTTATTAAGCATTTAGTCTGTATAGACATTTTGACCTACTATTACTCGTTGTGATCCCTAACTCCCGATAAAGTCCATGAAGAAAACATGACCTATGATTGCCCGTTGTGATCCATATAAGCACAATATGATACGTTAATATATATGACCTACAATTGCCCCGTTGTGATCCATTAAGGCCCAAAATGGTATGTTAAGATATATATGACCTACCATTGCTTCTTGTGATTCAGTAAGGCCCAATATTGTGTGTTAAGCAATATGTGTACTACCATTGCGCATTATGATCCATTAAGGGCCGATATAATCCGTGAAGAATATATGACCTACGATTGCCACTTGAGATCAATTAATGGTAAATATGGCCCTTTAAGTCTTATATGACCTACTATTGCTAGTTGTGATTCATTAAGATCCAATATGGTCCACCACGACATATACAACTTACTATTGTCGTTATTATTTATGCCCCAATATGGTCCGTTATGACTTTTAAGAACCTACTATTTACCATTGTGACTCAGTAAAGCCCAATAGTACGCTAAGAATATGACACGTTGCCCGTTATGATTCATTTATGCTCAGTTTAGTCTTTTAAAAGCCTTATGACATATTATTGCCAATTGTGATCCATATAAGCACTATATGGTACGTTAAGATATATATGACATACAATTGTCCGTTGTGATGTCCGTCAAGAAATTATGACCTACTATTGCTCGTTGTGATCCAATAATGCTCAATAAAGTTCATGAAGAAATATATGACCTATGATTGCCCGATGTGATCTATTAATGCCCAATATGGTCCGTTTAGTCATATATGACCTACTATTGCTCGGTTTTATTTCATTAAGGCCCAATATGGTTAGTTAAGATATATATGTCCTACAATTGCCCGTTTTCATTCGTTAAGCCCCACTATGGTTTGTTAAGCCGTATATAACATATTATTTTTCTTGTGATTCATTAAGGCCTAATATAGTTCGTTAAGACATTTTTTAACCTACTATTTCCAGTTGTGAACCATCAAAGCCCAATATGGTATGTTAAGACATATATGACCTACTATTGCTTGTTGTGATTCAGTAAGACCGAATATCGTGTGTAAGCAATATGTGTACTACTATTGTGCGTTATGATCCATTAAGGGCTGTTATAATCCGTGAAGAAATATATGACCTACGATTGCCACTTGAGATAAATTAAGGTTAAATATGGCCCTTTAGACTTGTATGACATTCTATTGCCAGTTGTGATTCATTAAGATCCAATATAGTCTACCACGACATATACAACCTACCATTGCTCTTTATTCTTAATTATGCCCCACTATGGTCCGTTATGACATTTATGAACCTACTATTTACCATTGTGATACACTAAAGCCCAATATAGTCCATTAAGAATATGACGCATTGCCCGTTATGATTTATTTACGCCCAGTTTAGTCTGTTAAAACACTTATGACATACTATTACCAATTGTGATCCATATAGGCACAATATGGTACGTTAAGATATATATGACCAACAATTGCCTGTAGTGATTTATTAAGCATATAGTCCGTCAAGACATTTTGACCTACTATTACTCGTTGTGATACCCAGGACGAAACCAGGTACACCATAATCGGTCCAAAACTTTAATTATAATTAAAACAAAAATTGTGCGAAAACCCTAAAAACATGTATGACTTGTGTGCTATAAACGATATCTGTTATGTCTCGTATGAATCAGAGAGCACGTTATGGATAATATAACACTAATAAGGGCCAACGGTGCGAGGTTGGTGTCCTTAGCCTTTGTAATCATGTTAAACGAGAGGTTTCCATTTAGCAGCGCATTAAACGTTTGATGATGATTATGAGGCCAGCGGTAGGGCCGTTTAAGATTCCGAGTTCACTAACATCTTAGTTATGTGCGATAGACCAGGACATAAGATTTGAAGCAATTCAGAGCTCGGGCACGCAAAACGAGGCAGTGTCTGGTTGGGGAAACGCCTTTGTTTTGAGAGCAACAAAAGACAACCAAACATGCAAGGAACGGTCAATCAAGCCTAAAGACATTTAAACTACCCTAATACAAGGCCATTATGATTAAAACGTAACCGTGTTCGGGTTTCTAGACGGTTATGCACGGTTTTTAAAACCAAGTCTTTTAACACAAAAAACGCGAAAAAAAAAGGAGCCCGTTTAGCAAATCGGGGACGCTTGTGGGACCCGAAAACGAACCTAAATGCGAAAACGAAGACAGACGTCATCTTTTTAACGCAAAAAACGAAGCATGACAAAGCGGGGGTGGGGGCACCCCACCTTGCGACCACCACCCCCCTTTTATTATAGAAGTTTTTTTTTTTCATTTTTCCGTCATCTTTCATCATAATTTTGCTCTCAATCAGCAAAAACCCAGCTGATCATCAACTAAGTTCAGCAAAATTAAAGGTATCTTTCAAGTTTTATAAGGTTTTGATGAAGATTTCTTGTATAAACATGAACTAGACTATGAAAACTCTTTCTAATCCATACTAGTGGATGGTTCTTGGCTGAATCATAACACATCAGGGATTCCCTGATGTTATATGGTAGCCAAGATCACAAAACTTTGGCTTGTGATACCATAATCAACCCCTAATCGACCAAAAGCGATTAACAAAGTTATTAACCATAAACCAGTGAAACGAGGCCTTATTGACATGGGTTATAGCACCCACGCACTTCTGGACTCGAGAGAAACAAACGGGAACGGAGCTTGCGCTAGGTATAATAACACTCGAACCCTTCGATTAGCTTAGGTAGAATATTGTTTGGACTATAACTTGGTCCATGATGCTTGGATTGAGCTGAAAATTAGGGTGGTGACGTATAGTCATGACAGAAATGTCCACCTAAAATTTTAGAAATTGTTTGTGATTTTTGGAGTATTTTTTACTGTTTTACCAAAGAAATTCAGGAAAAATACCAAACTGAGTCGATAAATCACCAAAATTTACATGAACACTAAGGAACATATAGGGAATATTCTGGAGTCAATTGGTTGAATTTTGATTCGGAGTAAAAATCCGCGTTTCTGTGAGTTTTTGATAGCCGAAAACGCATTGAAACTAAATCGGAAAAATCCAAAAATTTTACAGGGATTTCCTGGAAATATAAGGGACTTTCTGGAATGTTTTGGAATTTTTAGAAATCGGATGATAAGCGACGTAAATTATTCGTTTAAATACTGTTTTACAGATGATTTATTTGAAGGGTTAAAATGGATAAATAAATGCCCGAATTATTTTTCTCATAATCTATATATTTTTACTGATTTGTATAAAAGTATTCAGATTTTTATCAAACTTATGCATTAAAGGGGAATTTACGGAGTTGAAAACGCTTTATTTAAACTAGTTTCCGCAGTTTACCGTGTAACGAACCTGCTGGAACTAGGAACTGACCGAACCCAACGTTTACCATAGTTGGAACACTGGGAGTATTCTGGGAGATTCCAGGGTCATTTGGACACTAGGGGTGTGTCCCACACCAGTTCGGGAGAATCCCCGACGGCGAAAACGGAAACTCAATTTTGGGCAACCTAGACTCCGCTAACACCCAAACTCCCTTAATGGAAAGTTAATCTCTCTTAAATAACAACATGTTGGTACTATTGGTATTCCCGTACCATTATCCGAACGTGTCAAACAACTGACTTTGGCTGGCACGCGAAGCAGTGCCCGGAAGCCAAACTGAAAACTGATACTACCCTGACATCCATCACCATACCAGTATCCTATAGGTTCAATCCGGGGTGAAAACTCATAACCGGGTCCAAGTTATAACCATTACCAACTTAGATGTTGATTTGAGTCCCTACTTGCATGCATGCTATTAAAAGCGGATCCCGTTGATTAATCACTCTTTGATTGATACTACTGCCCTCACTGTGAGTTTCACTCCCCCACTTTAAACTGTTCTAATGTTTTCTGGGGTGAATTGCATGCTACAAACTGTGCTATTTGCACCAACTTGTTATGATGTGAATTACCTAAAACACGAACTATCCCCAATGCAAGTGATTAACGTAAGCCGTGGGCAGTGGATAGTACTATTGGTCTGACAAACCCAGTTGACGCCGGACCGGTGTGCCGGCAGACAGGCAACTACATGTGCCCAAAACTATGTTATGTTGTTAGGCATAACTACTCCTTGGGCGTGGGGCTGCACGTGACGCAGTCGGTGGGCTGAGGTGTCGAACGTGACACGACCCGGTGTGCTGAGGTGTCAAACGTGACACGGAACGGTTATTGTGGGCAAGATTTCACTTGTGAACTCGTGTAATTCCATCTGTGATCTGTGACACATGCAATTAAACTTGTTAACGCATTTTGCTATGAAACAACCAAACCGGTGGAACTCACCGGCTAGTTTAGCTGACCCCTTTTTAAATTAACATGCATTTTAGGTAAAACTAAGCAGGAATGAGGAATGTTCGTATGGAATGTTTTGAGTAGGCGGACAGTAGCAGAATAAAGGCTATAGTGGCTTGTAGTACCGCACTTGAACTAATGGTTTGTAATATGATAGTTTATGTGTGTTGTAACCGATGTTCCCTCTTTATATGATATCACGTTTTTAAATTATGAGGAAATACCATGTGACTGCCACACCACGCAATTATCTTCCGTTGCGAGTCAGGGTGTGACACTCGTTGTCATCCAATAACGCCCGATAAATTCCATGAAGAAATATATGACTTATGATTGCCCGTTGTGATCAATTAATGCCCAATAATGTCCGTTTAGTCATATATGACTTACTATTGCTTAGTTTTCATTCATTAAGGCCTAATATGGTCCGTTAAGTCCTATATGACATACTATTTTTGTTGTGATTTATTAAGGCCCAATATAATTCGTTAAGACATCTTTTAACCTACTATTGCTAGTTGTGATCCGTTAAGGCCCAATGTGTTATGTTAAGATATATATGACCTACTATTGCTTACTGTAATTCAGTAAGGCCCGATATTGTATGGTAAGCAATATGTGTACTACTATTGCGCGTTATGATCTATTAAGGGCCGAAGATCCAGGAAGAAATATATGACCTCCGATTGCCACTTGAGGTCAATTAAGGGTAAATATGGCCCTTTCAGACTTTTTTTGGGTAAAGGGTTACCCCGGTGAATATTTAAGACTTTTTGGCCCTTTAAGACTTATATGACCTACTATTGCAAGTTGTGATTCACTAAGATCCAATATGGTCCACCACAACATACACAACCTACAATTGCTCGTTATTATTTATTATGACCCAATATGATCCGTTAGGACATTTATGAACCTACTATTTGCCACTATGATACACTAAAGGCCAATATAGTCCATTAAGAATATGATGCATTGCCCTTTATGATTCATTTACGCTCATTTTAGTATGTTAAAACACATATGACATACTATTGCCAATTGTGATCCATATAGGCACAATATGGTACGTTAAGATATATATGACCTACAATTGCCTGTTGTGATTTATTAAGAATATAGTCCGTCTAGACCTTTTGACCTACTATTGATCGTTGTGTTCCACTAACTCCCGATAAAGTCCATGAAGAAATATATGACCTATGATTGACCGTTGTGGTCTATTAATGCCCAATATTGTCCATTTAGTCATATATGGCGTACTATTGCTCGGTTGTATTCATTAAGGCTCAATATGGTTAGTTAAGATATATATGACCTAAAATTGCGCGTTTTGATTCATTAAGGCCCAATATGGTCCGTTATGACATTTATGAACCTACTATTTACCATTGTGATACACTAATGCCCAATATAGTCCATTAAGAATATGACGCATTGCCCGTTATGATTCATTTACGCTCATTTTAGTATGTTAAAACACATATGAAATACTATTGCCAATTGTGATCCATATAGGCACAATATGGTACGTTAAGATATATATGACCTACAATTGCCTGTTGTGATTAATTAGAATATAGTCCGTCTAGACCTTTTGACCTACTATTGCTCGTTGTGTTCCACTAACTCCCGATAAAGTCCATGAAGAAATATATGACCTATGATTGCCCGTTGTGGTCTATTAATGCCCAATATTGTCCATTTAGTCATATATGGCGTACTATTGCTCGGTTTTATTCATTAAGGCTCAATATGGTTAGTTAAGATATATATGACCTAAAATTGCGCGTTTTGATTCATTAAGGCCCAATATGGTCCGTTAACTCCTATATGACATACTATTTATGTTGTGATGCATTAAGGCCCGTTAAAACATCTTTTAACCTACTATTGCCAATTGTGATCCATTAAAGCCCAATATGGTATTTTAAAATATATATGACCTACTATTGCTTATTGTGTTTTAGTAAAGCCGAATATAGTCCGTTAAGAAAATGACACATTGCCAGTTTTTTTTGGGTAAAGGGTTACCCCGGTGATTATATAAATTTCCAACCAAACAGTACATGTAGGAGGCAGAATACCACCCAGTTCACATGTGCAACATGCCACATATGCCACAAAGAAAGATAAAAACACAAAGTTGACAACCTATCCGTTTAGGTAAACAATATAAACAAACTAACTACAAGAAAGAGACATCAAAGAGCATCAAAATCAATCTCCCATTCCTGTAGAATCTTCCTCACTCGTCTTTTGTCCTTGAACTTAAATGACTTGAGCTTCAATCTGACTGTATTGACGATGATTTCTGCAACTTTTTCAGGGGGTCTAAGCTGATTATTGAAAAATCTCAAATTCCTTTCTTGCCGAACAATGTATGCCATAGCAGCCACTAACAACTTACCAATAATCGATGTAATGGACCTAGATTTTGATTTCGGAATCAGCCAAGAAACGATATCATTCCAAGTTGAACCCACTGAGCTCATATAAGCCTTTTTTCGAATAGAGAACCAGATCTGAGTAGCAAACTTACAATCAAAAAGAGGTGATCATGTGAATCAATGTTGCCCTGACATAACAAACAACACATCATATTCATGCACCCCAACCTCTTAGAGTTCCATCTTCTCAACCTATCTTGAGTAACAAGTTTCCTTTTGAAAATCAGCCAAAGAACAAAAGTATGTCTCGGAATACAATGAGAAACCCAAACCATATTACACCAATCAACCTGCGACCCATGATAACGAATAGAATCCCAAGAATCTCTAGTGCTATACGGAATCAACACATCATTTTCTTCTCTCCAACACACCATATCTTTAGCATTCTCCCTTAACTGAATCAGAGGGACGTCAGCCAGATTCGGAAATAAAGAAAGCCAACCCCTGGGCCATTGCCAAACACCATTTATAGTCATATCAGCCACTTTGGTAAAAATTGAGAGACCAGATTGTCTCATTGTTGGAGGAGAGATAAAGTCACCAATAGGGCATACATTACACCAAGAGTCATACCACACAGAAGTACTCTTCCCATCACCAATTCGAGTCCAAAATGAATGCCGAACCAAATATCTACCTGAAGATTTTTTCACCAACCCCAACTACAATTTGTAGGCACACACGAATATCCCAATAGTTCCTTTTTTTAATATGATGTTGCTTCACCCAATCAACCCATAATGAGTTTCTCCCCGTAAGAATACTATTGATATGTTTAGTCATAAGACTTTTGTTCATATCACTTAGCCTTCTAATCCCTAACCCACCTTCATATTTAGGGAGACAAATAGATTTCCAAGATACTTTCGCCTTACCTACCATCAAGGGCCCTTGACACCATAGGAAACCTCTCATCCTTTGTTCTAATTCCTTTATGACTCTAGCTGGAAGAATGAAAACTGAAGCCCAATAAGCACTCAGAGCTGAAAGAACAGAAAGAATGAGTTGGAGTCTCCTTACAAAAGAAAGAGACTTATTCTTCCAATCAACAATGCGATTCTCCATCTTCTCAATGAGAACCCTGCAATCTCTGTAGAGCAATTTTGTAGTAATCAGAGGGACACCGAAGTATTTAATTGGAAGAACTCCTTCCTCAAAAGGAATAATTCTAAAAATTATCCTTTTAACCCGCCTCTCAACATTACAGAAGAAAATAGTGCTCAGTTTAGTCTGTTAAAACACTTATGACATACTATTTCCAATTGTGATCCATATAGGCTCAATATGGTACGTTCAGATATATATGGCCTAAATTGCCCGTTGTGATTTATTAAGCATATAGTCCGTCAAGACATTTTGACCTACTATTGTTCGTATCAAATAACGCCCGATAATGTCCATGAAGAAAAATATGACCTATGATTGCCCGTTGTGAGCTATTAATGCCCAATATTCTCCGTTTAGTCATATATGACATACTATTGCTCGGTTTTATTCATTAAGGCCCAATATGGTCCGTTAAGTCCTATATGACAGATTTTTTTGTTGTGATTCATTAAGGCCCAATATTTGCTAAGACATATTTTAACCTACTTTTGCCAGCTGTGATCCATTAAGGCCTAATATGGTATGTTAAGATATATATGACTTATTATTGCTTATTGTGATTCTGTAAGGCCCAATATTGTGTGTTAAGCAATATATGACCTACGATTGCCACATGAGATCAATTAAGGGTTAATATGGCCCTTTAAGACTTGTATGACCTAGTTTTGCCAGTTGTGATTCATTAAGATCCAATATGGTCCACCACGACATATACAACCTACCATTGCTCGTTATTATTAATTATATCCCAATATGGTCCGTTACGATGTTTATGAACCTACTATTTACCATTGTGATCAGTAAAGCCCAATATAGTCCGTTAAGAATATGACACATTGCCTGTTATGATTCATTTACGCTCAGTTTAGTCTGTTAACACTTATGACATACTATTGTCAATTGTGATCCATATAGGCACAATATAGTACGTTAAGATATATATGACCTACAATTGCCTGTTGTGATTTATTAAGCATATAGTTCGTCAAGACATTTTGACATACTATTGCTCATTCTGATCCATTAATGCCCGATAAAGTCCATGAAGAAATATATGACCTATGATTGCGTGTTGTGATCTATTAATGCCCAATATTGTCCGTTTAGTCATATACTATTGCTCGGTTTCTTCATTAAGGCCCAATATGGTCCGTTAAGTCCTATATGACATATTATTTTTGTTGTGATTTATTAAGGCCCAATATAGTTCGTTAAGACATTTTTTAACCTACTATTGCCAGTTGTTATCCATTAAGGCCCAATATGGTATGTTAAGATATATATGACTTACTATTGCTTATTGTGATTCAGTAAGGCCCAATATTGTGTGTTAAGCAATATGTGTACTATTGCGCGTTTTGATCCATTAAGAGCCGATAAGATCCGGGAAGAAATATATGACCTACGATTGCAACTTGAGATCAATTAAGGGTAAATATGGCCCTTTAAGACTTATATGACCTACTATTGCCCGTTGTGATTCATTAAGGTCCAATATGGTCCACCATGACATACACAACCTACCATTGCTTGTTATTCTTAATTATGCCCCAATATGGTCCGTTATAACATTTATGAACCTACTATTTACCATTGTGATACACTAAAGCCCAATATAGTCCATTAAGAATATGACGCATTAACTTCTCTCTCTATTTTCGGGTAAAAACCCTAACTTCTCTCTCTAGCGTGGCGACTTTGTTCTTCCTGTAATCCGATGCTTCTTTGCGTGATTGTATGTGTATCAGATCTGTGATTCATGTTTCTAACATTGAATACGAACTCTGATAGCATTCTTGATCGTATTAAAAGTCTAGGGTTTTTCGTTTCTGTCTTGTTGCCATAGTTTTCTCTAGTGTGTCGATCCTGTTAGAATAGAGGCAAGGGTTTATCGGTCCTACTGGTTGGGCAGTAACCTTGATTCACCTGGGTCTCTACTTTGTTTAGTTAAGATTCATTGGATAAAACTGCTAGGTTTAGGGGTTGTGCATGCGCTTTTTCATCTGTTATGATTTACTAGTTTCATGTGATTCTTGTGGGTATTGGTTGCATAGAGAGAAGCAGTGACGGTAATCTGGAAGAGTTAGGGTTGCACTCCAAGCCGACAGAAGAGGGTGAAACCCCATTGCGTGGTATAGGTTTGAGAGTAACTAATATTGAGGGAAACACAATGCTTCCGAGGAGAGGTATGTATTCAACTAACGATGTGTCAATACTGGATGGTCTAAGGGATATTTCTAAACTAGTGTGAGGAATATCTGCTAGGAAGTCTAAGGTAACGAATAATGAAAACATTCGGGCAGACAAACTCCTTCTGGAACGACTTTAGCATCATATGATTCTATGGAGAAGATACAGCCTTTGTCTTTTGCAAAAGTGGTTCAAAAGAAAATTGAGAATGTTAAAGTTACTTCTGGGCTTTGGAGTCTAACGAAACTATGGAGGGAGCTGATGTCGTAATTCCTTTAGAATCGGTTAAACAAGTGAGTGATCGACATGCAAATACTCTTTATGGGTATTTCTTGGGAAAACGTCTTGCTTTTCCGGTTGTTGACTATTTTGCTAAGAACAATTGGGTAAAATATGGTTTGTCTAGAATGATGATGAACGCGAAAGGCTTCTTTTTCTTTAAGTTCAATACTAAAGATGGTATGGACAGTTACTGGAAGATGGGCCATGGATGATTAGAAATGTTCCAATAATAATAAATGGTCTCCTTTGATAATGGTTGAGAAAGAGGACATCACATCTGTTCCGGTCTGGGTTAAGATGCATGAGGTACCGTTGGCTGCTTTTATAGAGGATGGCCTCAGTCTTCTAGCTTCAAAGATAGGGACACCAAAGATGCTAGACTCATACACGATTACAATGTGTGTAAAATCATGAGGGAGAAGCAGTTTTGCAAGGGCGTTAATTGACATTCATGCGGGGACGGAGCTGAAAAAGAGTATCACCATGGCAATCCCTATGCTCGATGGAATAGGATTCACTAAAGCAGAGGTTAGAGTTGAGTATGACTCGGTCCCATTACGATGTTCCACTTGTTGTGTGTATGGGCATGATGAGTGTTCGTGTCCGAAGTACCCGAAGGTTCCTGAGGATTTGGTGGGCAAGGACAATGAAGGATTCCAGAAAGCTACAAAGAAAAATAAGAAAGGGAGTAACCAAGGAATCCACGTCAAGAACCAAAAGCCGAAGCTTGTGTACCGACCGTAGTTAATCCAAAACCAAAAACTGATGTTCGGCCACATGAGTGCCAGGTTTCAACGTCAAATCCCTTTGACGTGCTGCAAGATGAGGCTGGGAAGAGGTATGAACCTGTAGAAAAAGGAAAAACGGATACAACAATAAAAAAACCGCAATAAAAAAATTATAATGTTGAGGAAGTGATTGCGGATGCTGTGGATGTTGATGAGGTTCTAACTGATATCCCAAAAGTTACAGAAATCATAAGGGGGTTGAACCGCTCCCTTAAACAAAAGGAAGTTCAGCAAGTGGTGCTGGATAATCATTTGCAGGTTTGTGCAATTATGGAGACTCACGTGGATTCGTCAAATGTATATACTGTTTGTAGCAAATTTTGCAAGTCTTGGAGCTGGGCTACGAATGCGAATTACTGCACTAAGGGTACACGTATAATGGTAGGGTGGGACGCAAATTTGGTGGATGTTATGATCCTATCCCAAGCTGATCAAGTGGTTCATACTCAAGTTATGTTTAAATTAGATCGAAAATCTTTATTCTGCTCCTTTGTGTATGCTGATAATTACTACAAGAAAGAGGAGGGAATTGTGGCAAAATCTTTGTACTCATCATTCGTTTATGCATGATAAACCTTGGTTTATCATGGGAGATTTTAACTCATCATTGTTTCATGATGATACAAGTGCAGGATCGTCTTACTTTTCAATAGGCAATTATGAATTTTAGGAGTGTATCAACGATATTGATGTTTTTGATGTTAACAGCTCGGTTTTACACTATACGTGGACGAACAATCATCAAAAGGGGGGGGATTCTAAAGAAACTCGATCGAATATTTGGTAATATCCACTGCATTGATGCCTTTCCGAATGCCACTACTTATTTCCACCCATACCGTGTCTCGGATCATGCTCCATGTATATTAAAGCTTCCGAATGTCACAAGAGATAAACCGAAGCCTTTTAAGTTTGTTAATCTTGTGGGCGACAAACATGTGTTTATGGATGAAGTTCACAGGGTTTGGAAGATAGACGTCCAGGGATACCACATGTTTCAAGTGGTTAAGAAGTTGAAGTTATTAAAAACCCCGCTACAGAAAATCTTTTATCAACAGGGTAACTTGCATAACAAGGTGAAGAGTGCGAGAAAGGCTCTGGACGATTTCCAAACGGCTATAGATGGGGATCCGATGAATGAAGAGTTGCTCCCCATCAACATAGTAGGTTACTCTAAGATTATAAGAATGCAGTCCAGGTTGAGGGGTCCTTTCTCAAACAAAAATCTAAAGTGGAATGGCTTGCGGTTGGAGATACGAACTCAAAATACTTTCATAACATTGTGAAAACTAAAAATCATCGCAGTCGAATTTGTTCTGTTAGAAATGGTAATGGTACGTTACATGAGGGGGGCGCGGTGCCTCAGACTATGGTAGATCACTTTACGCTATTTTTTAGGAGTGAGGGAAACATAAATTTGCAGCCTACGCCTGATCTATTCCGTAATGTTTTGTCTCTTGACAAGGCAACTCATATGGTTTGGAGGGTAAATGAGCCCGAGATTAAAAGTGCTATGTTCGCTATAGCGGGAAACAAAGCTCCAGGTCCAGATGGATACACGTCGGGTTTCGTTAAAAGGGCATGGATGTAGTCGGTAAGGATGTATGTAATGCGGTTCAGGATTTTTTTGAGAATGGCAAACTTCTTCATGAGCTGAATCACACCATCATTTCTCTAATTCCAAAGGTGAGTACACTATCATCTATTATGGATTACAGGCCTATATCATGCTGCAACACTTTATATAAGTGTGTTAGCAAGATTATTACGAATCATATTAAGGAAGGGTTTGGCGATATTGTAAGTATTAACCAATCAACGTTTGTTCCAGGTAGAAGGATTTTAGATAATATTCTGTTAACGCAGGAGCTAATGCATAACTATCATCGCAATCAAGGGCCTCCTAGGTGTGCGTTTAAAGTTGACATTCAGAAAGCTTACGGCACGGTAGAATGGAAGTTCTTGGAGCAGGTTCTAGTGGGGTTTGGTTTTGATCGAAAGATGGTTAAGTGGATTATGGTGTGTGTCACATCCACGTCGTTCTCTTTGGCTCTTAGTGGAAACTTGTATGGTTATTTATAGGAAAGCGGCATCTTTTCCAGGGAGATCCTATGTCTTCGTATCTTTTTACTATGGTAATGGAGGTCTAAATATTGATTTTGCATAAGCAGGTTGAGTTGTCGACTGATTTCAGATTTCCTAATATTGTGAAAAACAACGAATCATCAATCTGTGTTTTGCAGATGATTTATTTCTATTCGCTCGAGGAGATTATAAATCAGCCTTAGTTATTATGGAGTCTTTAAATTTATTCAAAGGCATGTCGGGTCTCGTTCCAAGCATGAACAAAAAGCACAATTTTCTTTGGGAATGTGTCGAACTCGGTGAAGGATCGTATTCGTAGCATAATGCCTTTTGAGGAGGGAATGCTGCATGTTCGATATCTTGGAGTCCCCCTCATCTCAACCTAACTCACTTATAATGACTACAAGAGACTGGTTGAGAGTATGGAATCCAGAATAACAGATTGGAAAAACAAGTGCTTGTGTTTGCTGGCAAATTGTAGTTAGTTCGGTCAGTCTTATTTTCTATGCATATTTACTGGGCATCGGTCTTAATTCTTCCAAAACATATTATATGCGATATTGAAGAAAAAAGAGAAGGTTTCTCTGGGCTCAAGGAAATAACATAAAAGGTAAAACTAAGGTGAGATGGAGCCCTGTGTGTATGCCTAAACGGGAAGGAGGGTTGGGTATTCGAAGAGTGGTAGATATGAATAATGCTCTCATGGTTGCTCATATCTGGAGTATTCTGATGGGTAGAGAATCTTTATGGGTAAAATGGAGCTGGGTTAGTCATTTCCCAGCATTGCAACACATGTTTATCGTTGTGTTGAATCCTGTTCAGGATATGATAGTGTGGAGAACAAAGGCAGGTAACGAAGTGGATTACTATGCGTCCAGCGTGTGGGATGATATTCGGCAAGTTCAGGTTGAGGTTCCATGGGCTAGTGTCGTGTGGTTTTCTCAAGCCATTCTGCGTCATTCGTTCTTTATGTGGCTTCTAGTGCAAAAGAAACTCAAGACTCAGGATGTCATGAATCGATGGAACTCTTCGGTCAATACAAACTTCAACCTTATGTGCTGCTCGTTGTGTACAGCTGGTCCTGATTCCCACGAGCACCTATTTTTTGAGTTTTCATATGCTTCTAAGATTTGGAATGAGATAAGAGATAAAGTTGGAATGGGAGCAATTCCAAATTTTTAGGATAGGATCTATGCCCATTTGGTGCAGTTTGCGGGATCAGGCAATGCAAACCATATCATTGGGAAAATTCTTATTGGCACGGCTACTTATTTTGTTTGGCAGGAACGTAATCAACGTATATTTTCTTCCAAGAAAAGGAGTGCAACTCAACTTGTTGAAGTAATCTTAACTACGGTGCGGATGAAGCTCCATACAATGAAGTTCAAGAGAATGAGCCATGCAAATAGAGTTTTACAAGACTGGAGACTGCCTCGCGGATTGCCGACGGATGAAGATGATGGCGGCTAATGTTGCTTGTTTATTTCTTTATCCGTATTTCCTTTGTTGTCTAGTGACATTTTCTATGTTTGTTTGCGTCTTTGGGTCCGCTAGTCTTTTACTTGAGTATGGTGTGCCATACTTGAGAACTGAGGGGAGCTTCTGCTCCTCACTTGTTTTGTTTGTTGGTTGTTTATAAAATTTACCGGGGTAAACCCTTTACCCAAAAAAGAATATGACACATTGCCCTTTATGATTCATTTGAGCTCAGTTTAGTCTATTAAAACACTTATGACATACTATTACCAATTGTGATCCATATAGGCACAATATGGTACGTTAAGAAATATATGACCTACAATTGCCCATTGTGATTTATTAAGCATATATCTCGTCAAGACATTTTGACCTACTATTGCTCGTTGTGATCCAATAACTCACAATAAAGTCCATGAAGAAATATATGACCTATGATTGCCCGTTGTGATCTATTAATGCCCAATATTGTTTGTTTAGACATATATGTCTTACTATTGCTCGGTTTTATTCATTAAGGCAAAATATGGTTAGTTAAGATATATATGACCTACAATTGCTCGTTTTGATTCATTAAGGCCCAATATGGTCCGTTAAGTCCTATATGACATAATATTTTTGTTGTGATTCATTAAGGCCCAATATAGTTCGTTAAGACATCTTTTACCTACTATTGCCAGTTGTGATCTATTAAGGCCCAATATAGTATGTTAAGATATAGATGACCTATTATTGCTTATTGTGATTCAGTAAGGCCCAATGTTGTGTGTTAAGCAATATGTGTACTACTATTGCGCGTTATGATTCATTAAGGGCCGATATGATCCGTGAAGAAATATATGACCTACGATTGCCACTTGAGATCAATTAATAGTAAATATGGCCCTTTAAGACTTATATGACTTATTATTGCCAGTTGTGATTCATTAAAATCCAATATGGTCCACTACGACATATACAACCAACTATTGCTTGTTGTTATTAATTATGCCCCAATATAGTTCATTAAGAATATAACGTTGCCTGTTATGATTCGTTACACTCAGTTTAGTCTGTGAAAACACTTTTGACATACTATTGCCAATTGTGATCCATATAGACCCAATATGGTACGTTAAGATATATATGACCTACAATTGCCCGTTGTGATTTATTAAGCATATAGTCTGTCAAGACATTTTGACCTACTATTGCTCGTTCTGATCTAATAACGCCTGATAAAGTCCATGAAGAAATATATGACCTACTATTGCTTGTTGTGATTTAGTAAGGCCCAATATTGTGTATTAAGCAATATGTGTACTACTATTGCGCGTTATGATCCATTAAGGGCCGATATGATCTGGGAAGAAATATATGACCTCGATAGCCACTTGAGATCAATTAAGGGTAAATATGGCCCTTTAAGACTTTTTTTTGGGTAAAGGGTTACCTCGGTGAATATTTAAGACTTTTTTGGCCCTTTAAGACTTATATGACCTACTATTGCCAGTTGTGATTCATTAAGATCCAATATGGTCCACCACGACATACACAACCTACTGTAACATTTGCAAAATTTCAACCGTTGTACCTTTTGACGGTTTCCGTGTTTAATAAAATTGTTTATCTTATTTACAAGATACGTAATCTTACGTCGAACAACATGACATTCACAACATTTCTGGAACCATACCCAAGTTACATATGCCTTACTACCCTTCGTCTAGCTTAAATAACAAGATATAAGGGTTAAAATGGCAAAAACGCGATAATACAAGTCTGGTGGCCAAATCAATGTAACAATCTACAAAAGTGCCCTCAATAGACCCACAATTAAAAACCAAACCATTTAGAATCAAGAGCCGAGCATACGCGATAAGAACCAGTACGAAAATCGAGAAACGCGTGATTTGACGAAAAAGGCGGCTGAGGACACGTGTCACGACGTCGCGACATGTGTCATACCTACCCTGGACACGTGGCAGTCTAGGCCAGGTTGACTTCCACCACGCCACGCGGGAAAATCCCTGTCCCCCCGCGCGACGCGCGGGAGGTGCCAACTTTGGGTATATAAGGGGCGGCCTGGGACGAGTTCATTTGCACATTTTCGATTTCAAATCGACATCTCTTTCTCTCTCAGAGCTCTGTTCAAATACCGAGCCCCCTCAAAGCTGTGAAGCCCTGCTCTGTTGTAAGTATTTTAACCCTCGATCACTAATTCGTTACCCTACCCGATTGATTTAGGACCCACCGACGCATGTCTAGGCTCTGCCTGACTAAGTTCGTTGGGGTTCTGTCTCGTGTTGTATGGCTACCCTACCCGATTGATTTAGGACCCACCAACGCATGTCAAGGCTTTGCCTGACTAAGTCCGTTGGGGTTCTGTCTCGTGTTTTGTGGCTAAAGTAACTTGGGTTATCGACACGTGATGCATTTTAGGGAAACACTTGAGCTTTGCTAAACACAGCAAGTCATCCACAATCCAAGTGAGTACATAGTTCCCCTTTTTCTTTAATCTTTGGGGTGATTCATATGTGCTAAACTATTTTCAAGATTTCAAAACAATGCATATGGTTTATATATAATGTTTTCAATAATGTGTGAAACTTAGTGGTGCGTTATTCATAACACGAGTAGATTCATTAACTTTGATCACATCGACCAGTTGTATGTTATGGTACTTTAGGACCGACAATCCCGTTACCAAATTTCCCGGGGTTTGTAGGGAAATTTGGGGAACGACAAAAACTGTGCAACTGATAAACCCTTTGGTGGTTTGTTACACGAGTCAACGCAGGTTTGAATGTATTCATCACACGACCACACTTGTTTATGAAAAGACGATTAAAACACGAACAATTGATCTACATGAAACGAAAAGGATTGGGTTAGACAACACACGAGTGGTTTTCAATTAAAGATATATAAACCATACAAAGCTTTCTTTCAAATCGATTACTTCCACAATTTTACAAAGGAAACACTTTTGTCAAAATTCATGGCTACAAGATTTTCTTAATTATACCAACTTTTATAGTGGGTTAAACATGTTGCAATACCAACCACATTTATTACAAGTTTGGTTACAAGATTTTCACTTATCAACTCTCGTAGTCGAACGAGGTATTGTAATATAAATACATAGCCATGAATTTTGACTTACAAAACCTATGTTACTCGCCAGCATTCAATGTTCACTTTATTGTTACATATGGTTCAGGTACTAATACATGATCAAGTATGCTACACATAGGATAGACGTTAGCCTTAGCTTGATTAAAAATAAAATAATTGTCTTTTATTTCAAATTCTCTAAAGAGAATGCCAATTATAAATTCAATAAAACAAAACTTTAAATACCATATGTTTGAAACAATTTGTAACGCGACCCCCCTACATTTCCGTCGCAAGTTGTTTTATACGCGGTCGGGGTGTTACAGATTGGTATCAGAGCCATGGTTATCGGGAATTAGGTTATTAGTAAGTCTTTTGACCTAGACTATAACCTTCCTAGGACCGTAACATGAGTTATTATCGGGAATTAGGTTATTAGTAACTCTTTTGACCGTAACACGAGTTATCTTGCATCTAGATTTTCAATACAATACCCTCACCTATCCTTAGGTGATTACAAAACAATACAAAATCTCACATTCATTCTTAAAAGTCAAGATTTCCCAAAATTTTACAAGAAATCATCTATTCTTAGATGATTTGCTTTTAGGATTTTTAGCCTTAAAAGTTTTTCAAAATCTCATCAACGTTTGGGTTTTAACAATGTGAACACGTGCCATCTGGAAGGGTGGGTGCCTGTACCCTAAGTATCTGTCTAAGGCTAGAGTATTCGTATAAATCCACTTAATCGGACCAGTCACTCTTACCTGGGAACTCTTGGGGTGAGTGTCCACTTATAGGCTAAAGCATGTCTTTGCGATATTTTTATAAAGACCCATTTACTTTGATCAGTCATTGTGTCGTTTATTCGTTTTAAGTAACGAATAAATTATTACACTCCTTATGCTTCATCGACATTTTTAATGTTTCTTTTTAACTATCCTTTATCAATCTCACTTGTTTCCTCTCATATTTCGTTCTCTTTTAGAATGCCTCCTCGTCGTAACACTATCCAAGACGCCGAAATGGGGGCTATGATCGCTCAGTAAATGGCTGCAATACTTACAAACCTTGTGACCCAACTTAATCAAGCCAACAATAACAATAACAACAACAATGTACCCCCACTGTGTAATTTCAAACATTTCAATTCGGCTAAACCACCCAAGTTCTATGGGTCTGAAGGAGCTACCGGTCTCCTACAATGGTTTAAAAGTATTGAGAGCACTTTCCGCCATTGTCAGTGTCCCAATGAGCGCAAAGTAGAATTTGCTTCAAGCGTATCCCAAAAGAGAGCACTTACATGGTGGAAATGGGAGAAAATCGCCATGGATCTCATCACTAAATTACCACGCATTTCTAGAGGTCATGATTCCATTTGGGTAATCATTGACCGTTTAACTAGGTCAGCACACTTTCTGCCAATTCGTGAGGACTTCTCTACTGACAAACTTGCTAAGATCTATATCAATGAGATTGTATCTCGTCATGGTATTCCTTTGAACATCATTTCGGATCGTGATGCTTGTTTCTCATCTCGTTTCTGGACAACCATGCAATCTGCCATGGGAACCAAATTAAATCTAAGCACCGCATATCATCCTCAAACTGATGGACAAACCGAAAGGACAATCCAAACACTTGAGGATATGCTTAGAGCTTGTGTGATAGACTTTGGTGGTAGTTGGGATTCGCACCTGCCTTTGATCGAATTCTCCTACAACAATAGTTATCGATCAACATGGCTCCATTCGAAGCTCTTTATGGTCGAAAATGTAGTTCAACTGTCTGTTGGAATGAAGTTGGTGAAGCTCAATTCACCGGACCTGAACTCATTCAAGAAACAACAGACAAAATCATGAAAATTCGCAATAAACTTTTGACCGCTAGAAGTCGTCAAAAGAGTTATGCTGACAAACGACGCAAACCTTTGGAATTCCAAATTGGTGACCATGTTCTTCTCAAGGTATCCCCTTGGAAGGGTATAGTCAGATTTGGAAAGAAAGCTAAACTAGCTCCTCGATATGTGGGACCTTTTAAGATCATTGAAAAGATTGGAAAAGTTGCCTACAAACTCGAACTACCTCCTGAACTTGGAAATGTTCATCCAACCTTCCACGTGTCCAACTTGAAAAGTGTTTAGCCAATAAAAACCTCCACATCCCTCTTGATGAAATTCGTATTGATGATACTATGCATTTCATTGAGAAACCTGTGGAAATTATGGACCGTGAAGTCAAGAAGCTCAAACGTAGTCGAGTTCCAATTGTGAAAATTCGCTGGGAATCAAACGTGGCCCAGAGTTTACTTGGGAACGAGAGGATCACATGAAAACGAAGTATCCACATCTGTTCTCACAAGTCTCCTCCAATTAAAATTCGGGACAAAATTTCCCAAAGTAGGGGAGACTGTAACATTTGCAAAATTTCAACCGTTGTACCTTTCGACAGTTTCCGTGTTTAATAAAATTGTTTATTTTATTTATAAGATACGTAATCTTACTTCCGAACAACATGATATTCACAAAATTTCTGGAACCATACCCAAGTTACATATGCCTTACTACCCTTCGTATAGCTTAAACAACAAGATAGAACGGTTAAAATGTCAAAAACACGATAATACAAGTCCGGTGGCCAAATCAAGGTAACAATCCACAAAAGTACCCTCAATAGACCCACAATTAAAAACCAAACCATTTAGAATCAAGACCCGGGCATCCTTGATAAGAAGCGGTACGAAAATCAAGAAAAATTATGATTGGACGAAAAGACGGCGGAGGACACGTGTCACGATGTCGCAACACGTGTCATACCTACCCTGGACACGTGGCGGTCTAGGCCAGGCCGACCTCCCCGCACCACGCGGGAGAATCCCTGACCCCCCGCACGATGCGGGGGAGAAGCGAACTTTGGGTATATAAGGGGTGGCCTGGGACGAGTTCATTTGCACATTTTCAATTTCAAATCGACGTATCTTTCTCTCTCGGAGCTCTGTTCAAATACCGAGCTCCCTAGACCTGTGAGGCCCTGCTCCTGAGGATCACAAAATCTCACAAAGTCAAGATTTCCCAAATTTTGCAAGAAATCATCATCTATCCTTAGATGATTTTTTAAGGCTTTTAAAGACTTAAAATGTTTTCAAAATCTCGTCAAAATTTGGGTTTTAATAATGTGAACACGTGCAATCTGGAAGGGTGGAGCCTGTACCCTGAGTTTTCTGTCTAAGGCTAGAGTATTCGTACAAATCCGCTTAATCGGACCAGTCACTCTTACCTGGGAACTCTTGGGGTGAGTGTCCACTTATAGGCTAAAGCATGTCTTCGCTATACATTATAAAGACCCATTTACTTTGATTAGTCAATGTGTCACTTATTCGTTTTAAGTAACGAATAAATGGATACACTTCTTATGCTTCGTCGATATTTTAATATTTCCTTTTATTTACCAATCTCACTCGTTTCCTCTCATAATTTCCTTTTCTTCTATAATGCATCCTCTTCGTGACACTACTCAAAACGCCAAAATGGCAGCTATGATCGCTCAACAAATGGCTGTGATACTTCCAAACGTTGTGACCCAACTCAATCAACTCAACAATAACAATAACAACAATGTACTGTGTAATTTCAAACAGTTCAATTCGGCTAAACCACCCAAGTTTAATGGGTCTGAAGGAGCTACTGGGCTCCTACAATGGTTTGAAAGCATTGAGAACACTTTTCGCCATTGTCAATGTCCCAATGAGTGCAAAGTAGAGTTTGCTTCAAGCGTATTACAGAAAAGAGCGCTCACTTGGTGGAATGGATTCATGAGAGATCGAGGTGCGGATATAGCCAGAGCGCTCACTTGGTGGAATGGATTCATGAGAGATCGAGGTGCGGATATAGCCATGTCACAAACTTGGGGAGAACTTAGAGCTCTTATGATGAAAGAGTTCTGCCCACGCAATGAGATAAGGGCACTTGAGAATGAATTCCACGATCTCAAGCAAGATAGTGGCGAGAATCGTGCCTACACAGATCGGTACAAGGAACTAAGCCTACTATGTCCTACTATGGTCACTCCCTTGGATAAGGCCATTGAGAAATACATTGATGGCTTACCTGATCCCATTCAGGACATCGTTACTGGTAGCCATCAAGCCACCGTTAGAGAAGCTATTGAACTAGCCGCAACTCTAACTGATTCTCAAGTCAAGAAAGGGAAACTTTTCCACAAAGGTGACAAGAAACAATCTGCTAAGAATACCCCAGAGAAACCAAAAGAAACCAACACCGAACCTCCTAGAAATTCAAGGAAGCGTAAGGCTTCAAATAATTTTACTGTTGTTACCCCCAACCAACCAGCTCAACCTCTTGCTAAGAAACAATATATTGGTACTGCACCCTTGTACAATCGATGTAACCGTCATCACCAACATCATTTACCATGTCGCCAATGTGCCCTCTGTTGACGATTTGGTCACTTGGCTAACATTTGCCGTTCTGCACCAACCCTAAACCAAACTGTTCCAAATCCTGTTCAAAATCAAGCAATGCCTAACCGCCCTCATTACCCACCTGGATCCTGCTATAATTATGGTGATCTTACTCACTACCGAAACAATTGCCCGAAGCTTGTTAATGCTAATGGGGATTGTGGACGCGCATTTAACCTGAATGCTAACGAGGCTCATGCTGACAATAACATGGTTAACGGTACGTTCCTTGTTAATAATCATCCTGCTTCTATTCTTTTTTATTCAGGTGCCGATGAAAGTTTCGTATCCATAGCATTTGAACCTTTTCTTTCGATGCCCCGAACTAAGCTAGGAAAACCTTTAACGGTAGAAATAGCTAATGGTTTGATTCCATTATTTCCAATTTCAACTAATCCTCAATAACCATCTTTTCCCATTGACCTCACGCCAATGCAACTTGGGAGTTTTGACGTCATAATCGGAATGGACTGGTTAACCAAACACCATGCTGAAGTAATCTGTTTCAATAAAATTTTTCATATACCTCTTCCATCTAGCGAAATCTTAAAAATTCATGGAGAGGAACCTTCTAGTAAACTCAAACTCATGACGTGTACCCAAGCTCAGAAATACCTACGAAAGAACTATGTAGCCTTCTCGGCGAATATCGTGGAAAACAAAGACAAGAGCAATAGTATTCAAAACATCCCCATTGTTCGGGATTTTCCCGAGGTATTTCCGGAAGATCTACCTGGCTTACCTCCGG
Source organism: Scalesia atractyloides (assembly GCA_947069175.1). Classification (NCBI taxonomy): domain Eukaryota; kingdom Viridiplantae; phylum Streptophyta; class Magnoliopsida; order Asterales; family Asteraceae; genus Scalesia; species Scalesia atractyloides. Next base: position 62,264,277 of record CAMTDV010000017.1, read on the forward strand.
TACGCCAAGTGGAATTTTGCATCGATCTTATACCTGGTGATAACCCAATTGCCAAATCCCCTTCCCGTCTTGCACCATCTGAAATGCAAGAATTGTCAAAACAACTCCAAGAGCTTTCAGAAAAAGGTTTCATTCGTCCGAGTTTTTCACCTTGGGTGCTCTTGTGCTTTTTGTGAAAAAGAAGGACGGATCCTTTCACATGTGCATCGATTATCGTGAGCTTAACAAACTCACGATTAAAAATCGATATCCCCTACCTCGTATTGATGATCTTTTTGATCAGCTACATGGTGCTACCTGTTTTTCAAAGATCGACCTCCGTTCAGGGTATCATCAACTTCGTGTACAAGAAGAAGATATTCCCAAAACTGCTTTTCGAACCCGATATGGCCATTATGAGTTTACGGTCATGCCTTTTGGATTAACAAATGCTCCTGCCATTTTCATGGACTTAATGAATAGGGTTTGTTTAGACAAGTTCTTCATTGTTTTTATCGATGACATCTTGATCTATTCGAAATCTCGAGCTGACCACGAACATCACCTCCGTCTCACGATGGAACTTCTAAAGAAGGAACAACTTTATGCCAAATTCTCCAAGTGTGAATTTTGGCTAAATGAAGTTCAATTCTTGGGTCACATTGTAAATGGTCAAGGCATACATGTGGATCCCGCCAAAATCACAGCAATCAAGGATTGGAGTACACCTACTACTCCTACCGAAGTTCGTTCTTTTCTTGGTCTAGCCGGTTACTATCGTCGGTTTATCGCAAACTTTTCCAAGATTGCGGTTCCACTCACTTCTTTAACTCAAAAGAATAAACCATTTGAATGGGGACCTAAACAAGAGGAAGCTTTCCAAACCTTGAAACAAAAGCTTTGTGATGTTCCTATTCTATCCTTGCCTGATGGCAATAACGATTTCTTTGTATATTGTGATACCTCAAATCTAGGCCTTGGTTGTGTTCTCATGCAAAGAGACAAAGTCATAGCATATGCATGAAGGCAATTGAAATTTCACAAAAAGAACTACACAACTCATGATCTTGAGTTAGGTGCCGTTATTTTCGCTCTAAAAAATTGGAGACATTACCTCTATGGTACTAAATGTGTGGTTTTCACTGACCACAAAAGTCTCCAAACATTTTCAATCAAAAGGAACTAAACATGAGACAACGTCGTTGGATCGAACTTCTGAACGACTATGATTTCGAAATTCGTTACCATCCTGGTAAGGCGAATGTCGGAGCAGATGCACTTAGTCACAAAGAACAAGTCAAACTTCGCTGTGTTCGTATCCAATCAGATATCCAAACACGTATTTCCCAAGCCCAACGCACTTGTGTAACCCAAGGCCTGATGAATAATGAACTACCACATAATCTTGGACTTCAACTTGAAACTAAAGATGATGGGTTACTCTATTTCTTGAATCGTTTATGGATTCCAAACCAAGATAATCTTCGTACCTTACTGATGGACGAAGCACACAAGTCACGTTACTCCATCCATCCAGGTACAGACAAAATGTATATGGATCTTCGTACCCAGTATTGGTGGCCAGGTATGAAGAAGGATATAGCTTTGTACGTGTCTAAATGCCTTACTTGTCTTAAAGTCAAGGCAGAACACCAACGTCCCTCCGGTTTGCTCGAACAACCAGAAGTTCCGGTATGGAAATGGGAGAACATCGCTATGGATCTCATCACTAAGTTACCATGCACTTCTAGAGGCCACGACGCCATTTGGATAGTCATCGGCCGTCTGACTAATTCAGCACACTTTTTGCCAATTCGTGAGGATTTCCCTGCTGACAAACTTGCTAAAATCTATATTGATGAGATCGTATCTCGTCACGGTGTTCCTTTGAACATCATTTCAGATCGTGATGCTCGTTTCTCATCTCGTTTCTGGAAGACCATGCAATCTGCCATGGGAACCAAATTAAATCTAAGCACTGCTTATCATCCTCAGACGGATGGACAAACCAAAAGGACAATACAAACACTTGAGGATATGCTTAGAGCTTGTGTGATTGACTTTGGTGGTAGTTGGGATTCGCATCTTCCTTTGATTGAATTCTCCTACAACAATAGTTATCACTCTAGCATCAACATGGCTCCATTCGAAGCTCTTTATGGTCGAAAATGTCATTCACCTGTCTGTTGGAATGAAGTTGGTGAAGCTCAAATCACCGGACCTCAACTCATTCAAGAAACAACAGATTAAATCATGAAAATTCGAAATAACCTTTTGACAGCTAGAAGTCGTCAAAAGAGTTATGTTGACAAACGACACAAACCTTTGGAATTTCAAATTGGTGACCGTGTTCTTCTCAAGGTCTCCTTGGAAGGGTATGATCAGATTTGGAAAGAAAGGTAAACTAGCTCCTCGATATGTGGGACCTTTTAAGATCATTGAAAAGATCGGAAAGGTACCCTACAAACTTGAACTACCTCCTGAACTTGGAAATGTTCATCCAACTTTCCACGTGTCCACCTTGAAAAAGTGTTTTAGCCGATGAAAACCTCCACATTCCTCTTGATGAAATTCGTATTGACGACACTATGCATTTCGTAGAAAAACCTGTGGAAATTATGGACCGTGAAGTCAAGAAGCTCAAACGTAGTCGAATACCAATTGTTAAAGTTCGCTGGGAATCCAAACGTGGCCCAGAATTTACCTGGGAACGAGAGGATCAAATGAAAGCAAAATATCCACATCTTTTCTCTCAAGTCTCCACTAATTAAATTTCAAGACGAAATTTCCCGAAGTAGGGGAGACTGTAACATTTGCAAAGTTTCAATCGTTGTTCCTGTCGATCGGTTATGTTTTTAATAATATTGTTTAAAAAATAAGTAATATTACAAGGAACTTAGTCGCAACCCGGCCACGCACGACAAAATCCGACACGAAAAAAAACATGGACCTCTCAGGCGCCATGCGCCAGAAACCCTGTCATCTCCCGCGACGCGCGGGAGAGTGCTAGGACACGTGGCTCCATTTCGCGACACGTGTCCCACCTACCTAACACGTTGGCAATCAAGGCCTAGCTGACCTCCCCCGCGCCACGCGAGAGATTCTCTGTCTCCCCGCGCGACGCGCGGGAGAAGCCAAATTCGGGTATATAAAGGCCGGCCTGGGACGAGTTCAAATCGCTCAGTTCGATCGAAAATCGACGTCTCTTTCTCTCTTGAAGCTCTGTTTAAATATCCAGCCCCACTAAACCCCTAAACCTACAAAGCGTTGCTCTGTTGTAAGTATTTTAACACCTGATCCCTAATTCGTCACCCTACCCGATTGATTTAGGACCCACCAACGCATGTCGAGGCTCTGCCTGACTAAGTCCGTTTGGGTTCTGTCTCGTGTAGTATCGTCACCTGCCCGATTGATTTAGGACCCACCAACGCATGTCGAGGCTCTGCCTGACTAAGTCCGTTGGGGTTCTGTCTCGGGTAGTATGGCCACCCTACCCGATTGATTTAGGACCCACCAACGCATGTTGAGCCTCTGCCTGACTAAGTCTGTTGGGGTTCTGTCTCGTGTTGTGTGGCTACAGTGACTTGGGTAATTTTACTAACACTGATGCATTGTATTATTAGGAACTCAGAATTTGCACCAGGAAGCTTTAAGTTAAAAATCCTAAAGCTACAGGTGAGTACATAGTTCCCCTTTTCCTTTAATCTTTGGGGTGATTCATATGTGCTTAACTATCTTTCAAAACCTACTTACTACTTATGGTTCTTATGAATACAAAATTCCCCTCTTTTACGTTTTCCAAATGTGTGGAGGTGAATTATATATATTTCCACATTAACAAAACTTAATTACCTATGGTTTTTATACACAACATGCTTCACATTGTACAAAACTTGATGTTACGTTGAACATGACAATGATACATTTATTAACTTTGATCACGCCGACCGGTATTATGTTATGGTACCATAGGATTGACAACCCCATTCCCGCTTCTTAGGTTTGTTTGGAAGTTTCCTCTGGGAATGATAGAAACTGTGCAACACATTTGACAGACCTTTATTTATAAAGATTTGTCCGACAGTCAACAAGGCTTGAATGCATTCACCAACAAACCACACTTGTTTTATACAAAAAGGCAAATTGTTTTATATACAAAACAAGACATTTTGTTTACACAAGACATTTGGGTTATACAAAGATATATGTTTACACAATACAAGACATTTGGTTGGTTCATACAAAGTCACAAATGGTTTCTAAGTAAACTATACAATGTTTCTCTTAAAATCGAATGATTTCTCATACGATCTTACAAAAGAAACATTTTTGTCAGAGATTCATGGCTACAAAGAAAGATTTATTTAACATATCAACTGATTAAATATATTTCAATATTCAAAACCATGAGTAGTGACCACAAAACCTATGTTACTCGCCAGCATTCAATGTTGACTTTATTTTCACCTATGTTTCAGGTACTAATGCATGATCAAGTATGCTACACATTGTATGGACGCTGGCCTTAGCTTGATTAAAAATAGAATAGTTGTTGTATTTTGTTTCGAATTCTCAAAAGACGATGTAATTATAAGTTCAATAAAACCAAACTTTATTTACCATGTGTTTGAATCAATTTGTAACGTGACCCCCGACGTTTCCGCCGCGGGTTATTTTACGCGGTCAGGTGTTACACGTTGTAAGTATTTTAACCTTGATCACTAATTCGTTACCCAACCCGATTGATTTAGGACCCACCGACGCATGTCAAGGCTCTGCCTGACTAAGTTCGTTGGGGTTCTGTCTCGTGTTGTATCGCCACCCTACCCGATTGATTTAGGACCCACCAACGCATGTCAAGGCTCTGCCTTGCTAAGTCCGTTGGGGTTCTGTCTCGTGTTGTGTGGCTAAAGTGACTTGGGTTATCGACACGTGATGCATTGTATGGAAACACTTGAGCTTTGCTAAACACAATTAAGCTAGTCGTCCACAATCCAAGTGAGTATATAGTTCCCCTTTTTCTTTAATCTTTGGGGTGATTTATATGAGCTAAACTATTTTCAAGATTTCAAAACAATGAATATGGTTTATATATATACAATTTGTTTTCAATAAGGTGTGAAACTTGGTGGTGCGTTATTCATAACACGAGTACATTCATTAAATTTGATCACAACAGACCGGTAGTATGTTATGGTACCATAGGACCGACAATCCCGTTACCAAATTTCCCGGGGTTTGTGGGGAAATTTGGGGAAGGATAGAAATTGTGCAATTGATAAACCCTTTGGTGGTTTGTTACACGAGTCAACAAAGGTTTGAATGTATTCACCACACGACCACACTTGTTTACGCAAAGACAATTAAAACACAAACAGTTGATTTACGTGAAACAAAAAGGATTGGGTTAGACAACACATGAGTGGTTTCCAATTAAAGATATATAAACCATACAAAGCTTTCTTTCAAATCGATTACTTCCACAGTTATACAAAGGAAACACTTTTGTCAAAATTCATGGCTACAAGATTTTCTTAATTATACCAGCTTTTATAGTGGGTTAAACATGTTGCAATACAAACCACATTTACTACAAGTGTGGTTACAAGATTTTCACTTATCAACTGTCGTAGTCGAACGAGGTATTGCAATACAAATACAAAGGCATGAATTTGACTTACAAAACCAATGTTACTCGCTAGCATTCAATGTTAACTTTATTGTTACATATGTTTTAGGTACTAAAACATGATCAATTATGCTACACACAGGATGGACGCTGGCCTTAGCTTGATGAAAAATAAAATAGTTGTTGTATTTTGTTTCGAATTCTCTAAAGACAATGTCAATTATTAATTCAATAAAACAAAACTTTAAATACCATGTGTTTGAAACAATTTGTAACGTGACCCCCGACATTTCCACCGCGGTTGTTTTATACGCGGTCGGGGTGTTACACCTACCATTGCTCATTATTGTTAATTATGCCCAAATATGGCCCGTTATGACATTTATGAACCTACTATTTACCATTGTGATACACTAAAGCCCAATATGGTCCATTAAGAATATGACGCATTGCCCGTTATGATTCATTTACGCTAAGTTTAGTCTATTAAAACATATGACATACTATTGCCATTTGCGTTTCATTAAGATCCAATATGGTCCACTACGACATATACAACCAACCATTGCTCATTGTTATTAATTATGCCCCAATATGGTCCATTATGACATTAATGAACCTACTATTTACCATTGTGATTCAGTAAAGCCCAATATAGTCCGTTAAGAATATGACGCATTGCCCGTTATGATTCTTTACGCTCAGTTTAGTCTGTTAAAACACTTATGACATACTATTGCCAGTTATTATCCATATAGGCCCAATATGGTACCTTAAGATATATATGACCCACAATTGCCCGTTGTGATTTATTAAGCATATAGTCCGTCAAGACATTTTTTGGGTAAAGGGTTACCCGGTGAATTTTATAATCAATCAACAATAAAAAACAGGGTGCGTCCAGATACAGACACACACTACTAGACTTGGCATACCAAGACTAGGAAAACAGCTAGAACTAACAACCAAATAGTACAAAACCAAGAAGCACAACTAGACAACCATAGCCCCAAACACACAAAACACGAGACAACTAAAAAAACACGCTCTGGCACGGATCGTTATCCCTGTTTCTCATCGAGATCTGCCATCTATCCAAAATCTTCCTTTGTTTGGGATCTCTACCCATCTTGAAACCCATAAGCCTCAACCGCACGGTGCTAATAATAACCTGGGAAAGGACACTTGCATTTCTTTGGACTTGAGAGAATAACCTGTTGTCCCTCTCTTGCCATATAAAATACGCAGATGCCGCAACCAGAATCTTACAGACAATGTGATCAATGTTCTTTGAGTTTGCATTAGACTCCATCCACGGCATGATCGAGCTCCTTGTGTCGTTAACATGCCCCATATCAACCATTTCCTTCACCGTTCCCTAAACTTTTGAAGCATATGAGCATTGGAAGAAAAGATGGTCTCTAGAGTCACGGTCATATTTGCAAAGAGGACAACACATGAGTTTTAAATTAGAAGCGCTACCCGCTTCCCAAGTGGCCATCTGATCCTGTGTCTTCAGCTTGTTCTTAATTACCAACCACAAGTGGAATGAGTGCCTCGGAAAGCACTGACTGAACCAAACTATATTAACCCATGAAACCTTATTGTCTCGAGTTCTAAGGTTATTCCAAGCCTCCCAGGACCCAAAGTGACATAGTTTACCCTCCAGGTCTTTCCAACAAAACCGATCAGCTGTATCAATAAGTAACTGAGGAAGCAACAACATTAATGAGGACTGGGTAAAGATCATACCAAGCCTGAGGCCATTTCCATTGGCCATTCGTATCAATAAGCTTCGCAACCGATCCGTCAAGACATTTTGACCTACTATTAATAGTTCTGATCCAATAACGCCCGATAAAGTCCATGAAGAAATATATGACCAATGATTGCCTGTTGTGATCTGTTAATGCCTAATATGGTCTGTTTAGTCATATATAACCAACTATTGCTCGGTTTATTCATTAAGGCCCAATATGATCTGTTAAGTCCTATATGACATATTATTTTTCTTGTGATTCATTAAGGCCAATATAAATCGTTAAGACATTTTTTAACCTACTTTTGCCAGTTGTGATCCATTAAGGCCCAATATGGTATGTTAAGATATATATGACCTACTATTGCTTGTTGTGATTCAGTAAGGCCCAATATTGGGTGTTAAGCAATATTTGTACAACTATTGCGCATTATGATCCATTAAGGGACGATTGCCACTTGAGATCAATTAAGGGTAATTATGGAGACTTGTATGACCAACTATTGCCAGTTGTGATTAATTAAGATCCAATATGGTCCACCACGACATACAACCTACCATTGCTCGTTTTTATTATTTATGCCATAATACGGTCCGTTATGACATTTAGGAACCTACTATTTACCATTGTGATACAATAAAGCCCAATATAGTCCGTTAAGAATATGACGCATTGCCCATTAAGATTCATTTTTGCTCAGTTTACTCTGTTAAAATACTTACGACACACTAATTCCAATTGGGATCCATATAGGACAATATGGTACGTTGAGATATATATGACCTACAATTGCCCGTTGTGATTATTAAGCATATAGTCCGTCAAGGCATTTTGACCTACTATTGCACGTTGTCATCCAATAACACCCGATAAAGTCCACGGAGAAATATATGACCTATGATTGCCCGTTGTGATCTATTAATACCCAATATTGTCCGTTTAGTCATATATGACCTACTATTGCTCGGTTTTATTCATTAAGGCCCAATATGGTTAGTAAAGATATATATATGACCTACAGTTGCCTGCTTTGATTCATTAAGGCCCAATATGGTCCATTAAGTCCTATATGAGATACTATTTTTGTTGTGATTCATTAAGGCCCAATATAGCTCGTTAAGACATTTTTAACCTACTATTGCCAGTTGTGATCCATTAAGGCCCAAATGGTATGTTAAGACATATATGACCTACTATTGCTTTATGTGATTCAGTAAGGCCTAATATTGTGTGTTAATATGTGTACTACTATTGCGCGTTATGATCCATTAATGGCCGATATAATCCGTGATGAAATATATGACCTACTATTGCCAGTTGTGATTCATTAAGATCCAATGTGGTCCACCATGACATATACAACCTACCATTGCTCGTTGTTATTAATTATGCCCCAATATGGTCCGTTATGACATTTCTGAACCTACTATGTACCATTGTGATTCAGTAAAGCCCAATACAGTCCGTTAAGAATATGACGCATTGCCCGTTATGATTCATTTACGCTCAGTTTAGTCTGTTAAAACACTTAGGACATACTATTGCCAATTATGATCAATATAGGCACAATATGGTACGCTGAGATATATAACCTACATTTGCACGCTGTGATTCATTAAGGCCCAATATAGTCCGTCAAGACATTTTGACCTACTATTGTTTGTTGTGATCAAATAACGCCCGGTAAAGTCAATGAAGAAATATATGACGAATGATTGCCCGTTGTGATCTATTAATGCCCAATATTGTCCGTTTAGTCATATATGACCTACTATTGCTCAGTTTTAATCATTAAGGCCCAATATGGTTAGTTAAGATATATATAGCCTACAATAGTTGGTTTTGATTCATTAAGGCCGAATATGGTCCGTTAAGTTTCTAAATGACATACTATTTTTGTTGTGATTCATTAAGGCCGAATATAGTTCGTTAAGACATCTTTTAACCTACTATTGCTAGTTGTGATCTATTAAGGCCCAATATGGTATGTTAACATATATGACCTATTATTGCCTATTGTGATTCAGTAAGGCCCAATATTGTTTGTTAAGCAATATGTGTACTACTGTTGCGCATTATGATCCATTAAGGGCCGATATGATAAGTGAAAAAATATATGACCTATGATTGCCACTTGAGATCAATTAAGGGTAAATATAGCCCTTTAAGACTTATATGACCTACTATTACCAGTTGTGATTCATTAAGATCCAATATGGTCCACTACGACATATACAACCAACCATTGCTCGTTGTTATTAATTATGCCCCAATATAGTTCGTTAAGAATATGACGCATTGCCCGTTATGATTCATTATGCTCAGTTTAGTCTGTTAAAACACTTATGACATACTATTGCCAATTGTGATCCATATAGGCCCAATATGGTACGTTAAGATATATATGACCTACAATTGCCCGTAGTGATTTATTAAGCATATAGTCCGTCAAGACATGACCTACTATTGCTCGTTCTGAACTAATAACTCCCGATAAAGTCCATGAAGAAATATATGACCTATGATTGCCCTTTTTGATCCATATAAGCACAATATGGTACGTTAAGATATATATGACCTACAAATGCCCATTGTTATTTATTAAGCATATAGTCCGTCAAGACATTTTGACCTACCATTGCTCGTTGTGATCAACTAACGCCCGATAAAGTCCATGAAGAAATATATGACCTATGATTGCCCGTTGTGATCTATTAATGCCCAATATTGTCCGTTTAGTCATATATGACCTACTATTGCTTGGTTTTATTCATTAATGTCCAATATGGTTAGTTAAGATATATATGAACTACAATTGCCCATTTTGTTTCATTAAGCCCCAATATAGTCCGTTAAGTCCTATATGACATACTATTTTTGTTGTGATTCATTAAGGCCCAATATAGTCCGTTAAGACATTTTTTAAGCAACTATTGCCAGTTGTGATCCACTAAGGCCCTATATGGTATGTGAAGATATATATGACCTACTATTGCTTGTTGTGATTCAGTAAGGCCCAATATTGTGTGTTAAGCAATATGTGTACTACTATTGCGCGTTATGATCGTGTTTTGGGTTACCCCATTTGTTTGTGAATTCCCGGAATCCGTGGCTGTTTTTCAACCATACGGTGTTTCGGATCATTGCCCATGCATTTTAAAATTTCCAAAAGATGGAAAGCGGAAACCCTTACCATTTAAGTTTGCCAATTTTTTAGTCCACAAACCAGGATTTGTGGATATAGTCAAGTTGAATTGGGATACTCACATAAGTGGTGTTCACCAATTCTGTCTGGTGTCTGCGAATGTTAAAATCCCCTCTTAGGTCTCTATTGTGTCAGCAAGGTAACTTGCACAAAAAAGTTATAGATCTCCGTGGGAAGCTAGAGGTAATCCAGAGGGATATTGATAGGGATCCGGCGAATGAGATGTTGAGGAGTGAAGAAGCTGGTATGCTCCGTGATTTCCAGGAAGCTTGTCTAGATGAAGAAAGGTTCTTGAAGCAGAAATGTAAAGTTGATTGGTTGAGGGCGGGTGACGCTAATACTGGCTTTTTTCACATGTCCTAAAAACCAGGAATCATAGAAGTCGCATTGATGTAATCACTGATTCAAGTGGGATGTCTTATGAGGGTGAAAATGTTTCAAATGCTTTTGTTAAGCATTATGAGAAGTTCTTAGGTTGTGAGGGAGATGTTTCATTGGCTCCCTTGGCTGAGATTTTTACTAAAAAGTTGAATCCTGTAGTTGCTAGTAACATGGTTAGACCGGTTACAGTGGAAGAAATCAAGTCGTCTATGTTTGCCATTGGAAATGATAAAGCTCCAGGGCCTGACGGGTATATAGCTGCTTTTTTCAAATGTGCGTGGCCAATTGTGGGTAGTGATATTTCGAATCCCATCCTTGATTTCTTTAATTCGGGGAAACTTCTTCAACAACTAAACCATACTCTAGTCGCCCTCGTGCCCAAGGTTTCGGCTCCTTCCACCATAACCGATTACCGTTCTATCTCGTGTTGCAATATTATTTGTAAGTGTATTAGTAAGGTGATTGCGGATCGGGTGAAAGATACTCTGACTGAGATTGTTAGCATAAATCAATCAGCGTTTGTTCCTGGTCGGAAATCTTGGACAATATTCTTCTTACTCAAGAGTTGATGCACAATTATCATAGGAATTTTGGGCCTCCTAGGTCTACGTTTAAGGTAGATATTCAAAAAGCTTATGACACGGTGGAATGGGTTTTTTCTCAAAAGTGTGCTGGTTAGTTTTGGCTTCAATGCTATTATGGTGGAATGGATCATGCTATGTATGTCAACTACGTCCTACTCGGTGTGTGTTAATGGGAATGGTTATTTCAAAGGCAAACGTGATTTAAGGCAAGGAAATCCCCTTTCTCCTTACCGTTTTACTCTTGTTATGGAAATTCTGACATGTATTCTGCAGCATGCGACAAGTATTAATTCATCTTTTAGGTTCCATAATAAATGTGAAAAGCAACAGATTATTAACTTGTGCTTTGCGGATGATTTGTTTCTTTTTGCAAGAGGAGATGTTGAGTTGGCAAAGTGTCTTATGGATTCTCTAACAAAATTCACTTAATGTGAGGATTGGTCCCTAGTATTCAAAAAAGTGCTGGTTTCTTCTGCAGTGTGCCTAATCAGGTTAAAAATGAAATCCTAAATATTATGCCGTTTGTGGAAGGCATGCTTCCGGTGAGGTACTTGGGTGTTCTGCTTATTTCGTTTAGACTCCTATACAAGGACTGTAGTGTGCTAGTTTAGAAATTGGAGCAGAGGATTACAAACTGGAAGAATAAACTTCTTTCATTTGCTGGAAGATTACAGCTGATTATCTCGGTTTTATCTACTATGCATATTTACTGGTCGTCGGTTTTCATCTTGCCTGTCGGGTTGTTCTTGACTTGGAAGCCAAAATGCAAAATTTCTTATGGGCTCAAGCTTCTGGTCAGCGTGGGAAGGTGAAGGTTTTCGTGGAAGTCTATATGTGTGCCAAACATGAAGGAGGTTTGGGTATTAGACGTATTGGGGATGTTAATAAATCCCTAATGGCTTCGCATATCTGGAGCATTTTAATAAATCGGGAATTGCTTTGGGTTGCGTGGATTCATTCTTACAGATTAAGGGGCCGTAATTTTTGGGACTTTAAGGCTGTAACGAATTGTTGCTGGAGTTGGAGGAAGCTACTCCAGCTTCGACCGCTGCTCAGGAATCATGTTTGGTCGCGTATCGATGAAGGTAGATGCATTTCAGCTTGGTGGTATGACTACTGGTGTGATATTGGTCTGTTGTGTAGATTCCTATCGCTAAGGGTTATTACGAGGGGGGGTTTACACTTCAGGCTAGCGTAGCTGATGTGTCTTTAAATGGCTCGTGGACATGCCCGGAGGCATGGAGGGACACGTATCCAGTTCTTATACAACTTGATCAGGTGCAACGTAATCTAAACATACACGATAGGCTGCTTTGGAAAGATATTGATGATCTTTATGAACACTCGTCTTCGGGTGTGTGGAATTCAATTCGACCTAGGGAGCCAGAGGTTGAGTGCGTTAACATTGTTTGGTTCGCACAGTGTATTCCACGACATGCTTTCTTAATGTGGCTTATTATGCGTCGGAAACTTTTGACACATGATAAAATTCGTCATTGGGATATCTCTAGGAGGAAGAACATGAATATGATGTGTTGTCTATTATGTTATGCGGATATTGATTCCCATGACCATCTATTCTTTGAATGAAACCTCTCGGCTCAAGTTTTTTTTTTGGGAAAGGGTTACCCGGCGATATTATATTGACAAAAGGAAAAAAAACAAGTAGTGAGGAAACACCCCCACTAGTTCAAACATGAGACATGCCCCATGAATGTAAGCCAAAAAATGAAACCAGCCACAAAACAATCAACACCAGACTACAACCTAGAATAGCATAAAAACGAAAGCAACAAGTTAATTAGCCTCCATCCTCGGAAAAGCAGGCCCCAGTTATCTCCCAAGCTCCTAGCAGCCTCCTAACATTCGCGCAATTCTTGAATTTAACACCCATCAGCTTGTACCGAATAGTCTTCATAATTATCTCACATATAGTATCTGGAGGCCTCGTCTGGTTCTTGAACAATCTTGCATTACGCTCTTGCCATATAAAATACGTAGCCGTAGCAACAAGAACTCTACCAACATAGTTCGCCGCTGACTTTGACCTTGCACGGTTTAGTAACCGGTTCATAATGGAGCTCCACTTGGAATCAACACTAGACATACCCACCTTGTGTCTAATCTTGTTCCAAACTTGCGAAGAAAACTTACATTCAAAGAATAGATGATCATGGGAGTCGACATCCGCATAGCACAAATAAGCAACACATCATGTTCATGTTTTTCCTTCTTGAAATATCCCACTTAAGAATTTTATCTTGAGTCAACAATTTCCTGCGCAAAATCAGCCACATAAGAAACGCATGTCTAGGAATGCATTGGGGAAACCAGACAACCTTAACCCAGTTCACTTCCGTTTCCCTAGTACGAACCGAGTTCCAAACATTAGAGGAGGAATAATCAAGTAACTCATCCCCATCCCTGCAGCAAATCTGATCAATTGTACCCGGATTCAAGTAGACTTGATTTAGTTGAATCAGAACTGGGAATAAATCCCTCCAAGCCATCGGCCAAGCCAAAGCTCCATTCACGTGATTGTTCGCAACTTTCGCATCCAGCTCAAAACCTGCATTGGTGATGATTCTAGGGGACAAAAAACTAGAAATCGGACCCAAGTGACTCCAAGAGTTGTACCAAGCTGAAGTGTGCCTACCATCTCCCAACTTCATCCAAACGTGATTTCTCATGATAGGCCGCAACTGAAGCAGCTTTCTCCAGCTCCAGCAACAGCTTGTTACCTCATGTGGACGGACGGTCTTCATCTCAAGTATGCAGTCCTAATTCTCTCTCCTAGCATGGCGATTTTGGTTCTTCTTGGTAATCCTATCCTTTGATCGTGGATAACTTGTGTAACAGATCTGTGATTAGTGTATGTTAATCATACATTGATACGAACTCTGGTAGCAAGTCTGAATCGGTCAGATTTTAGGGTTTTCTTGTTTCTCTTCATCTATCGCCGGCCATAATCACAGTTTCTGATCTAATTGAATAGTGTATTGGGTGTTTCGGTCCTACTGGTGTGGCAGTAACCTTGATTTACCTGGTTCTCTATTTGTGAAGATCTATGGATTAGGGTTTTGTTAGATTAGGGTTTTCTTAATTTCTTCGGTTGAAGGTTTCTGGTTTTTCTCTCGATTTCTTTTGCATGGTTGGTAGTGTGTTTGCTGATGGAGGGAGTTGATGATGACACTAAGAATGTACGTAAAAAACCTGGTGGAAATTCGCTCAACGATCATGGGAAACATTCATTATCGTTCCTGGATTTGGCTTCAAGAGTGGTAGATGTTGAGGGTAGCACGTTAATGCCTCGGAGGGGTATTGTGACTCCTGCTCGACAAGTACCTGATATGTTTAATAGTATTGATGAATTGACCAAGATTACTGTGCCTGTCATGGAACAAGGTCAACCGGATCAAAAGATTGATGATGGTCGTACCGCAGGTATTAGCCAAAACGACGAGGAGAAGGGGTCTAAGTCATTTTCATATGCTGATTTGGTGGCCAAGCCGAGTAACAAAAAACTTACTTTCAGACCACTTGCTAGTCCAATGCAGCATGAGAATTGTGATGTGGTTTTGCCAAAGGATTCGATTCGGGTAGTTCAACACAAGCTAGCAAACACATTATACGGGTATTTCCTGGGGGATCGAATTGCCTACCCGGTTGTGGAGTATTATGTGAAAATAACTGGAAAAGGTTTGGATTACAAATCTATGATGAATGCTAATGGTTTTCTTTTTCTTCAAGTTTGCAGACCAAACTGGTATGATGGCTGTCCTCAATGAGGGCCCATGGATTATTAGATCACAACCTTTGATTTTATGTGAGTGGACTCCCACTACTAAGCTGATAAAAAAGGAGGTTAAGAATCTTCAATTATGGGTCAAGATACATGATGTTCCTTTAGCCGCGTATACAGAGGATGGTCATAGTTTGATTGCTACAGCCATTGGTGATCCCCAAGCATCTAGATTCTTACGCTACTTCGATGTGCTTGGAGTCCTGGGGCCGAAGTAGTTATGCTAGAGCTTTAATTGAAGTGTCAGCTGATAAGGAGCTTAAAAAGGAAATTACTATGGCAATTCCAGAACTTGAGGGTGATGGGTATGTCAAGGAGACTATGTCTGTTGAGTATGAATGGAATCCGCGTAGTTGCTCGCATTGTTGTGTTTTTGGCCACTCAGATGAGCATTGTCCTAAACATCATAAGAAGCCGGGAAAACAAGTGAGTGATGACAAAGCTCGTAAGCCTTATGTTCTAGGACAAAGACCTGATAAAAAGCCTGTTGTTGATGAGGAAGGGTTTACGAGAGTGTATACCAGGAGAGTGGCTCGGAAGACGGGTTTTCGAGTTAACAAACAAAAGTCGAAATTTGAGTATAGGCCGGTTGGAGCTAAGTCGAAGGATATCTTGTATAAGTCGGAATCTTTAAATACTGTTGTGTCTAGAAATCCGTTTGAGGTCTTAATTGATGATAATACGGAGAAAGGTCAAAGGAGTAAGGAGGGAGAAGGTGGACAACAGGAGGCGGATGATGAAGAGGTCATGGAAGTATATAATGAAACTGACGAGTTTATCATGGAAGGCACTTGTAATCCTAATGCTAAAAAAGGGGCAAGCACTCCTATCCGGAGGTTTCCAATGGTTAGTCTTGCTTCATGGAATATTAGGGGGTTGAACCGCCCTCTAAATCAAAAGGAGGTTCGAAAGATAGTTAAAGATAGTAATCTCAGTTTTTGTGCTATTTTAGAATCTCATGTTGATGTCGGTAATCTTAGTAAGGTCTGTAACTCAGTGTTCCCTCATTGGGATTGGACTTCTAATGGGGGTTCTTGTGATAAAGGAACTCGTATTATCATAGATTGGAACCCGATGGTTTTTTATTTGATGGTGTTGTCTCAAACGTCGCAAGTCATGCATATTCAGTTATTCGTTAAAGAAGACAAGAAATGGTTATTCTGTTCGGTTGTGTAAGCAGCTAATTACTATATCACTCGACGAGAATTATGGTCCCAGTTATCTATGCATAAACTTATGGTAGGTGATAAGCCATGGCTGATTATGGGAGATTTTAACTCGGCTCTATACCTGGAGGATAAGTCTATGGGTGCCTCCTCTGTCTCAACGGGTATGCGAGACTTTCAAGCTTGTGTTTCAGATATTGAGGTGATGGATATTAACCAGTTGGGTCTCCATTTTACATGGAACCAAAAGCCAAAGAAGGGTGTTGGCTTGCTTAAGAAAATTGATTGTATCATGGGCAATACTCCGTTTATTACTGAGTTCCCTAATTCAGTGGCTGTTTTTCATCCTTATAGATTGTCTGATCACTCTCCTTGTGTTCTAACAATTAAACGAGCTGTTACTAGTAAGCCTAAGCCCTTCAAGTTTGTGAACTTTTTGGTTCATAAGCCTGATTTTCTAAGAATTGTGAAGGAGTCGTGGAAGATGAGTGTTAATGGGGTTTATCAGTTTAGGGTTGTGAAGAAGCTTCGGATGCTAAAGACTCCGTTACGTGCTTTACTCTTTAAGCAAGGCAATCTCCATAAGAAGATGGATGATCTTCGTGGTAAACTGGATGACCTTCAAAAGGATATTGATAAGGATCCCATGAATGCTGACCTTAGAGCTCGAGAAAGGAAGCTGAATTCTGACTTTCAAGAAGCGTCTCTTGATGAGGAAAGGTTTTTAAAGCAGAAGTCTAAGATGGAATGGTTAAGAGCTGGCGACGCTAATACTGCTTTCTTTCATGCAGCAGTGAAGAGTAGGAACCATCGAAGCCGAATCCAAGTTGTTTTGGATACGAATGGTGTAGTGCATGAGGGTGATGCGGTTCAAGATGCTTTTGTGAAACATTATGAAAATTTCTTGGGTAGCCAAGATGATTTATCCATGCATATACTCCTGATCTGTTTACTAAGGTGGTGAACCCGATTGATGTTTCCCTCATGATCCGTCCGGTTACGATGTATGAGGTTAAGAAAGCCATGTTTTCTATAGGTAATGACAAAGCTCCAGGCCCGGATGGTTACACTGCTGCTTTCTTTAAAGCGGCTTGGCCAATTATAGGTAATGATGTTTCTATGGCAATCATTGATTTCTTTCATACAGGTAGATTACTGGGCCAAATCAACCATACTCTTGTTGCACTAGCGCCGAAGAAACCCTCACCAGTTATGGTTTCTGATTATCGTCCTATAGCCTGCTGTAACATATTATTCCAATGTGTTAGTAAGATTATTGCTTCGGCCGTTTATTAGAGAATTTGTTTGGTCCAAGTTGGGTGATGGTAGTAATACTTCAGCTTGGTACGATTCGTGGTGTCACTTGGGTCCGCTTGGTAACTTCTTGACTCCTAGAACCATCTCAAGTGCAGGTTTTACTCTTAATAATACAGTTCAGGAGATTCATGTTAGTGGTGTTTGGAGGTGGCCAGTGGCGTGGAGGGATATGTTTCCGGTTTAAATCAGCTAGATGATATCCATACAGATCCGAATAGGTCTGACCAGCTCCTATGGAAGGATGATAATGAGTTAGTTGCGTACTCTTCGTCTCAAGTGTGGCATTCGGTTAGACAGAGAGCAGTAGAGGTGGATTGGGTTAAGTATGTTTGGTTCTCGCGGTGTATTCCAAAACATGCTTTCTTTATGTGGCTGGTGATTCGTCGTAAGCTCCTCACTCAAGATAAAATTGTGCAATAGGATATTTCCAGAAGGAAAAATATGAATATGATGTGTTGTCTTCTTTGCTATGCGGAAATTGATTCCCATAACCATCTGTTCTTCAATTATAACTACTCAACTCAAGTTTGGATCACGGTTCGCGGAAAAGGGGGTATGAGTACTATTGGCCCAGAGTGGAATGCTATCGTTGACTGGCTGGGGGCTCGGGCTGGGTCTAAGTCAGCGACCAACTATATTAGTAGGCTTATTGTGGCTGCTGCGACGTATTTCATTTGGCAGGAACGTAATGCGAGACTTTTCAAGAACCAGACGAGACCGCCAGATGTTCTAAGTGATACAATTTTGAAAACGGTTCGATATAAGCTAATGGGAGTCAAGTTCAAGGATTGCCACAATGTGCGAAGATTGCTTGAAACATGGGAGATTTATAACAACCGAGTGGAAGATGAAGAAGGCTGATTATTTATTAGTTTTCTTGTTTCTCTAGATTATTGTGTAGTAGTTTGTCTTTGATGTTCTTGGTAGTTTAGTGTGTTTTTTTCTTTGGCTTACATTCATGGGGAATTCCCATGTTTGAACTAGTATGGGTGTTTCCATGCTACTTGTTTTTGGTTTGTTTATATATAAAATCACTGGAGTAACCCTTTACCAAAAAAAACAGCTTGTTACCTCTTTACAAACCCAGAAGCTACGGCCTTGTATGTAGATTGCTGGTTCAGCGTCGGCTTATGTGATTTGGCAGGAAAGAAACAATAGGTTATTCAAGAATCATGTGAGGCCCCTAGATACCATTTGTGCTACAATTTTGGATACTGTTCGTTACAAATTGATGGGTTTATAGTCCAAGAACACAGCTAGAGTGCGGACGCTACTTGAGAAGTGGGAGATTCATGGAGGTTGCTTGGTGGATGAAGGCGGCTGATTGAGAGCTGATGATTTATTTTTGGTCTAGATGTTTGTCTAGTAATTTTTTGTTTTGTTTTCTTTTTTTGTCCTTGTTTACATTCATGAGGGTTTGTCTCATGTTTGAACTAGTGATGATGTCTCATCACTACTTGTTTTGTTTGGTTGTAAATCTATAAAATCACCGGGGTAACCCTTTACCCAAAAAATATTGCGCGTTATGATCCATTAAGGGCCGATATAACGTTGTGATTAAGGACCAATATATTCCGTCAAGACATTTATGACCTACTGTTGCTCGTTTTGATCCGTTAACGCCCGATAAAGTCAAAGAAGATATATATGACCCACGATATCCCATTATGATATATTAGTGCCGAATATGGTCATTAAGACATAGAGGACCTACTAGGGCACAATATAGTTCTTTAAGAGATTGTGATCGATTAAAGCCCAATATTGTACGCTAAGAAATATATGACCTGTTATTTCCCATTGTGATCCCTTAAATATGGTTCGTTATTACATGTAAGGCCTAATATTGCCCGTAGTGATCCATTAAGGCCTTATATGGTCAACTAAGACATATATGATCTATGATTGATCGTTGTGATTCATTAAGACCAAATGTGGTCCGTTAAGACATATATGACATGCTATACCTTTTGTGATTTATTGAGGCCCAATATAGTCTGTTAAGACATTTATTAACCTAATATTTCTAATCTGATACATTAAATTCCAATATGCTTCGTTAAGAATTTGACACATTGCCCGTTATGATCCATTTAGGCCCATTTAGTCTGTTAACACACTTTGGCATACTATTGACATTTTGTGATCCATTAAAGCACAATATGGTCCGTTATGATATATACGACCTACTAGTTCCCCTTGTGATTCATTTAGGACCAATATATTCCGTCAAGACATTTATAAACCTATTAGTGCTCGTTTTGATCCGTTAACGCCCGATAAAGTCAATGAAGAAATATATGACCTACGATTGCCTGTTGTGATCTATTAATTCCCAATATAGTCCGCCTATTGTGATCTATTAATTCCCAATATAGTCCGATAAGACAAATATGACCTACTATTGCTCGGATTTATTCATTAAGGCCTAATATGGTTAGTTAAGATATATATGACCTAAAATTGCCCGTTTTGATTCATTAAGGCCCAATATGGTCCCTTAAGTCCATATGGCAAATTATTTTTGTTGTGATTCATTAAGCCCCAATGTAGCTCGTGAAGACATTTTTTAATCTACTATTGCCAGTTGTGATCCATTAAGGCCCAAATGGTATGTTAAGATATATATGACCTACTATTGCTTGTTGTGATTCAGTAAGGCCTAATATTGTGTGTTAAGCAATATGTGTACTACTATTGCGTGTTATGATCCATTAATGGCCGATATAATCCGTGAAGAAATATATGACCTACTATGACCAGTTGTGATTCATTAAGATCCAATGTGGTCCACCACGACATATACAACCTACCATTGCTTGTTGTTATTAATTATGCCCCAATATGGTCTGTTATGACATTTCTGAACCTACTATGTACCATTGTGATTCAGCAAAGCCCAATATAATCCCTTAAGAATATGACGCATTGCCCGTTATGATTCATTTACGCTCAGTTTAGTCTGTTAAAACACTTATGACATACTAGTGTCAATTGTGATCCATATAGGCAAAATATGGGACGTTGAGACATATATGACCCACAATTGCACGTTGTGATTTATTAAGGCCAATTTAGTCCGTCAAGACATTTTGACCTACTATTGTTTGTTGTGATCCAATAACGCCCGATAAAGTCCATGAAGAAATATATGACCTATGATTGCCAGTTTTTCTTTTTGGGTAAAGGGTTACCCCGGTGAATATCATTAAACCAAGTTGAAGTACAAGTAGAAATGGGAAGACCCAAACTAATTTACATATGTGACATGCCACATACGTTACAACTACACGCCAGCCAAACTAGGACAAACCTCAACAACTTAAACAAGTAAACAAAACACCACAACCTAGGACGACATAGACATATCATCTACATTAACATCCCATGCTCGTAAAACCTCCATAAACTGGCTAGTTTGATTGGCCTTGAGTGTTTGCAGTTTCATTCTGATTGTATTGACAATTAGCTCCGTTATTTGCTCTGGAGGACGAAACTGGTTGTTGAACCTAGAGTTTCTCTTTTGCCAAATGAAGTACACCGCGGCGGCAACAAGCAACTTACCAAGAATTATCTTACACGATTTGGATGAGGCATGAGGGACCAGCCATCCCATAATACTTTGTAATTCATCTTTAATGCTCGGCATATAGGCCTTCCCACGCACAGATTTCCACACCTGACTAGAAAACTCACACTCAAAGAACAAATGTTTGTGATCTTCCTCACCTTTAAAGCAAAGCAAGCAACGCATCAGATTCATGCATCCCTTGTTTTTAACATTCCACCTTCTCAGACGGTCTTGAGTAGCCAGTTTCTCTTGACAAACCAACCAAAGGATAAATTGATGTCTTGGAATACCTTGAGGGAACCAAACGACGTTAGCCCAATCCACTTTAACCCTTGAAAACCGAACACTATCCCAAACTTTCATCGCAGAGAAATCAACCATATAGCCATATCCTTCATTCCAATGAATAATGTCTCTAACGCCTTCTCGTAATTGAACCGAAGGGATTAAGTGCAAAGCTGGAAACCACAATCTCCATTCAGGAGGCCACCTCCAATCACCATTCCCAATGAAATCAGCAACTTTTAATCGCAGATTATATCCAAATTGGTAGATAATTCTAGCTGGAATATAGCTCCCAATCGGACAAGCACTACACCACATATCAAACCAAACTAACGTATCTTCACCATTACCAATCACTGACCAGAACCGATTCCTAACCAAATATCTACGCCGCAATATACCCCTCCAAGTCCAGCTTTTACCACTACCTTTGTCTAGAATATCCCAAAAGTTCCTGTCTCTCAACGTGTTGATATAGATCCAGTCAACCCAAAGGGATTGCCTTTTAGTAATAACGCTATGCATTGCTTAATCAGGAGACTCGTATTTATATCCCTATTTCGACGAATACCCAAACCACCTTCCGCCTTGGGGAGACATACCTTTTCCCACGAAACTTTGGACTTGGCCTTGGGAAACAAACTTTGAATCCATAAAAATTTCTTCATTTTCCGTTCTAGATCATCAATAAGACGAGAAGGAAGAACAAAAACAACAGCCCAATACACTGTGTAAGCTGAGAGCACAGAAATAATCAATTGAAGTCTACCAGAAAACGATAGAAACTTAGACTTCCAATCTTCGATTCTCTTTTCCATCTTCTCAATAAGAATACCACAATCCACATACATTAACCTGGATGAAATTAGAGGAACACCCAAGTAACGGACAGGAAGAAGGCCCTCTTCCAAAGGAATAATCTCTTTAATCCGGTTTTTCGTATTGACGGGTACATTACAGAAAAAACATGTACTTTTGGATAAGCTTGGAACCAAAACCGACATGTCTTTGAATTTCACTAAAGAGTCCATAATCAACTTCGCTGAACGAACATCACCACGAGCAAACAAGAAAAGATCATCAGCGAAACACAGATTTATTATGCGTTGTTTTTCACATTCGTTATGAAATCTGAAAGATGAGTCAAGAGTAGCCGCATGGTTCAGAATCGACGTAAGCACCTCCATAACTAGGGTAAATAGATAAGGAGACATAGGATCACCTTGACGTAAACCCCTTCGACCCTTATAGTACCCATGAATATTACCATTAACACAGATAGAGAAAGAAGCCTATTCAACACAAGTCATGATCCAATCAATCATAGTCAAGTGAAACCCGAAACCAGTAAGAACGGCTCTAAGGAACTTCCAATCTACCGTATCATACGCCTTCTGGATATCCACTTTAAAGGCACACCTAGGAGGACCATGGTTGTTATTATAACTATGCATCAGCTCTTGAGTTAGCAGAATATTATCCGAGATACACCTGCCAGGAATAAAAGCTGATTGATTCCTCGAAATAACCTCCGATAACCCGTTTATGATTCTATTTGTGATAAGCTTGCTGATACATTTATAAATCACATTGCAACACGAAATAGGCCTATAATCTGTTACTTTTGATGGATTAGGAACCTTCGGCACGAGAGCAATAATAGTATGATTAATCTCGTTTAAAATTTTGCCCGAGTGGAAAAACTCTTGCACCGCACTACGTATGTCCTTCCCTACAATATCCCAAGCAGCCTTGAAGAAAGCCGAGGTGAATCCATCCGGCCCGGGAGCTTTATTGCTCCCCATAGCAAAAATCGCATTCTTAATCTCAACATCAGTAAACAGAGTGATCATGTTACCTGCAGTTTTAGTGTTTGATCTTTTGGAGAACAGCTCATTAGAAGGCAGAATCGACGTTGCTCCCTCTTTACCAAGAAAGCACTCATAGTGATCGAAAAAAACTTTAGGGACCTCTATACCCTCATACAGCTTTCCATTTGCGTCATAAATGGTGTTAATACGACTATGGTGATTCCTACACTTGACAGTTTTGTGAAAGAACGCCGTATTTGCATCACCAACTTCCAACCAATCAACTTTGGATTTTTTGCTTTAAGAATCTTTCCTCGTCAATTGTGGCTTCCAGGAACTGGTCCAACACAATCTTCACCTTATCACGCAATTCACAGTTACCCGAGTCTAAATCAGCCTACATTTGACACGCATCTAACTCATTACGGAGTTGATTTACTTTATTATGAAGGTTACCCTGATTGAACAAAAGCTTCCTAAAAGGGGTCTTCAAAGACCTAAGCTTTTTCACCACTTGTAACATCATAATCCCGTTAATCCTCTCGCTCCAAGCTGCATTAACAATGACTAGGAATTCCTTTTGTGGATTAGAAAGTTTGGGAGTTTAAAAGGCTTAGGTTTACCTACATCCGTGCCGTGGAGCTTTAGGATACTAGGAGAATGGTCCGACACACGATGCGGAAGAAAAATTGCATTAGCAAAGGGAAACTCGATAGTGAGCTGAACATTAGCCATAACACGATCGATCTTTTTCAACACACCCAATCCTTTCCTCGGCTTTTGATTCCACGTAAAATGAACACCAGAACTATTAACATCAACAACTCGGTATCTTCCATGCAAGCCTTAAATTCATGCATACCTGAATTAACTTTGACGATCCACAATACTTATCATCCAAGTTCAAAGCCGAATTAAAGTCCCCAAGAACAGCCCACTGCTTATCATGAACAAACACTTTATGAGCTCTAAGATTACCCCAAAGTTCCCTTCTCTCAATATAATAATTCTTCGCGTATACAAATGATATAAGAGCAGCCTTTCTGTTACTACGGAAAATAAGCTGAGAGTGTATAACCTGCTGAGACTGAGATAAGACCATAACATCTACAATCTCCGGATTCCAACCCAAAATAATTCTAGTACCTTTATCACAAATATGCCCATTAGAAACCCACATCCACTTGCAACAAATTTGGTTAGCGATAAGAAAAATATTCTGAACATTCACATGAGACTCAAGGATAGCACAGACACTTATCTTACTATCTTGAATAACATGACGTATCTCCTTTTGTTTTAGGGGATGAGACAAACCCCTTCCTTATATTCCAAACCGCAATACTATCCATTGGAAACTATCACTTCGGGAGTGCTTGCCCCTATATTATTATTATCATTTCCATCATTCGCACAAGTGAAATCAGTAACATTATTCTCTTCAACTATCTGCTCATTATCTGAAATAAAACCATCCTCACTTAACGATGATAGACCTACAAATGAGTTCTGAGTAAAAGGTTTTGCCGTTGGGGAGACTTTTGGCCGTTGAACAGTATATTCGAATTTCTTCTTTGGTTTGGTAATATGAATACCAAAAGTTTTATTCCTCTGATTGTGCACTACGGTATACCCCTGATCATCCACTTGATTTTTCATTTTCAGATCCTTATCAGATTGCTGTTTAACAGCTTTAGGGCAACCATAATTAGTATGACCAAAGACACAACAGTTCGAACACCTAGGAGGGGACCATTCATACTCTATACTCAAAGTTTCTTTTAAAAGACCTCCCTCTTCAACATTAGGGATTGCTATTGATATTGAATTCAACATATCAACATTAGCATCTAGTTCTATAATAGCCCTAGCATAACTACTTCTACCCCAAGAATCCAAACACATATCAGTTGTTTGCTTATCCAATAATTTGGGCTTACCAATCTTAGAAGCAATTAAGCTAAGGCCATCCTCCGTATAAGCAACCAAAGGGACATCATGAATTTTAACCCAAACCGGTACTTTTTTCAACTCCTCTCTTTTCAGCTCAGTATTAGGAACCACGCTTTAAGGAACAACGGAATATTGCGTATCCACCATGGACCATCCAGCAAAACCTGGTTCATTTCCTCTTTAGAACTAAATTTAAAGAAGAAGAATCCCTTTGAATTCATCATGCTTTTCGCAAGCCCATACTTGCTCCAATTTTGTTTAGCAAAATACTCTACCACTGGAAAAGCAAGTCGTTTGCCCAAGAAATACCCATACAAGACATTATCAAGTTTATCCTTAATGTGATTAACGGACTCGATAGGAATGGTAACATCAGCATTCTCCACACTAGTCTTTGACTCCAAGAACCTAAAATTAACTTTGCGATTATACTTCTTGCTTACCACGGATGCAAAAGACTTAGGAATACGATAAGTCCCATCAATATCAGGCATGGTGTATAAAAATTTGAACGGATATCATCAGAATCTTTTCCAAATTACCAGCACCCTCACTACACAAATGCGGACTAGGATTTTCAAAAGGGTCAGCCGTCACCTTCAAATCATCATTAAGACTATCCTCTGATACAACTGGGGTGGTAATCTTTGTTAACTCGCCGTCAATAACATTTAACTTACATGATTCAGATTGTGAGTTTGATAACACCCCCGTCTTGGCACCAATGGATTTCCATCAATCTTTAACGGTCTGTTTCCAAAACACTTTAAGCTTGGTGGTTTTCCATGTGTTTCTTGCATGGTCAGCGGCTTCATGCAAGCATATCAGAACATGCAACGTAAAAGTAAAAACCAGAATGATGGCAAAATAACCCTACGAACGAAAATCCTAAACCTGACTTCAATCAATTAGGAACTAGGGTAAAATCTAGATTCCTTACCAATAAAGAGATCGACAAACCCTTGTCACTAATTAAAATCGATGAAGAATAGTATTGAACACAAAGAAGAAATTAGGGTTTATGCTAAAATCGCCAAAATCACCCAGAGCCACTCCCACTGTCAAAATTTTACCTATGATTGCCCGTTGTGATCTATTAATGCCCAATATTGTCCGTGTAGTCATATATGACCTACTATTGCTCGGTTTTATTAAATTAAGGCTCAATATTGTTAGTTAAGATATATATGACCTACAATTGCCTGTTTTGATTCATTAAGGCCCAATATGTCCATTAAGTCCTAGATGACATACTATTTTTTTTGAATCATTATTGATATTTCGTTAAAACATTTTTAACCTACTATTGCCAGTTGTGATCCATTAAGGCTCAATATGTTAAGTTAAGATATATATGACCTACTATTGCTTGTTGTGATTCAGTAAGGCCCAATATTGTGTGTTAAGCAATATGTGTACTACTATTTGCGTTATGATCCATTAAGGGCCGATATGATCTGTGAAGAAATATATGAACTATGATTGCCACTTGAGATCAATTATTGGTAAATATGGCCCTTTAAGAGTTGTATAACCTACTATTGCCAGTTGTGATTCATTAAGATCCAATATGGTCCACCACGACATATACAACCTACCATTGCTCGTTGTTATTAATTATGCCCCAATATGGTCCGTTATGACATTTATGAACCTACTATTTACCATTGTGAGATAGTAAAGCCCAATATAGCTCGTTTAGAATATGATGCATTGCCCGTTATGATTCATTTGTGTTAAAACTCTTATGACATACTATTGCCAATTGTGATCCATATAGGCACAATATGGTACGCTGAGATATATATGACCTACAGTTGCACGTTGTGATTCATTAAGGCCCAATATAGTCTGTCAAGACATTTTGACCTACTATTGTTTGTTGTGATCAAATAACGTCCGATAAAGTCAATGAAGAAATATATGACCTATGATTGCCCGTTGTGATCTATTAACGCCCGATATTGTCCGTTTAGTCATATATGACCTACTATTGCTCGGTTTTAATCATTAAGGCCCAATATGGTTAGTTAAGATATATATGACCTACAATTACTCGTTTTGATTCATTAAGGCCGAATATGGTCCGTTAAGTACTAAATGACATACTATTTTTGTTGTGATTCATTAAGGCCCAATATAGTTCGTTAAGACAATATTTAACTTACTATTGCCAATTGTGATCTATTAAGGCCCAATATGGTATGTTAAGCTATATATGACCTACTATTGCTTATTGTGATTCAGTAAGGCCCAATATTGTTTGTTAGGCAATATGTGTACTACTATTGTGCGTTATGATCCATTAAGGGCTGATATGATAAGTGATGAAATATATGACCTACGATTGCCACTTGAGATCAATTAAGGGTAAATATAGCCCTTTAAGACTTATATGACCTACTATTGCCAGTTGTGATTCATTAAGATCCAATATGGTCCACTACGACATATACAACCAACCATTGCTCGTTGTTATTAATTATGCCCCAATATAGTTAGTTAAGAATATGACGCATTGCCCGTTATGATTCATTACGCTCAGTTTAGTCTGTTAAAACACTTATGACATATTACTTCCAATTGTGACCCATATAGGCCCAATATGGTATGTTAAGATAGATATGACCTACAATTGCCCGTTGTGATTTATTAAGCATATAGTCCGTCAAGACATTTTCACCTACTATTGCTCGTTCTGATCTTATAACTCCCGATAAAGTCCATAAAGAAATATATGACCTATGATTGCCCGTTTTGATCCTATGAGCACAATATGGTAAGTTAAGATATATATGACCTACAATTGCTCGTTGTGACATATAGTCCGTGAAGACATTTTGACCTACTATTTCTCGTTGTGATCCACCCGATAAAGTCCATGAAGAAATATATGACCTATGATTGCCCGTTGTGATCTGTTAATGCCCAATATTGTCCGTTTAGTCATATATGACCTACTATTGCTTGGTTTTATTCATTAACGCCCAATATGGTTAATTTAGATATATATGACCTACAATTGCCCGTTTTGATTCATTAAGCCCCAATATAGTCCGTTAAGTCCTATATGACATACTATTTTTGTTGTGATTCATTAAGGCCCAATATAGTCCGTTAAGACATTTTTTAAGCTACTATTGCCAGTTGTGATCCACTAAGGCCCTATATGGTATGTGAAGATATATATGACCTACTATTGCTTGTTGTGATTCAGTAAGGCCCAATATTGTGTGTTAAGCAATATGTGTACTACTATTGCGCGTTATGATAGTGTTCTGGGTATTACCCTATTTGTTTCTGAATTCCCGGAATCTGTGGTTGTTTTTCAACCATATGGTGTTTCGGATCATTGCCCATGCATCTTAAAATTTCCAAAAGCTGGAAAGCGGAAACCCTTACCATTCAAGTTTGCCAATTTTTTAGTCCACAAACCAGGATTTTTGGATATAGTCAAGTTGAATTGGGATACTCACATAAGTGGTGTTCACCAATTCCTTGTGGTGTCTGCGAATGTTAAAAATCCCTTCTTACGTCTCTATTGTGTCAGCAAGGTAACTTGCACAAAAAAGTTATAGATCTCTGTGGTAAGCTAGTGGAATCAAGAGGAATATTGATAGGGATCCGGCGAATGAGATGTTGAGGAGTGAAGAAGCTGGTATGCTTCGTGATTTCCAGGAAGCTTGTCTAGATGAAGAAAGGTTCTTGAAGGAGAAATGTAAAGTTGATTGGCTGAGGGCGGGTGATGCTAATATTGGGTTTTTTCACATGTCCTAAAAACCAGGAATCATAGAAGTCGCATTGATGTAATCACTGATTCAAGTGGGATGTCTTATGAGGGTGAAAATGTTTCAAATGCTTTTGTTAAGCAATATGAGAAGTTCAGAGGTTGTGAGGGAGATGTTTCATTGGCTCCCTCGCCTGAGATTTTTACTAAAAAGTTGAATCCTGTAGTTGCTAGTAACATGGTTAGGCTGGTTACAGTGGAAGAAATCAAGTCGGCTATGTTTGCCATTGGGAATGATAAAGCTCCAGGGCCTGACGCTTTTTTCAAATGTCCGTTGCCAATTGTGGGTAGTGATATTTCGAATGCCATCATTGGTTTCTTTAATTCGGGGAAACTTCTTCAACAACTAAACCATACTCTAGTCGCCCTCGTCCCCAAGGTTTCGGCTCCTTCGACCATAACCTATTTCCATCCTATCTCGTGTTGCAATGTTTATTTATAAGTGTATTAGTAAGGTGATTGTGGATTGGGTGAAAGATACTCTGAGTGAGAATGTGAGCATAAATCAATCAGTGTTTGTTCCGGGTCGGAAAATCTTGGACAATATTCTTCTTACTCAAGAGTTGATGCCCAATTATTACAGGAATTTTGGGCCTCCTGGGTGTGCGTTTAAGGTAGATATTCAAAAAGCTTATGACATGGTGGAATGGATTTTTCTCAAAAGTGTGCTGGTTTGTGTTGGCTTCAATGCTATTATGGTGGAATGGATCATGCTGTCTGTGTCAACCACATCCTACTCGGTGTGTGTCAATCGGAATGGTTTTTTTGGGAATGGTTGTTTCAAAGGCAAACGTGGTTTAAGGCAAGGAGATCCCCTTTCTCCTTACGTTTTACTTGTGTTATGGAAATTCTGACATGTATTCTGCAGCGTGCGACAAGTATTAATTCATCTTTTAGGTTCCATAAAAATGTGAAAAGCAATAGGTTATTAACTTGTGCTTTGCGGATGATTTGTTTCTTTTTGCTAGAGGAGATGTTGAGTCGGCAAAGTGTCTTATGGATTCTTTAACAAAATTCACTCGAATGTCAGGATTGGTCCCTAGTATTCAGAAAAGTACCGGTTTCTTCTACAATGTGCCTAATCAGGTTAAAAATGAAATCCTAAATATTATGCCGCTTGCTGGAAGCTGATTATCTCGGTTAAACTACTATGCATATTTACTGGTCGTCGGTTTTCATCTTGCCTGCTCGGGTTGTTCATGACTTGGAAGCCAAAATGCAAAATTTCTTATGGGCTCAAGCTTCTGGTCAGCGTAGGAAGGTGAAGGTGTCGTGGAAGTCTATATGTGTGCCAAAATATGAAGGAGGTTTGGGTACTAGACATATTAGGGATGTTAATAAATCCCTAATGGCTTCACATATCTGGAGCATTTTGATAAATCGAGAATCGCTTTGGGTTGCGTGGATTCATTCTTACAGATTAAGGGGCCGTAGTTTTTGGGACTGTAAGGCTGTAACGAATTGTTGCTGGAGTTGGAGGAAGCTACTCCAGTTTCGACCGCTGCTCAGGAATCATGTTTGGTCGCGTATCGGTTAAGGTAGATGCACTTCAGCTTGGTACGACTATTGGTGTGATATTGGTCCGTTGTGTAGATTCCCATCGCCAAGGGTTATTACGAGGGGGGTTTACCCTTCAGCCTAGCGTAGCTGATGTGTCTTTAAATGGCTCGTGGACATGGCCGGAGGCATGGAGGGACACGTATCCAGTTCGTATACAACTTGATCAGGTGCAACGTAATCTGAACATACACGAAAGGCTGCTTTGGAAAGATGGTGATGATCTTTATGAACACTCGTCTTCGGGTGTGTGGAATTCAATTCGAAATTGCGAGCCAGAGGTCGAGTCGGTTAACATTGTTTGGTTTGCACAGTGTATTCCACCACATGGTTTCTTAATGTGGCTTATTATGCGTCGGAAACTTTTGACACAGGATAAAATTCGTCATTGGGATATCTCTAGGAGGAAGAACATGAATATGATGCGTTGTCTCTTATGTTATGCGGATATTGATTCCCATGACCATCTATTCTTTGAATGTAACCTCTCGGCTCAAGTTTGGAACATGGTTATATGGAAAACGTGGAAGCTAAATGGTGTGTTATTGTTGATTGGTTGTGTGATCACGCTCGTTCGAAATCGGCGACGAATCTTGTATGTAGATTGCTGGTTCAGTGTCGGCTTATGTGATTTGGCAGGAAAGAAACAATAGGTTATTCAAGAATCATGCGAGGCCCCAGATACCATTTGTGCTACAATTTTGGATACTGTTCGTTACAAATTGATGGGTTTAAAGTTCAAGAAAACAGCTAGAGTGCGGACGCTACTTGAGAAGTGGGAGATTCACGGAGGTTGCTTGGTGGATGAAGGCGACTGATTGAGAGCTAATGTTTTATTTTTGTTCTAGCTGTTAGTCTAGTAGCTTTTTGTTTTGCTTTATTTTTATGTCCTTGTTTATATTCATGAGGGTTTGACTCATGTTTGAACTAGTGATGATGTCTCATCACTACTTGTTTTGTTTGGTTGTAAATCTATAAAATCACGGGGGTAACCCTTTATCCAAAAAAACTATTGCACGTTATGATCCATTAAGGGCCGATATAACATTGTAGTTCATTAAGGACTAATATATTCCGTCAAGACATTTCTACTATTGCACGTTTTGATCCGTTAACGCCAGATAAAGTCAATGAAGATATATATGACCTACGATTTCCCGTTAGGATATATTATGCCGAATATGGTCATTAAGACGTAGATGACGTACTAGGGCACAATATAGTTTGTTAAGAGGTTGTGATCGATTAAAGCCCAATATTGCACGTTAAGAAATATATGACCTGTTATTTCCGTTGTGATCCATTAAATATGGTTCGTTATTACATGTAATGCCTAATATTTCCCGTAGTGATCCATTAAGGCCTTATATGGTCAACTAAGACATATATGATCTACGATTGATTGTTGTGATTCATTAAGACCAAATGTGGTCCATTAAGACATATATGACATGCTATACCTTTTGTGATTTATTAAGGCCCAATATTGTCTGTTAAGACATTTATTAACCTAATATTTCTGATGTGATCCATTAAATTCCAATACGCTCCGTTAAGAATTTGACACATTGCCCGTTATGATTCATTTAGGCCCATTTAGTCCGTTAACACACTTATGACATACTATTGACATTTGTGATCCATTAAAGCACAATATGGTCCGTTAAGATATATACGACCTACTAGTTCCCGTTGTGATTCATTTAGGACAAATATATTCCGTCAAGACATTTATAAACCTACTATTGCTCGTTTTGATCCGTTAACGCCCGATAAAGTCAATGAAGAAATATATGACCACGATTGCCTGTTGTGATATTAATGCCCAATATAGTCCGATAAGACAAATATGACCTACTATTGCTAGGTTTTATTCATTAAGGCCCGATATGGTTCGTTAAGATATATATGACCTCCAATTGCTTGTTTTGATTCATTAAGGCCCAATGTGGTCCGTTAATAACTATATGACCTACTATTCTTGTTGTGATTCATTAAGGCCGATATCGTCCGATAAGAGATTTATGACCTATTATTGCCCGTGTGATCAACTAAACCCAAATACGGTCTGTTAAGATTACGACCTATTGTATTCCATTATGACCCATATAGGCCTAAGAAGTTCCGTTAAGACACATATGATCTACAATTGCGCGTTGTGATATTAAGGCCAAATACGGTCCGTTAAGAAATATATGATACGCTATACCTTTTGTGATTTACTAAGGCCCAGTATGGCCTGTCAAGAGACTTATTAACCTAATATTGCCCGATGTCATACATTAAAGTCCAATATGGTCCGCTAAGAATATGACGCATTCCCGTTATGAGCATTTAGGCCCATTTGCCCGATGTGATACATTAAAGTCCAATATGGCCCGTTAAGAATATGACGCATTCTGGTTATGATCCATTTAGGCCTATTTAGTCCGTTAACACACTTATAACACACTGTTGCTATTTGTGATCAATTAAAGCAATATATGGTACGTTAAGATATATATGACT
Organism: Scalesia atractyloides; assembly: GCA_947069175.1. NCBI lineage: Eukaryota > Viridiplantae > Streptophyta > Magnoliopsida > Asterales > Asteraceae > Scalesia > Scalesia atractyloides. Next base: position 62,297,572 of record CAMTDV010000017.1, read on the forward strand.
TACTAGTGCCCGTTGTGATTCATTAAGGACCAATATATTCCGTCAATACATTTATGATCTACTGTTGCTCGTTTTGATCCGTTAACGCCCGATAAAGTCAATGAAGATATATATGACCTACGATTGCCGTACGTTAAGAGGTTGTGATTGATTAGGCCCAATATTGTACGTTAAGAAATATGTGACATATTATTTCCTGTTATTATCCATTAAAGCCCAATATGGTTCGTTATGACATGTATCCCCTATTATTACCCGTAGTGATCCATTATGGCCTTACATGGTCAATTAAGACATATATGATCTACGATTTGCCGTTGTGTTTCATTAAGGCCAAATATGGTCCGTTAAGGCATACATGACATGCTATAACTTTTGTGATTTATTAAGGCCCAATATGGTCTGTTAGAAATTTATTAACCTAATATTCCTTATGTGATACATTAAATTCCAATATGTTCTGTTGAAGAATTTGACGCATTGCCCGTTATGATCCATTTAGGCCCATTTAGTCTGTTAACACAGTTTTTTTTTCTTTTTGGGTAAAGGGTTACCCCGGTGAAATTAGGAAGAAAACCTTCCTCAGTTCTCAAGTATGACATGCCATACATGAGTAAAGACCAGCTCAGCTACCCTAACCAACATCCAACGAAAGAAAACCACGGCTCACAAACTAGCTGATAAAAACAATCATAAACACATATATCACAACCTAGCCACAATCATCATCTTCAATTAGCAAACCCCTCGGAAGCTTCCAATCTTGAAGAATCAAGAAAACTTGTACCAAGCCTTTAAATCTAAACGTGTGAAGTTTGACCCGAACTGTAATGAGAATCACCTCCACTAACTTCTCCGGAGGAGTCCGTTAAGATATATTGCCATACTATTGCCATTTGTGATCCATTAAAGCACAATATGGTCCGTTAAGATATATATGACCTACTAGTTCCCGTTGTGATTCATTAAGGACCAAATATGGTCCGTTAAGACATACATGACATGCTATACCTTTTGTGATTTATTAAGGCCCAATATGGTCTGTTAAGAAATTCATTAACCTAATATTCCTTATGTGATACATTAAATTCCAATATGCTCCGTTAAGAATTTGACGCATTGCCCGTTATGATCCACTTAGGCCCATTTAGTCCGTTAACACAGTTTTTTTTTGGGTAAAGGGTTACCCCGGTGAAATTTATAACACAAACCAAACAAAACAAGCGAGGAAGAAAACCTTCCTCAGTTCTCAAGTATGACATGCCATACATGAGTAAAGACAAGCTCAGCTACCCTAACCAACATCCAACGAAAGAAAACCACGGCTCACAAACTAGCCGATAAAAACAATCATAAACACATATATCACAACCTAGCCACAATCATCATCTTCAATCAGCAAACCCCTCGGTAGCTTCGAATCTTGAAGAATCGAGAGAACTTGTACCGTGCCTTTAAATCTACACGTGTGAAGTTTAAGCTGAACTGTGTGAGAATCACCTCCACTAACTTCTCCGGAGGAGTCCGTTAAGATATATTGCCATACTATTGCCATTTGTGATCCATTAAAGCACAATATGGTCTGTTAAGATATATATGACTTACTAGTTCCCGTTGTGATTCATTAAGGACCAATATATTCGTCAAGACATTTATGACCTACTATTGCTCGTTTTGATCCTTAACGCCCGATAAAGTCAATGAAGAAATATATGACCTACGATTGCCTTGTGTGATCTATTAATACCCAATATGGTCCGATAAGACATATATGACCTACTATTGCTTGATTTTATTCATTAAGGCCCAATATGGTTCGTTAAGAATTATATATGACCTACAATTGCTCGTTTTGATTCATGAAGGCCCAATGTGGTCTGTTAATAACTATATGACCTACTATTCTTGTTGTGATTCATTAAAGCTCGATATCGTCCGATAAGAGATTTATGACCTATTATTACGCGTTGTGATCAACTAAACCCAAATATGGTCTGTTATAATTACGATATATTGTATTCCGTGGTGATCCATATAGGTCTAAGAAGTTCCATTAAGACACATATGACCTACCATTGCACGTTGTTATCCATTAATGCATAGTATGGTCCATCAAGACATAAATGACGTACTATTGCCTGTTGTGACCCATTATCACTCGATGTGGTCTATGGAGACATATATTACATACTGTTCATGTTCTTATATGAATGATGATTGCCCGTTGTGATCTATTAGTGTCGGATATGGTCACATAGATGACATACTAGGGCCCAATATGGTACGTTAAGAGGTGGTGAACGACTAAGGCCCAATATTGTACGCTAAGAAATATATGACCTATTATTACCCGTTGTGATCCATTAAAGCTCAATATAGTTTGTTTTGACATGTATCACCTATTATTGCCCGTACTGATCTATTAAGGCCTTATATGGTCAATTAACACACATATGATGTACAATTGCCTGTTGTGATTCATTAGCCAAATACGGACTGTTAAGACATATATGACATGCTATACCATTTGTGATTTACTAAGGCCTAGTATGGTCTGTCAAGACATTTATGAACGTAATAGTGCCCGATGTGATACGTTAAAGTCCAATATGGTCCTTTAAGAATATGACGCATTCCCGTTATGATCCATGTAGGCCCATTTAGTCCGTTAACACACTTATAACACACTATTGCCATTTGTGATCAATTAAAGCAATATATGGCCCGCTGTGATTCGTTAAAGACCAATATATTCCGTCAAGACACTTATGACCTACAGTTGCTCGCTTTGATCCGTTAACGCCCGATAAATTCAATGAAGATATATAGGACTTACCATTTCCGGTTGTGATCTATTAGTGCCGAATATTGTCGTTAAGACATAGATGACCTACTAGGGCACAATATAGTACGTTAAGAGGTTGTGATCGATTAAGGCCCAAAATATTGTACGTTAAGAAATATATGACCCATTATTTCCCATTGTGATCCATTAAAGCCCAATATGGTTCGTTATGACATGTATCCCCTATTATTACCCGTAGTGATCCATTATGGCCTTATATGTCGATTAAGACATATGTGATCTACGATTTCCCGTAGTGATTCATTAAGGCCTTATATGGTAAATTAATACATATATGATTTACGATTGCACGTTATGATTCAGTAAGACCAAATGTGGTCCGTTATGACATATATGACATGCTATACCTTTTGTGATTTATTAAGGTCCAATATGGTCTGTTAAGACATTTATTAACCTAATATTCCTGATGTGATACATTAAATTCCAATAAGCTCCGTTAAGACTTTGACGCATTGCCCTTTATGATCCATTTAGGCCCATTTAGTCCGTTAACACAGTTATGACATACAATACATTTGTGATGCATTAAAGCACAATATGGTCCGTTAAGATATATATGACCTACTAGTTCCCGTTGTGATTCATTAAGGACCAATATATTCCGTCAAGACATTTATGACCTACTATTGCTCATTTTGATCCGTTAACGCCTGATAGAGTTAATGAAGAAATCCTATGATTGCCTGTTGTGATCTATTAGTGCCCAAATAGTCCAATAAGACATATATGACCTACTCTTGCTTGGTTAATTCATTAAGGCCTAATATGGTTTGTTAAGAATAATATATGACCTACAATTGCTCGTTTTGATTCATTAAGGCCCATTGTGGTCCGTTAATAACTATATGACCTACTATTCATGTTGTGATTCATTAAGGCCCGATATCGTCCGATAAGAGATTTATGACCTATTATTGCCCGTTGAGACCAACTAAACCCAAATACGGTCTGTTAAGAATACGACCTATTGTATTCCGTTGTGATCCATATAGGTCTAAGAAGTTCCATTAAGCACATAAGACCTACTTTTGCACGTTGCGATTCATTAATGCCTAATATTGTCCATCAAGAGGAAATTAAAGAGTTTAAAGAGGAAATTACTATGGCAATTCCAGAACTTGATGGTGATGGGTATGTCAAGGAGACTATGTCTGTTGAGTATGAATGGAATCCGCATAGGTGCTCGCATTGTTGTGTTTTTGGCCACTCAGATGATCATTGTCCTAAACATCAAAAGAAGCCGGGAAAACAAGTGAGTGATGACAAAGCTCGTAAGCCTTATGTTCTTGGACAAAGACATGATAAAAAGCCTGTTGTTGATGAGGAAGGGTTTACGGGAGTGTATACCAAGAGAGTGGCTCAGAAGACGGGTTTTCAAGTTAACAAACAAAAGCCGAAATTTGAGTATAGGCCGGTTGGAGCTAAGTCGAAGGATAACTTGTATAAGTCGGAATCTTTAAATACTGTTGTGTCTAGAAATCCGTTTGAGGTCTTAAATGATGTTAATATGGAGAAAGGTCAAAGGAGTAAGGAGGGAGAAGGTGGACAACAGGAGGCGGATGATGAAGAGGTCATGGAAGTATATAATGAAACTGACGAGTTTATCACGGAAGGCACTTGTAATCCTAATGCTAAAAAAGGGGCAAGCACTCCTATCCCGGAGGTTTCCAATGGTTAGTCTTGCTTCATGGAATATTAGGGGGTTGAACCACCCTCTAAATCAAAAGGAGGTTCGAAAGATAGTTAAAGATAGTAATCTCAGTTTTTGTGCTATTTTATAATCTCATGTTGATGTCGAAAATCTTAGTAAGGTCTGTAACTCAGTGTTCCCTCGTTGGGATTGGACTTCTAATGGGGGTTCTTGTGATAAAGGAACTCGTATTATCATAGGTTGGAACCCGATGGTTTTCGATTTGATGGTGTTGTCTCAAACGTCCCAAGTCATGCATATTCAGTTATTCGTTAAAGAAGACAAGAAATGGTTATTCTGTTCGGTTGTGTACGCAGCTAATTACTATATCACTCGGCGAGAATTATGGTCCCAGTCATCTATGCATAAACTTATGGTAGGTGATAAGCCATGGCTGATTATGGGAGATTTTAACTCGGCTCTATACCTGGAGGATAAGTCTATGGGTGCCTCCTCTGTCTCAACGGGTATGCGAGACTTTCAAGCTTGTGTTTCAGATATTGAGGTGATGGATATTAACCAGTCGGGTCTCCATTTTACATGGAACCAAAAGCCAAAGAAGGGTGTTGGCTTGCTTAAGAAAATTGATCGTATCATGGGCAATACTCCGTTTATTACTGAGTTCCCTAATTCAGTGGCTGTTTTTCATCCTTATAGATTGTCAGATCACTCTCCTTGTGTTCTAGCAATTAAACGAGCTGTTACTAGTAAGCCTAAGCCCTTTAAGTTTGCGAACTTTTTGGTTCATAATCCTGATTTTCTAAGAATTGTGAAGGAGTCGTGGAAGATGAGTGTTAATGGGGTTTATCAGTTTAGGGTTGTGAAGAAGCTTCGGATGCTAAAGACTCCGTTACGTGCTTTACTCTTTAAGCAAGGCAATCTCCATAAGAAGATGGCTGATCTTCGTGGTAAACTGGATGACCTTCAAAAGGATATTGATAAGGATCCCATGAATGCTAACCTTAGAGCTCGAGAAAGGAAGCTGAATTCTGACTTTCAAGAAGCATCTCTTGATGAGGAAAGGTTTTTAAAGCAGAAGTCTAAGATGGAATGGTTAAGAGCTGGCGACGCTAATACTGCTTTCTTTCATGCAGCAGTGAAGAGTAGGAACCATCGAAGCTGAATCCAAGTTGTTTTGGATACGAATGGTGTAGTGCATGAGGGTGATGCGGTTCAAGATGCTTTTGTGAAACATTATGAAAATTTCTTGGGTAGCCAAGATGATTTATCCATGCATCCTACTCCTGATCTGTTTACTAAGGTGGTGAACCCGATTGATGCTTCCCTCATGATCCGTCCGGTTACGATGTATGAGGTTAAGAAAGCCATGTTTTCTATAGGTAATGACAAAGCTCCAGGCCCGGATGGTTACACTGCTGCTTTCTTTAAAGTGGCTTTGCCAATTATAGGTAATGATGTTTCTATGGCAATCATTGATTTCTTTCATACAGGCAGATTACTGGGCCAAATCAACCATACTCTTGTTGCAATAGTGCCATATTATGTATGCTGCACAGGCAACAATCACTCGACTTGTATAATGCACTGCTGTTTTCGATCGAGCACGAGCCAGAAGCCAGGCCATAATGTCACTCCATCTGGAACCAACCGTAGACATACCTACCTTATCTCTAGTCTTGTTCCATACCTGTTTAGAAAACTTACATTCAAAGAAAAGATGATCATGGGAGTCAACATTCTCATAGCACAAAAGACAGCACATCATATTCATGTTTTTCCTTCTCGAGATGTCCCACTGGAGAATCTTATCCTGAGTTAGCAATTTCCGACGAATAATCAACCACATAAAGAAAGCATGCTTAGGGATGCACTGATTAAACCAGACTACTTCAGCCCAATCCACTTCCAGCTCCCTTATCCGAATCGAATGCCAGACATTTGAAGAAGAAAACTCAAGTATATCATCCCCATCCTTCCAGCAAATTTGGTCCACTTTATTTGGTTCCAGATAAACCTGATCCAATTGAGTCAACTCTAGAAACAAATCTCTCCAAGCCGAGGGCCAAGCCCAAGTACTTTGATTATATATATCCGCAACCGTATCATGAAGTCTAAATCCCGCATTGGAAATGGTCCTAGGAGACAAGAAGTTAGATAACAGACCAAGTTGACTCCAGTTATCATACCATGCTGACGTATTTTTCCCATTGCCCAATCTCGACCACACGTGATCCCTGATACTAGGCCTCATCTGAAGAAGCTTTCTCCAGCTCCAGCTACAATTCGTACCTTCCTTACATACCCAGAAACTGCAGCCTTTTAATCTGTAGGAGTAGTTCCAGTTAACCCACAAGGACTCCCTCTTATTCAGAATGCTCCAAATATGCTTCGCCATAAGAGCTTTATTCGAATCTCCAAGTCGCCTAATACCCAGGCCACCCTCATACTTAGGGACACAAATAGAATTCCATGAGGCTTTAGCTTTTCCTCTATGAAAATTTCCTTTTTGCGCCCACAGGAAATTCCGTAATTTAGCTTCAAGCTCCTTAATAATTTGTGCTGGCAAAATAAAAACAGCGGACCAATACGCATGCAAAGCTGAAAGTACCGAGTTGATAAGCTGCAACCTTCCTGCAAATGATAAAAACCTATTTCTCCAGTTTAGAATGCGCTGCTCTATCGTTTCAATTAAAACATTGCAATCTCTAGAGAGCAGCCGAGAAGAAATAAGCGGAACACCCAAATATTTAACCGGCAGCACGCCCTCCTCAAATCTCAGGGTCTATAGAATTTCATTTTTAACATTGGGTGGAACATTGCAGAAGAAGGCAGTACTTTTTTGGATACTAGGGACCAATCCAGACATGTTCGTGAATGTAGCCAGTGCTATCTTGATACAGCGGGCAGAGGAGATATCACCACGGCCAAATAGAAACAAGTCATCAGCAAAGCAAAGATTGATAATTTGTTGTCTTTCACATCTATTGTGAAATCTATAAGAGGTATCAAGCCGAGCATCCCTCTGCAAAAGACATGTAAGGACTTCCATGACAAGAGTGAATAAATACGGAGATAATGGATCTCCTTGTCTTAACCCACGGCCACCCTTGAAATACCCATGCAGATTACCATTCACACTGATAGAATATGTCGTAGTTGACACACAAGTCATAATCCAATCCACCATTTTACTATTAAATCCGAACCCTATAAGAACATCCTTAAGAAAGTTCCAATCAACAGTATCATAAGCTTTTTGGATATCCACCTTGAACGCACATCTCGGAGGCCCATAATCCCTGTGATAATTATGTAACAACTCTTGAGTAAGCAGAATATTATCAGAAATTTTCCTACCTGGAATGAAAGCTGACTGGTTAATACTGACAATCCGATTAAGCATCCCCTTTATACGATCCGCCACAATCTTACTAATACATTTATAAATCACATTATAGTATGCAATGGGGCGATAATCCGTAATCAGGGATGGCGTCACTTTCTTCGGCACAAGCACTATCAGGGTATTATTAATTTCCCGGAGGAGTTTACCAGTCCTGAAGAAATCCATAACGGCATTCGACACCTCTTGACCCATGATATGCCACGCACTTTTAAAGAAAGCTGCTGAAAAGCTATCAGGGCCAGGGGCTTTCTCATTACCAATCGAGAACATGGCCGTTTTCACCTCAGCAGCAGTAACTGGACGAACCATATGCACAGCATCCTCTGAGTTCAACTTATTCATGAACAGTTCGGGAGGGGGCCTAGAGTGACCATGTCCTTGGTACCCAAGAAATTGCTCATAGTGTTTGACAAGCACATCCCGGACATTATCCCCCTCAAACAGAACCCCATTAGAATCCTTAATGCTATCAATCTTGGACGAGTGATTCCTACTTATCAGGGTAGCATGGAAGAATTTCGTATTTGCATCACCAGCTTTCAACCATTCCACTTTAGATTTTTGGAGCATAAACCGTTCCTCATCTAAACAAGCTTCCTGAAATTCCTTATTAATTTTTACTTCCTGCATTCGAAGATCCATATTAAACGGCTCAACATCAATATCCTGTTGAATAGCATCCAGCTTACCTCTGAGACTCTCAACTTTCTTGTGCAAATTTCCTTGTTTCAATAAGAGAGCCCGAAATGGCTTCTTTAAAAGGCGCAGTTTCTTTACCACACAAAATTGAGGGACCCCATCAATGGCCATATCCCAATGCTTCTTAACAATATCAGTAAATTCCGGTTTGTGAACCAAGAAATTAGCAAACTTGAATGGTTTAGGTTTCATCTTACCAGGAGATGGGATCTTTAACAAACATGGGCAATGATCTGATATCCTATACGGCTGAAAAACCGTGTAGGAGTTAGGAAACTCAGCCAAAAACGCAGTGTTACCCATAACACGGTCAAGCTTCTTTAGCAGCCCCACGCCTTTTTTAGGCTTTTGATTCCATGTAAAATGGAATCCCGAACTATTAATATCAACCACCTCCAACTCAGTAACACACTCTTGAAAGTCCCTCATACCCGCTGAGCCATATGAAGATCCCATGGAATTATCCTCCAGAAAAAGAGCTGAGTTGAAATCTCCCAGAATAACCCACGGATTATCACCCACGAAACCTTTATGTCGAACTAGCTGTTGCCATAAATCCCGCCGATTGACATAGTAATTTGCTGCATAAACCACCGAGCAGAGCAGGCTCCTCTTCTCAAGTTTAAAATTCAACTGAATATGCATAACCTGATCCGTTTGGGCAATGACCATAACATCAATCTCCATCGGGTTCCAACCTAAGATGATCCTAGTACCTTTATTACATCTACTGCCATTGGAGGTCCAATCCCAACCCCTAAACACGGTTCTACATACTTTATGAAGGTTACCAATATCCACATGAGATTCTAAGATTTCACAAAACGAAAGATGATTACTCCTAACCACATGATGAACCTCGTTTTGTTTGAGAGGCCGGTTCAAGCCCCTAATATTCCAGGCTGCTAGACTAATCATTAGACACTACCGTTGTAGGAGTGCTTGCCCCTTTTTTGCATTCAGGATTACAAGATTCCTTTGAGATGAATTCATCCATTTCATTATACACTTCAATCACCTCCTCATCATCGGAGTGTTCCTGGTTACCTGTCGCAGCATTAACACTATGGTTCCCATCCACCTCTACCTCATTTAACACCTCAAACGAATTATTTGAGGCAACACTCCCCAACGACGGCCGAGTGGCCAGCTCATTCTTCCCTTTAACTATTAGCGGCCGATACCCAAACTTTGGTTTGGGCTTATTTATCTGAAACCCTCCTTTCCTAGCTACTTTTTTTGCTGGACACAACGGTGAAACCTTCCTCATCAATTTTAGAGACCAACTTACCTTTCCCATTGCCTTGTTTCACTCTAGGAAGAGTCTGCTTAGCATTGATAGCTGGTTCCCTTGTTTGCTTGGGACAGGAGTCCACAGAATGGCCAAACACACAACAACTAGAACATCTAATCGGCTTCCACTCATACTCCACAAACATAGTTTCCTTACTAAAGCCCTCCCCATTTACCTCCGAGTATTGCGATCGTCAGCTCCTCTTTCAACTCCTTGTCCGCTGAGATTTCTATTAAAGCTCTAGCATAACTGCTACGGCCCCAAGTGTCCATACACATCGAATTAGTATAGGAGTCCAATAGTTTTGGAACACCAATGGCAGTAGCGATCAAACTAAGGCCATCTTCAGTGTATGCAGCCAGTGGAACCTCATGAATTTTCACCCAGGCTTGAACTTTGGTTACCTCCTTCTTTTCCAGCTTTGAAGTCGGTGTCCATTCAGTTAGGAATATAGGTTGTGATCGTATAATCCATGGACCCCCTTTAAAGCATCCAGCATACCTTTTTGATCCGCAAACTTAAAGAAGAAAAATCCATTCGCATTCATCATTGACTTCTGTAATCCAAATTTCTTCCAGTTATTGCAAACAAAATACTCCACAACCGGGAATGCAATACGCTCTCCTAAGAAATATCCATATAAAGTATTAGCTAGCTTATCTTGTACAGCTCGAACAGAATCACGCGGGAGAACAACATCGCATCCCTCATGCATAACAGGACTTGCAAGAGTTCTAAAGTTAACTGTTTTGGAATTGGCAGCCATAACCGAATCTGCATATGTCATTGATTTCGAGGGTTCACCTTGAGGATGACAATCTGCTGCACGTCTGAAGCAACCTTATTACCTTCATCACCGGATCCTGCACGAAAACCCTGACAGTCGGCCACCCCAATACTTTGAGAACCCCGCTTTTCATCACTAACATCAATCTGAGTAGACACTATACCACGCCGAGGGAGCATTGGGTTTCCATCTATGTTGACAACTCGGCTGGCAATACCCCTACTCGGCAATGGCGGCTTTCCACGATCACCCTTGTTATTATCCACAGTATCCCCAGCTTTTTTACATTCATCCATACCAGAAAACACTAACTCTCACTTCAAGCAAGAACAGTACACACCATGCAACACGTAAACTAAGACCAGAACTCAAACGACCGGAAAGAAAACACTAATCTAGCGAAAACCCAAGGCCATGCTTCTAACAAAATCGTATAGAGGTCTTGTTTAAACTAGGTTTCTGCCTATCCAGAAGGGTCAACAAAAACAATATCTCTATACAACCAGATCAAAACACAGATACAGGCAGAAAAAAACTGGAACAAAAACCCTAGTTTTAATTCGATCAAGTGCTAACTAGTTCGTATTAGAGAACCGATAAGACAAGACCCTAATCACAGACTGTTATACACCAGATCACGAAGAATAACTAGGATTGTATGAAGATCAAGAAACACCAACATAGGAAAGAAACCATGCACCGAAATCCAGAACCTAGACAAGACGAACAAAAAAAACTAACCCTAATTCGGAAACCCTAGACTTAATGTCAATCAATTAGAAACCAAGGTAAATTCAAGAACCCTTACCAATAAAGGGATCGAATAACCCTAACTGCTAATCGATCTAGATCAAGAACAGGATGAAAATCACAAAATTAGGGTTCTTCAATAAATCGCCCATTCGCCCACAGAAGCACTCGCCGTAGATTTCATCTTACAGGTGAGTATATTCAATTCAAGTTTGGATCACGGTTCGCGGAAAAGGGGTATGAGTACTGTTGGCCCAGAGTGGAATGACATCGTTGACTGGCTGGGGCTCGGGCTGGGTCTAAGTCAGCGACCAACTATATTAGTAGGCTTATTGTGGCTGCTGCGACGTATTTCATTTGGCAGGAACGTAATGCGAGACTTTTCAAGAACCAGACGAGATCGCCAGATGTTCTAAGTGATACAATTTTCAAAACGGTTCGATATAAGTTAATGGGAGTCAAGTTCAAGGATTGCCACAATGTGCGAAGATTGCTTGAAACATGGGAGATTTATAGCAACCGAGTGGAAGATGAAGAAGGCTGATTATTTATTAGTTTTCTTGTTTCTCTAGATTATTGTCTAGTAGTTCGTCTTCGTTGTTCTTGGTAGTTTAGTGTGTTTTTTCTTTGGCTTACATTCATGGGGAATTCCCATGTTTGAACTAGTGTGGGTGTTTCCATGCTACTTGTTTTTGGTTTGTTTATATATAAAATCACCGGGGTAACCCTTTACCCAAAAAAATATTGTCCATCAAGACATAAATGACGTACTATTGCACGTTGTTATTCATAATCACTCAATGTGGTCTATGCAGACATATATTACATACTGTTCATGTTTTTATATGAACTATGATAGCCCGTTGTGATCTATTAGTGCCGGATATGGTCGTTAAGACACAGATGACCTACTACGGCCCAATATGGTACGTTAAGAGGTGGTGAACGATTAAAGCCCAATATTGTACGCTAAGAAATATATGACCTATTATTGCCTGTTGTGATCCATTAAAGCTCAATATAGTTCGTTTTGACTTGTATCTCCTATTATTTCCGTAGGGATTAAGACATATATGGTCTACAATTGCCCGTTGTGATTCATTAGCTAAATACGGTCCGTTAAGACATATATGACTTGATATACCATTTGCGATTTACTAAGGCCCAGGATGGTCTGTTAACACATTTATGAACCTAATAGTGCCCGTTGTGATACGTTAAAGTCCAATATGGTCCGTTAAGAATATGACCCATTCCCGTTATGATAGGCCCATTTAGTCCGTTAACACACTTATAACACTATTGCCATTTGTGATCAATTAAAGCAATATATGGCCCGCTGTGATTCATTAAAAACAAATATATTCCGTCAAGACATTTATGACCTACTGTTGCTCGTTCTGTTAACGCCCGATAAAGTCAATGAAGATATATATGACTTACGATTTCCCGTTGTGATCTATTAGTGCCGACTATGGTCGTTAAGACATAGATGACCTACTAGGGCACAATATAGTATGTTAAGAGGTTGTGATCGATTAAGGCCCAATATTGTACGTTAAGAAATATATGACATTATTTCCCGTTGTGATCCATTAAACCCCAATATGGTTCGTTATGACATGTATCCCCTATTATTACCCGTAGTGATCCATTATGGCCTTATATGGTCAACTAAGACATATATGATCTACGATTTCAAGTTGTGATTTATTAAGGCCAAATATGGTCCGTTAAGACATACATGACATGCTATACCTTTTGTGATTTAGTAAGGCCCAATATGGTCTGTTAAGAAATTTATTAACCTAATAACCTTATGTGATACATTAAATTCCAATATGCTCCGTTAAGAATTTGACGCATTGCCCGTTATGATCCATTTAGGCCCATTTAGTCCGTTAACACAGTTATTTTTAGGTAAAGGGTTACCCTGGTGAAATTTTATAACACAAACCAAACAAAACAAGTGAGGAAGAAAACCTTCCTCAGTTCTCAAGTGTGACATGCCATACATGAGTGAATACCAGCTCAGCTACCCTAACCAACATCCAACGTAAGAAAACCACGGCTCACAAACTAGCCGATAAAAACAATCATAAACACATATATCAAAACATAGCCACAATCATCATCTTCAATCAGCAAACCCCTCGGAAGCTTCCAATCTTGAAGAATCGAGAAAACTTGTACCGATCCTTTAAATCCAAACGTGTGAAGTTTGAACTGTATTGTAGTGAGAATCACCTCCACTAACTTCTCCGGAGGAGTCCGTTAACACAGTTATGACATACTATTAAAGCACAATATGGTCCGTTAAGATATATATGACCTACTAGTTCCCGTTGGGATTCATTAAGGACCAATATATTCCGTCAAGACATTTATGACCTACTATTGCTCGTTTTGATCCGTTAACGCCCGATAAAGTCAATGAAGAAATATATGACCTACGATTGCCTGTTGTGATCTATTAATGCCCAATATGGTCCGATACGATATATATGACCTACTATTGCTCGATTTTATTCATTAAGGCCCAATATGGTTCGTTAAGAATTATATATGACCTACAATTGCTCGTTTTGATTCATGAAGGCTCAATGTGGTCCTTTAATAACTATATGGCCTACTATTCTTGTTGTGATTCATTAAAGCCAGATATAGTCTGATAAGAGATTTATGACCTATTATTGCCCGTTGTGATCAACTAAACCCAAATACGGTATGTGATCCATTAAGGCCTTATATGGTCAATTAAGACATATATGATCTAGGATTGATTGTTGTGATTCATTAAGACCAAATGTGGTCCGTTAAGACATATATGACATGCGATACCTTTTGTGATTTATTAAGGCCCAATATTGTCTGTTAAGACATTTATTAACCTAATATTTCTGATGTGATACATTAAATTCCAATACGCTCCGTTAAGAATTTGAGACATTGCCCGTTATGATTCATTTTAGGCCCATTTAGTCCGTTAACACACTTATGACATACTATTGACATTTGTGATCCATTAAAGCACAATATGGTCCGTTAAGATATATACGACCTACTAGTTCCCGTTGTGATTCATTTAGGACCAATATATTCCGTCAAGACATTTATAAACCTACTATTGCTCGTTTTGATCCGTTAACGCCCGATAAAGTCAATGAAGAAATATATGACCACGATTGCCTGTTGTGATATTACTGCCCAATATAGTCCGATAAGACAAATATGACCTACTATTGCTAGGTTTTATTCATTAAGGCCCGATATGGTTCGTTAAGATATATATATGACCTCCAATTGCTTGTTTTGATTCATTAAGGCCCAATGTGGTCCGTTAATAACTATATGACCTACTATTCTTGTTGTGATTCATTAAGGCCGATATCGTCCGATAAGAGATTTATGACCTATTATTGCCCGTGTGATCAACTAAACCCAAATACGGTCTGTTAAGATTATGACCTATTGTATTCCATTGTGACCCATATAGGCCTAAGAAGTTCCGTTAAGACACATATGATCTACAATTGCGCATTGTGATATTAAGGCCAAATACGGTCCGTTAAGAAATATATGATACGCTATAGATTTTGTGATTTACTAAGGCCCAGTATGGCCTGTCAAGAGACTTATTAACCTAATATTGCCCGATGTCATACATTAAAGTCCAATATGGTCTGCTAAGAATATGACGCATTCCCATTATGATGCATTTAGGCCCATTTGCTCGATGTGATACATTAAAGTCCAATATGGCCCGTTAAGAATATGACGCATTCCGGTTATGATCCATTTAGGCCTATTTAGTCCGTTAACACACTTATAACACACTGTTGCTATTTGTTATCAATTAAAGCAATATATGGTACGTTAAGATATATATGACTTACTAGTGCCCATTGTGATTCATTAAGGACCAATATATTCCGTCAATACATTTATGACCTACTGTTGCTCGTTTTGATGCGTTAACGCCCGATAAAGTCAATGAAGTATATATGACCTACGATTGCCGTACGTTAAGAGGTTGTGATCGATTAAGGCCCAATATTGAACGTTAAGAAATATATGACATATTATTTCCTGTTGTTATCCAGTAAAGCCGAATATGGTTCGTTATGAAATGTATCCCCTAATATTACCCGTAGTGATCCATTATGGCCTTACATGGTCAATTAAGACATATATGATCTACGATTTCCCGTTGTGTTTCATTAAGGCCAAATATGGTCCGTTAAGACATACATGACATGCTATAACTTTTGTGATTTATTAAGGCCCAATATGGTCTGTTAAGAAATTTATTAACCTAATATTCCTTATGTGATACATTAAATTCCAATATGTTCCGTTGAAGAATTTGACGCATTGCCCGTTATGATCCATTTAAGCCCATTTAGTCTGTTAACACAGTTTCTTTTCTTTTTGGGTAAAGGGTTACCCCGGTGAAATTAGGAAGAAAACCTTCCTCAGTATTCAAGTATGACATGCCATCATGAGTAAAGACCAGCTCAGCTACCCTAACCAACATCCAACGAAAGAAAACCACGGCTCACAAACTAGCCGAAAAACAATCATAAACACATATATCACAACCTAGCCACAATCATCATCTTCAATCAGCAAACCCCTCGGAAGCTTACAATCTTGAAGAATCAAGAAAACTTGTACCAAGCCTTTAAATCTAAACGTGTGAAGTTTGACCCGAAGTGTAGTGAGAATCACCTCCACTAACTTCTTCGGAGGAGTCCGTTAAGATATATTGCCATACTATTGCCATTTGTGATCCATTAAAGCACAATGTGGTCCGTTAAGATATATATGACCTACTAGTTCCCGTTGTGATTCATTAAGGACCAAATATGGTCCGTTAAGACATACATGACATGCTATACCTTTTGTGATTTATTAAGGCCCAATATGGTTTGTTAAGAAATTCATTAACCTAGTATTCCTTATGTGATACATTAAATTCCAATATGCTCCGTTAGGAATTTGACGCATTGCCCGTTATGATCCACTTAGGCCCATTTAGTCCGTCAACACAGTTTTTTTTCTTTTTGGGTAAAGGGTTACCCCGGTGAAATTTTATAACACAAACCAAACAAAACAAGTGAGGAAGAAAACCTTCCTCAGTTCTCAAGTGTGACATGCCATACATGAGTGAAGACCAGCTCAGCTACCCTAACCAACATCCAACGTAAGAAAACCACGGCTCACAAACTAGCCGATAAAAACAATCATAAACGCATATATCAAAACATAGCCACAATCATCATCTTCAATCAGCAAACCCCTCGGAAGCTTCCAATCTTGAAGAATCGAGAAAACTTGTACCGATCCTTTAAATCTAAACGTGTGAAGCTTGAACTGAATTGTAGTGAGAATCACCTCCACTAACTTCTCCGGAGGAGTCCGTTAACACAGTTATGACATACTATTGCCATTTGTGATCTATTAAAGCACAATATGGTCCGTTAAGATATATATGACCTACTAGTTCCCGTTGGGATTCATTAAGGACCAATATGTTCCGTCAAGACATTTATGACCTACTATTGCTCGTTTTGATCCGTTAACGCCCGATAAAGTCAATGAAGAAATATATGACCTTCGATTGCCTGTTGTGATCTATTAATGCCCAATATGGTCCGATACAATATATATGACCTACTATTGCTCGATTTTATTCATTAAGGCCCAATATGGTTCGTTAAGAATTATATATGACCTACAATTGCTCGTTTTGATTCATGAAGGCTCAATGTGGTCCGTTAATAACTATATGGCCTACTATTCTTGTTGTGATTCATTAAAGCCAGATATAGTCTGATAAGAGATTTATGACCTACTATTGCCCGTTTGATCAACTAAACCCAAATACGGTCTGTTATAATTACGACCTATTGTATTCCGTTGTGATCCATATAAGTCTAAGAAGTTCCATTAAGACATATATGACCAACCATTGCACGTTGTGATCCACTAATGCATAATATGGCCCAGCAAGACATAAATGACGTACTATTGCAAGTTGTGATCCATTATCACTCGATGTGGTCTATGGAGACATATATTACATACTGTTCATGTTCTTATAAGAACTATGATTGCCCGTTGTGATCTATTAGTGCCGGATATGGTCGTTAAGACATATATGACATACATGGGCCCAATATGGTACGTTAAGAGGTGGTGAACGATTAAGGCCCAATATTGTATGCTAAGAAATATATGATCTATTATTGCCCGTTGTGATCCATTAACGCTCAATATAGTTTGTCTTGACATGTATCGCCTATTATTGCCCGTACTGATGCATTAAGGCCTTATATGGTCAATTAACACATATATGATCTACAATTGCCCGTTGTGATTCATTAGCCAGATACGGTCCGTTAAGACATATATGACATGCTATACATTTGTGATTTACTAAGGCCCAGTATGGTCTGTCAAGACATTTATGAACCTAATAGTGCCCGATGTGATACGTTAATGTCCAATATGGTCCTTTAAGAATGACGCATTCCCGTTATGATCCATGTAGGCCCATTTAGTCTGTTAACACACTTAAAGCAATATATGGCCCGCTGTGATTCTTTAAAGACCAATATATTCCGTCAAGACATTTATGACCTACTGTTGCTCGTTTTGATCCGTTAACGCCCGATAAAGTCAATGAAGATATATATGACTTACGATTTCCGTTGTGATCTATTAGTGCTGAAAATGGTCGTTAAGACATAGATGACCTACTAGGGCACAATATAGTACGTTAAGAGGTTGTGATCGATTAAGGCCCAATATTGTACGTTATGAAATATATCCCGTTGTGATCTATTAACAATATGGTTCGTTAAGACATGTATCACCTATTATTGCCCGTAGTAATTAAGACATATATGATCTACAATTTCCCGTTCTGATTCATTAAGGCCAAATATGGCCCGTTAAGACATACATGACATGACCTTTTGTGATTTATTAAGGCCCAATATGGTCTGTTAAGACATTTATTAACCTAATATTTCTTATATGATACATTAAATTCCAATATGCTCCGTTAAGAATTTGACGCATTGCCCGTTATGATCCATTTAGTCCGTTAACACACTTATGACATGCTATTGTCATTTGTGATCCATTAAAGCACAGTATGAGATATATATGACCTACTAGTTCTCGTTGTGATTCATTAAGGACAATATGTCCCATCAAGACATTTATGAGCTGCTATTGGTAGTTTTGATCCGTTAACGCCCGATAAAGTCAATGAAGAAATATATGACCTACGATTGCCAGTCGTGATCTATTAATGCCCAATACGATCCGATAAGACATATATGACCTACTATTGCTCGGTTTTATTCTTAAGGCCCAAATAGTTCGTTAAGAATTATATATGACCTACAATTGCTCGTTTTGATTCATTAAGGCCCAATGTGGTTTGTTAATAACTATATGACCTACTATTCTTGTTGTGATGAAATTAAGGCCCGTTAACGTCCGATAAGAGATTTGTTAGCTATTATTGCCTGTTTGATCAACTAAACCCAAATACGATCTGTTATGATTACGACCTATTGTATTCCGTTGTGATCCATATAGGTCTAAGAAGTTCCATTAAGACACATATGACCTATCATTGCACGTTGTGATCCACTAATGCATGACGTACTATTGCATATTGTGATCCATTATCACTCGATTGGTGTATGGAGACATATATTACATCCTGTTCATCTTCTTATATGAACTATGATTGCCCGTTGTGATCTATTAGTGCTTGCTATGGTCGTTAAGCCATAGATGACCTACTAGGGCCCAATATGGTACGTTAAGAGGTGGTGAACGATTAAGGCCCAATAATATATGCTAAGAAATATATGACGTTTTATTGCCCGTTATGATCCATTAAAGCTCAATATAGTTCGTTTTGACATGTATCACCTATTATTGCCCGTAGTGATCTATTAAGGCCTTATATGGTCAATTTAGACATATATAATCTAGAGTTGCCCGTTGTGATTCATTAGCTAAATACGGCCCGTTAAGACATATATGACAAGTTGTACCTTTTGTGATTTATTAAGGCCCAATTTGGTCTTTTAAGACATTTATTAACCTAATATTCCTTATGTGATCCATTAAATTCCAATATGCTCCGTTAAGAATTTGACGCATTGCCCGTCAGGATCCATTTAGGCCCATTTAGTCCGTTAACACAGTTATGACATACTATTGCCATTTGTGATATGTTATAAAGCACAATTTGGTCCGTTAAGATATATATGACCAACTAGTTCCCATTGTGATTCATTAAGGACCAATATATTCCGTTAAGACATTTATGACCTACTATTGGTCGTATTGATCCGTTAACGCCCGATAAATTCAATGAAGAAATATATGACCTACGATTGCCTGTTGTGATCTATTAATGCCCAATATGGTCCGATAAGACATATGACCTACTATTGCTCGGTTTAATTCATTAAGGCCCAATATAGTTCGTTAAGAATTATATATGACCTATAATTGCTCGTTTTGATTCATTAAGGCCCAATGTGGTCCGTTAATAACTATATGACCTACTATTCTTGTTGTGATTCATTAAGGCCCGATATCGTCCGATAAAAATATGACACATTCCCTTTTATGATCCATGTAGGCCCATTTAGTCCTTTAACACACTTATAACACAATATTGCCATTTGTGATCAATTAAAGCATTTTATGGCCCGCTGTGATTCATTAAAGACCAACATATTCAGGAAAGACATTTATGACCTACTGTTGCTCGTTTTGATCCGTTAACACCCGATAAAGGCAATGAAGATATATATGACTTACGATTTCCCATTGTGATCTATTAGTGCCGAATATGGTCGTTAAGACATAGATGACCTACTAGGGCACAATATAGTACGTTAAGAGATTGTGATCGTTTAAGGCCCAATATTGTACGTTAAGAAATATATGACCTATTATTTCCCGTTGTGATCCATTAAAGCCCAATATGGTTCGTTATGACATTGTATCGCCTATTATTGCTCGTAGTGATCCAAAAAGGCCTTATATGGTCAACTAAGACATAAAATCTACGATTTCCCGTTGTGATGGCGAAATATGGTCCGTTAAGACATATATGACATGCTATACATTTTGTGGTTTATTAAGGCCAAATATGGTCTGTTAAGACATTTATTAACCTAATATTCCTTATGTGATATATAGTCTCCAATATGCTCCGTTAAGAATTTGACGCATTGCCCATTATGATCCATTTAGGCCCATTTAGTCCGTTAACACAGTTATGACATACTATTGCCATTTGTGATCCATTAAAGCTCAATATGGTCCGTTAAGATATATATGACCTACTAGTTCCCGTTGTGGTTCATTAAGGACCAATATATTTTGTCAAGACATTTATGACCTACAATTGGTCGTTTTGATCCGTTAATGGCCGATAAAGTCAATGAAGAAATATATGAACTGCGATTGCATGTTGTGATCTATTAATGCCCAATATGGTCCGATAAGACATATATGACCTACTATTGCTCGGTTTTATTCATTAAGACCCAATGTGGTCCGTTAATAACTATATGACCTACTATGCTTGTTGTGATTCATTAAGGCCCGATATTGTCCGATAAGAGATTTATGACCTATTATTGCCCGTTGTGATTAACTAAACCCAAATACGGTCTGTTATGATTACGACCTATTGTATTCTATTGTGATCCATATAGGTCTAGAAGTTCCATTAAGACACATATGACCTACCATTGCACGTTGTTATCCATTAATGCATAGTATGGTCCATCAAGACATAAATGACGTACTATTGCGTGTTGTTATCCATTATCACTCGATGTGGTCTATGGAGACATATATTACATACTGTTCATGTTCTTATATGAACTATGATTGCCCGTTGTAATCTATTAGCGCCGGATATGGTCGTTAAGACATAGATGACCTACTAGGGCCCAATATGGTACGTTAATAGGTAGTGAATGATTACGGCCCAATATTGTACGCTAAGAAATATATGACCTATTATTGCCCTTTTTTTTGGGTAAAGAGTTACCCCAGTGAATATATTAAAACCAACTAACCAAAAAAGCACAAGTAGGTGGCAGAGTACCACCTAGTTCACGTATGTGACATGCCATAAACGCGGAAACAAAGATAAGCAAACAACAACCTGTCCATCTAGGAAAACAAAGAAGATAATAAGCACATTACAAGACGGGTATATTAAAGAGTATCAAAGTCAATCTCCCAATCCTTTAGGATCTTCCTCACACGTCTTGTATCCTTGAACTTTAACGACATTAGCTTCAGTCTGACAGTGTTGACAATGATTTCAGTAACTTTCTCAGGAGGTCTAAGCTGATTATTGAAAAATATCGAGTTCCTTTCTTGCCAAACATAGTATGCCATAGCAGCCACTAACAACTTACCAATAATCGAAATAATGGACCTAGACTTCGACTTTGGAATCAGCCATGCACCATTATCATTCAAAGAAGAATCGACCGAACTTATGTGAGCCATCTCACGAATAGTGAGCCAAATCTTAGAAGAATACCTGCACTCAAAGAAGAGGTGTTCATGCGAATCAATATTACCCTGACAAAACAAGCAACACATCATATTCATGCACCCCATCCTGTTGGCGTTCCATTTCCTTAACCGATCTTGGGTAACTAGCTTCCTCTTGAAAATCAGCCAAAGCACAAATGCATGTCTTGGAATACAATGAGAGAACCAAACCATGCTGCACTAATCAACCTCCTGCTCCCGATATGGAATAGCATCCCAAGTTTCTCTAGAACTATACGGAATCAACACACCATCTTCACCTCTCCATAACACCAAATCTATCGCATCCTCTCTAAGTTGGATCTACGGAACATCAGCCAAATTCGGATACAGAGAAAGCCATCTCGTCGGCCATTGCCAAACTCCGTCGCTAATCATATCCGCCACTTTGGTAAAAATCGTAAGACCAGATTGCCTCATCATAGAAGGAGATATAAAGTCACCAATGGGGCAATTACACCAATAGTCATACCACATTGAAGTACACTTCCCATCGCCAATTTTCATCCAGAAGTAGTGTCGAACCAGGTCTCTTCCTTTGAGAATTTTACGCCATCCCCAACTACAATTTGAAGGAATAGGAATATCCCAAAAATTCCTATCTTTAATATGGTGGCTTTTCACCCAATCAACCCACAGCGAGCTTCTACCTGTAAGAATACTATTAATTTGTTTTGTCATGAGGCTTTTATTTGTATCACTAAGTCTTCTAATCCCCAATCCACCTTCGTGTTTAGGCAGACAAACTGATTTCTAGGAAACTTTTGCCTTACCTGCCATGAACAGGCCTTGACACCACAGGAAGCCTCTCATTATTTGCTCAAGTTCAATTATAACTCTAGTTGGCAGAATGAAAACAGAAGCCCAGAAAGTGTTGAGAGCTGAGAGAACTGAAAGAATGAGTTGGAGTCTACCTGCAAAAGAGACTTGTTCTTCCAATCCGAAATTCGATTCTCCATCTTCTGAATAAGAATTCTACAATCTTTGTAGATCAATTTAGACGTAATCAGCGGAACACCCAAGTATTTAATTGGGAGAACTCCTTCCTCAAAAGGAATAATGGCTAAGATTCTCCTTTTAATCCTGCTATCAACATTACACAAAAATATAGAACTTTTGGCCAAACTCGGCGTTAATCCAGACATGTATGTGAACATATTTAAAGAGTTCAAGATCATCTTCGCTGAAGCAACATCACCCCTAGCAAAAAGGAACAGGTCATCCGCAAAACACAGATTGATAATACACTGTTTAACACACCTGTTATGAAATCTAAATGTAGCGTCAAGAGTTGAAGCATCATGAAGAACAGATGTCAAGATTTCCATAACTAGCGTGAATAAGTAAGGGGACATAGGATCACCTTGTCTTAGCCCTCTTTTACCTTTAAAGTGTCCGCATATATCTCCATTAGTGCAAATGGAGAAAGACGTGGAAGTAACACAAGCCATGATCCAAGAAACCATATTACTGTGGAACCCGAAACCCATAAGGATCGACCTCATAAACTTCCAGTCAACCGTATCATATGCCTTTTGAATTTCCACCTTGATGACACATCTAGGAGGCCCTTGATTACTATGATATTTATGCAACAATTCTTGCGTGAGCAATATATTATCCGAAATGCACATGCCCGGAATAAAGGCAGATTGATTCCCAGTAACAATGCCATTCAGATCCTCAAGGATCCTACACTAATAAGCTTGCTTATGCATTTATATTTGACATTACAACATGCAATTGGCCGAAAGTCAGTAACAGTGGCCGGAGTAGAGACCTTTGGAATCAGCGCAATCAAAGTGTGATTAATCTCTTTCAGAATTTGGCCAGAGGCGAAAAATTCATGAATAGCCTGGCATACCTCATCTCCAACAATGTTCCAAGAGTGTTTAAAGAAAGCTGAAGAGAATCCATCCGGGTCTGGAGCCTTGTTAGCACCAATGGAGAACATGGCACTCTTAATATCCGTATTAGAGAAAGGCCGGACCATGTGATCAGCCTTAATACTATCAATCCGATTAAAAAAAAGGTCACTAGTACGCATTAAACCCGTGGTTCCCTCCTGTCCAAAAAAATTCTCATAGTGGCACACAAGAGCTTTCGCTACATCCACACCTTCAACGATGACACCATTAACATCCTTGATAACGTCAATTCTGCTCCTGTGATTTTTGCATTTTAAGGTCTTATGAAAAAAAAGACGAGTTTGAATCTCCAACTTCCAGCCATTTAACTTTAGATTTCTGCTTAAGAAACCTCTCTTCATCAATTAGTGCATCCTGGAAACGTTTTAGGCATCCAACCTCCTTACTTTTCAGGTCGGAATCATTCGGCTACGAATCCATCATACTTTGAACATTATCCAGATCTGAACACAAGGCATTAACCTTGTTATGAAGATCCCCTTGTTTAACAAAAAGCGATCTAAGAGGATGTTTCAGCGATCTTAACTTCTTGACCACTTGAAATGTTTTAACTCCTTCAACATGGGCATCCCAAGCATTTGACTATACCCGAAATTCAGGTTTGTACACCAAAAGGTTAGCAAACTTAAATGGCTTTGGCTTTTTAATTTTGTCCTTAAGAATTTTCAATATGCATGAGCAATGATCAGAAACCTGGTATGGCTTGAAGTAAGCAGAGGCATCTGAATACTTATTAAGGAATGGAACGTTAGCCATGAGACGATCAATTTTCTTAAGGATACCAACCCCTTTCTTGGGCTTTTGATTCCAAGTATAGTGGAGACCAGAACAGTTAACATCAAGCACCTCAATATCCACCACACAAGCCTTGAAATCTCTCATACTCATATCGACTGATGATGATCCCGCAGATGAGTCCTAAGGTTTAGGGCCGCATTGAAATCTCCAAGAACAACCCATGGTTTATCACAAGCAAATGCCTTATGAAGTCTAAGATTATCCCACAGTTCTGGTCTATCCATATAATAGCTCTTCGAATAAACAAAGGAACAATACATCTGATTATTATTATCTTTGAACATAATTTGGGCATGAATACCTGATCAGTTTGCAACAAAACCATGTCACTATTCCATCCCAAAATTATTCTAGTACCTTTAGTATAAAGATTTCCAGTTGACGTCCAACTCCATCTTCTATTAATTCTAGTACATAGCTTAAACAGTTTTGAAACATCCACATGCGATTCCAAAATTGCACAAATTGATAATTTAAACTCAAGAATAGCATTTTGGACCGCATTTTGTTTTAGGGGATGGGTCAAACCCCTTATGTTCCAAGCAACAATACTATCCATCAACACACCCATCAGCAGGAGTGCTTGCCCCTGTAGGATTGATACCCGCAGACATAAATTTTGCTGTATCATTTTCCATTTCTAAAACCTCATCCTCATCAGAGTCATATTGACCTCCTCATCCTCATTGCTTAGACATGAAAACGAATTACTAACCTTGATAACAAGAACAATTTTTGACGTCCCAGCCTGAGAAATCGCCTCACGCTTCTGAACTGGTCTGTATTCAAATTTCTTCTTAGGTTTATGAAGTTGTATACCCGGTTTACTAACAGCTGGACTTTTCTTCTTATTGACTTCAATAAAACCCTCATCATCCACCTTTTGCTTAAGTTGCTGATCAGCGCTTGAATTAACTCTAGACGGGCACTCCTCACTTATGTGTCCAAAAACACAGCATAAATTACACCTTGGTGGTTTCCATTCATACTCAATATGAATTGATCCCATCAACATCCCACCCTCTTCAATATTAGGAATAGCCACGGAAAGGTTTTCCTTCAGCTCTTTATCAGCATCAATTTCAACCACAGCCCTAGCAAAACTACTCTTACCCCAAGAGTTCAAGCACATATTATCAGTGTATTTATCTAGAAGTTTCGGTTTACCAATCTTCGAGGCGAGCAAACTTAGGCCATCATCTGTATAAGCTGCTAGCGGAACATCATGGAATTTCACCCATACAAGCACTCGTTTCAGCTCATCCTATTTTAACTCCACATTTGTTGCCCATGGTTTTAAGAAAATAGGGATGTTACGGATTAACCATGGCCCTTCCATCAACACTTGTTACATGCCATCCTTATCAGAAAATTTAAAAAAGAAAAAACCCCTAGAATTCATCATACTTTTTTCCAGCCCATATTTGCTCCAATTTGTTCTAGCAAAATAGTCAACAACTGGAAACGCCAAACGCTTACCCAAGAAGTATCCATATAAAACGTTCTCAAATCTACTCTGGACCTTCCTTACCGATTCAATTGGAATAGTTACATCAACGTTCTCAATATCACTATTAGTCTCCAAGTATTTGAAGTTCACTTTGTTCATCTTTTGGGTTTTCGATACCTCAGCAAACTTTATCTGAACATCTTTTTTATTATTGTTTTTTCCAGCATTATCCACGAAATCATGGTCTTCGTTTAGCGAGGCTTGATTTTCCATTGTAGTAAACGATTCATAATCCATACCAACATTAGCGTTCCCAATGTTCCCAGGTTTTGGTAAAGATACCTTAGCAAGCGGGTCTCCCACAGGTTTTGAGAAATCGCCTCACGCTTCTGAACTGGTCTGTATTCAAATTTCTTCTTAGGTTTATGAAGTTGTATTCCCGGTTTACTAGCAGCTGGACTTTTCTTCTTATTGACTTCAATAAAACCCCCATCATCCACCTTTTGCTTAAGTTTCTTGTCAGCGCTTGAAGTAACTCTAGACAGACACTCCTCACTTATGTGACCTTACACATTACACCCGATGTTATACGTTAAAATCCAATATGTTCCGTTAAGAATATGACGCATTCCCGTTATGAACCATCTAGGCCCATTTAGTCCGTTCACACACTTATGACACACTATTGCCATTTGTGATCAATTAAAGCAATATATGGCTCGTTGTGATTCATTAAAGTCCAACATATTCGGTCAAGACATTTATGACCTACTGTTGCTCATTTTGATCTGTTAACGCCCGATAAAGTCAATGAAGACATATATGACTTACAATTTCCCGTTGTGATCTATTAGTGCCGCATATCGTCGTTAAGACATAGATGACCTACTAGGGCACAATATAGTACGTTAAGAGGTTGTGATCGTTGTATGTTAAGAAATATATGACCTATTATTTCCCGTTGTGATCCATTAATGCCCAATATGGTCTGATAAGACATATATGACCTACTATTGCGCGGTTTTATTCATTAAGGCCCAATATGGTTCGTTAAGAATTATATATGACCTACAATTGCTCGTTTTGATTCATTAAGGCCCAATGTGGTCCGTAAATAACTATATGACCTATTCTTGTTGTGATTCATTAAGACCCCACATCGTCTGATAAGAGATTTATGACCTATTATTGCCCGTTGTGATGCATTAAGGCCTTATATGGTGAATTAAGACATATATGAACTACGATTTCCCATTGTGATTCTTTATGGCCAAATATGGTCCGTTAAGACATATGTGACATGTTATACCTTTTGTGATTTATTAAGACCCAATTCGGTCTCTTAAGACATTTATTAAGCTAATATTCCTAATGTGATCCATTAAATCCAATATGCTCTCTTAAGAATTTGACGCATTGCCCGTTATGATCCATTTAGGCCATGTAGTCCGTTAACACAGTTATGACATACTATTGCCATTTGTGATCTATTAAAGCACAATATGGTCTGTTAAGATATATATGACCTACTAGTTACCGTTGTGATTCATTAAGGACCAATATATTCCGTCAAGACATTTATGACCTACTATTGGTAGTTTTGATCCGCTAACGCCCGATAAAGTCAATGAAGAAATATATGACCTACGATTGCCTGTTGTGATCTATTAATGCCCAATATGGTCCGGTAAGACATATATGAACTTCTATTGCTCGGTTTAATTCATTAAGGCCCAATATGGTTCGTTAAAATTATATTTGGCTAACAATTGCTCGTTTTGATTCATTAAGGCCCAATGTGGTCCGTTAATAACT
Organism: Scalesia atractyloides; assembly: GCA_947069175.1. Classification (NCBI taxonomy): domain Eukaryota; kingdom Viridiplantae; phylum Streptophyta; class Magnoliopsida; order Asterales; family Asteraceae; genus Scalesia; species Scalesia atractyloides. Next base: position 62,325,645 of record CAMTDV010000017.1, read on the forward strand.
ATATGACCTACTATTCTTGTTGTGATTCATTAAAGCCTGATGTCGTCCAATAAGAGATATATGACCTATTATTGACCGTTGTGATCAACTAAACCCAAATACGGTCTGTTATGATTACGACCTATTGTATTTCGTTGTGATCCATATAGGTCTAACAAGTTCCATTAAGACGCATATGACCTACCATTGCCCGTTGTGATTCATTAGCCAAATACGGTCCGTTAAGACATATATGACATGCTATACCATTTGTGATTTACTAAGGCCTAGTATGGTCTGTCAAGACATGTAAGAACCTAATAGTGCCCGATGTGATGCGTTAAAGTCCAATATGGTTAGTTAAGAATATGAGGCATTCCCGTTATGATCCATGTAGGCCCATTTAGTCCGTTAACACACTTATAACACACTATTGCCATTTGTGATCAATTAAAGCAATATATGGCCCGTTGTGATTCACTAAAGACCAATATATTCCGTCAAGACATTTATGACCTACTGTCGGTCGTTTTGATCCGTTAATGGCCGATAAAGTCAATGAAGATATATATGACTTAGGATTTCCCGTTGTGATCTATTAGTGCCGAATATGGTCGTTAAGACATAGATGACCTACTAGGGCACAATATGGTACGTTAAGAGGTTGTGATCGATTAAGGCCCAATATTGTACGTTAAGAAATATACGACCTATTATTTCCCGTTGTGATCCATTAAAGCCCAATATGGTTCGTTATGTCATGTATCGCCTATAATTGCCCGTAGTGATCCATTAACGCCTTATATGGTCAACTAAAACATATATGATCTACGATTTCCCGTTGTGATTTATTAAGGTCAAATATGGTCCGTTAAGAGATATATGACATGTTATAACTTTTATGATTTTTAAGGCCAAATTTGGTCTGTTAAGACATTTACTAACCTAATATTCCTTATGTGATCCACTAAATTCCAATATGCTCCGTTAAGAATTTGACGCATTGCCCGTTATGATCCATTTAGGCCCATTTAGTCCGTTAACACAGTAATGACATACTATTGCCATTTGTGATCTATTAAAGCACAATATGGTCCGTTAGGATATATATATGACCTACTAGTTCCCGTTGTGATTCATTAAGAACCAATATATTTCTTCAAGACATTTATGACCTACTATTGGTCGTTTTGATCCGTTAATGCCCGATAAAGGGTCAATGAAGAAATATATGACCTACAGTTGCCTGTTGGGATCTATTAATGCCCAATATGGTCCGATTAGACATATATGACCCACTATTGCTCGGTTTACTTCATTAAGGCCCAATATGGTTCGTTAAGAATTATATATGACCTACAATTGCTCGTTTTGATTCATTAAGGCCCAATGTGGTCCGTTAATAACTATATGACCTACTATTCATGTTGTGATTCATTAAGGCCCGATATCGTCCGATAAGAGATTTATGACCTATTATTGCCCGTTGTGATCAACTAAACCCAAATACGGTCTGTTGATTATGACCTATTGTATTCCATTGTGATCCATATAACTCTCAGAAGTTCCATTAAGACACATATGACCTATTAGTGACAGATATCGTCGTTAAGACATAGATGGCCTACTAGGGCCCAATATGGTACGTTAAGAGGTGGTGAACGATTAAGGCTCAATATTGCACGCTAAGAAATATATGAGCTATTATTGCCCGTTGTGATCCATTAAAGCTCAATTTAGTTCGTTTTGACATGTGTAACCTATGATTGCCCGTTGTGATCCATTAAGGCGTTATATGGTCAACTAAGACATATATGATCTACACTTGCCCGTTGTGATTTATTAGCCAAATACGGTCCGTTAAGACATATATGACATGCTATACCATCTGTGATTTACTATGGCCCAGTATGGTCTGTCAAGACATTTATGAACCTAATAGGCCCGATGTGATACGTTAAAGTCCAATATGTTCCGTTAAGAATATGACGCATTCCCGTTATGAACATCTAGGCCCATTTAGTCCGTTCACACACTTATAACACACTATTGCCATTTGTGATCAATTAAAGCAATATATGGCTCGTTGTGATTCATTGAAGTCCAACATATTCGGTCAAGACATTTATGACCTACTGTTGCTCGTTTTGATCCGTTAACGCCCGATAAAGTCAATGAAGACATATATGACTTACGATTTCCCGTTGTGATCTATTAGTGCCGCATATCGTCGTTAAGACATAGATGACCTACTAGGGCACAATATAGTACGTTAAGAGGTTGTGATCGTTTAAGGCCCAATATTGTACGTTAAGAAATATATGACCTATTATTTCCCTTTGTGATCCATTAACGCCCAATATGGTCCAATAAGACATATATGACCTACTATTCGCGGTTTTATTCATTAAGGCCTAATATGGTTCGTTAAGAATTATATATGACTTACAATTGCTCGTTTTGATTCATTAAGGCCCAATGTGGTCCGTAAATAACTATATGACCTATGCTTGTTGTGATTCATTAAGACCCCACATCGTCTGATAAGAGATTTATGACCTATTATTGCCCGTTGTGATGCATTAAGGCCTTATATGGTCAATTAAGACATATATGAACTACCCATTGTGATTCGTTATGGCCAAATATGGTCTGTTAAGACATATGTGACATGTTATACCTTTTGTGATTTATTAAGACCCAATTTGTTCTCTTAAGACATTTATTAACCTAATATTCCTAATGTGATCCATTAAATTCCAATATGCTTTGTTAAGAATTTGACGCATTGCCCGTTATGATCCATTTAGGCCATTTAGTCCGTTAACACAGTTAGGACATACTATTGCCATTTGTGATCTATTTTTAAAGCACAATATGGTCTGTTAAGATATATATGACCTACTAGTTACCGTTGTGATTCATTAAGGACCAATATATTCCGTCAAGACATTTATGACCTACTATTGGTAGTTTTTATCCGCTAACGCCCGATAAAGTCAATGAAGAAATATATGACCTACGATTGCCTGTTGTGATCTATTAATGCCCAATATGGTCCGGTAAGACATATATGAACTTCTATTGCTCGGTTTAATTCATTAAGGCCCAATATGGTTCGTTAAGAATTATATATGACCTACAATTGCTCGTTTTGATTCATTAAGGCCCAATGTGGTCCGTTAATAACTATATGACCTACTATTCTTGTTATGATTCATTAAGGCCTGATATCGTCCAATAAGAGATATATGACCTATTATTGACCGTTGTGATCAACTAAACCCAAATACGGTCTGTTATGATTACGACCTATTGTATTTCGTTGTGATCCATATAGGTCTAAGAAGTTCCATTAAGACACATATGACCTACCATTGCACGTTGTGATCCATTAATGCATAGTATGGTCCATCAAGACATAAATGACATACTATTGCATGTTGTGATTCATTATCACTCGATTGGTCTATGGAGACATATATTACACACAGTTCATGTTCTTATATGAACTATGATTGCCCGTTGTGATCTATTAGTGCCAGATATATGGTACGTTAAGAGGTGGTGAACATAGCGCCTATTATTGCCCGTAGTGATCCATTAAGGCTTTATATGGTAAATTAAGAAATATAAGATCTACAATTGCCCGTTGTGATTCATTAGCAAAATACAGTCCGTTAAGACGTATATGACATGATATACCATTCTTGAAAATAGTTTAGCACATATGAATCACCCCAAAGATTAAAGAAAAAGGGGAACTATGTACTCACTTGGATTGTGGATGACTTGCTTAATTGTGTTTAGCAAAGCTCAAGTGTTTCCTAATAACATACAATGCGCTCGTGTTAGTAAAATAACCCAAGTCACTTTAGCTATACAACACGAGAAGGACCCCAACGGATTTAGTCAGGCAGAGCCTTGACATGCGTTGGTGGGTCCTATGTCAATCGGGTAGGGTGGCCATACTACTCGAGACAGAACCCCAACGGACTTAGTCAGGCAGAGCCTTGACATGCGTTGGTGGGTCCTAAATCAATCGGGTAGGGTGACGAATTAGTGATCGGGGGTTAAAGTACTTAAAACGGAGCAGAGCTTCGCAGGTTTAGGGGCGCTCCGTACTTGAAAAGAGCTTCGAGAGAGAAAAAGATCGATTTTTGAAATCGAAAATGAACACTGAAACTCGTCCCAAGCCGCCACTAATATACCCAAAGTTGGCCTTTCCCACGTCGCGCGAAGAGACAGGGATTCTCCCGCGTGGCGCGGGGGAGGTCGAACTGGCCTTGACTGCCACGTGTCCAGGGTAGGTATGACACGTGTCGCAACGTCGTGACACGTGTCCTCGGCCGCCTTTTTCGTCCAATCGCGTGTTTTTCTGGATTTTCATGCCGGTTCTTGTTGCGTATGCTCGGGTCTTGATTCTAAATGTTTTGGTTTTTAGTTGTGGTTCTATTGAGGGTATTTTTGGGGATTTTTATATTGATTTGGCCACCGGACTTGTATTATCGCGTTTTTTGGCATTTGAACCCTTCTATCTTGTTATTTAAGTTGTACGAAGGGTATTAAGACATATGTAACTTCGATATGGTTCCGGAAATGTTGTGAACATCATGTTGTTCGATCGTATCTTGTAAATAAAATAAACAATTTTATTAAACACAGAAACTGTCGAAAGGTACAAAGGTTGAAATTTTGCAAACGTTACACTAGGGCACAATAACGTTAAGAGGTTGTGATCGATTAAGGCCCAATATTGTACCTTAAGAAATATATGACCTATTATTTCCCATTGTGATCCATTAAAGCCTAATATGGTTCGTTATGACATGTATCCCCTTATATTGCCCGTAGTGATCCATTAAGGCCTTATAAGGTCAATTTAGACATATGATCTACGATTTCCCGTTGTGATTCACTAAGACCAAATTTGGTCCGTTAAGACATATATGACATGCCTTTTGTGATTTGTTAAGGCCCAATATGGTCTGTTAAGACGTTTATTCACCTAATATTCCTGATGTGATACATTAAATTCCAATATGATCCGTTAAGAATTTGACGTATTACCCGTTATGATCTATTTAGGCCCATTTAGTACGTTAACACACTTATGACATATTATTACCATTTGTGATCCGTTAAAGCACAATATGGTCCGTTAAGATATATATGATCTACTAGTTCCCGTTGTGATTCATTAAGGACCAATATATTATGTCAAGACATTTATGACCTACTATTGCTCGGTTTGATCCGTTAACGCCCGATAAAGTCAATGGAGAAATATATGACCTATGATGCCCAATAAAGTCCGATAGACATATATGACCTACTATTGCCCGGTTTTATTAATTAAGGCCCAATATGGTTCATTAAGATATATATGACCTTCAATTGCTCATTTGATTCATTAAGGCCCAATATGGTCCGTTAATAACTATATGACCTACTATTCTTGTTGTGATTCATTAAGGCCCAATATCGTCCGATAAGAGATTTATGAACTATTTTTGGCCGTTGTGATCAATTAAACCCAAATACGGTCGGTTAAGATTACGACCTATTGTATTCCGTTGTGATCCATATAGGCCTAAGAAGTTCCATTAAGACACATATGACCTACCATTGCATGTTGTGATCCATTATTGCAAAATATGGTCCTTCAAGACATAAATGACGAACTATTGCATGTTGTGATCCATTATCACATACTGTTCATGTTCTTATATGAACTATGATTGCCCGTTGTGATCTATTAGTGCCGGATATGGTCGTTAAGACATGGATGACATACTAGGGCCCAATATGGTACGTTAAGAGGTGGTGAACGATTAAGGTCCAATAGTATATGTACGCTAAGAAATATATGACCTATTATTTCCGGTTATGATCCATTAAAGCTCAATATAGTTCGTTATGACATGTATCGCCTATTATTGCCCACATTGATCCATTAAGGCCTTATATGGTCAATTAAGACATATATAATCTACAATTACCCGTTGTGATTCATTAAGGCCAAATGCGGTTCGTTAAGACATATACAACATGCTATACCTTTTGTTAGTTACTAAGGCCCAGTATGGTCTGTCAAGACATTTATGAACCTAATATTGCCCGATGTGATACATTAAAGTCCAATATGTACCGTGCATCCGACTCCGGATTTATTCCGGAATGTTTTATCTTCTGAAAAAGCAAATAACATGGTTCGTACGATGACGGGTGATGAAAAAAAGAGCTATGTTTTCCATTGCGGGGATAAAGCTCCTGGCTCGGATGGATACACTTCGATTTTCTTGAAGATGACGTGGGAGGTTATTGGAAAGGACGTTTGTACGGCTGTACAAGACTTTTTTGATAATGGTAAACTTCTTCATGACCTAAATCATACGATTATTTCGCTGATTCCGAAGGTGAGTACCCCCGCAGCCATTTTGGATTATAGACCTATCTCCTGCTGTAATACTTTATATAAGTGCATTAGTAAAATAGTAACGAATTGGATTAAAGAGGGTTTGGCCGATATTGTGAGCATTAATCAATCAGCTTTTGTTCCGGGCAGAAGGATTTCTAAGAACATTCTCTTAACTCAGGAGTTAATGCATAATTATCACCAAAATTATGTGTCTTCAAGGTGTGCTTTTAAAGTTGATATTCAAAAGGCATATGACACGGTAGATTGCAACTTTTTGAGGCAGACATTACTAGGGTTTGGTTTTCTTAGAATGGCGGTGAAATGGATTATGGTGTGTGTCACGACCACTTCTTTCTCGGTGGGTTTAAATGGTAATCTCTATGGATACTTTAAGGGGAAAAGGGGTTTGCGACAGGGTGACCCGATATCTCCATATCTTTTTACGTTCGTGATGGAGGTTTTAACTTTAATCTTGCAAAAACAAGTGGCATTGTCTGCGGGGTTTAGATTTCACAATAATTGTGAAAAACAGCGGATTATAAATTTATGTTTTGCTGATGATATTTTTTTTGTTTGCTCGTGGGGATGAGAATTCAGCGAAAGTTATTATGGAATCGTTAAACCTTTTTAAGATTATGTCGGGGCTGGTTCCAAGCATGAACAAGAGTACGGTATTTTTTGCTAGTATGTCAAACACTGTGAAGGATCGTATTCGTAGCTTAATGCCGTTTGAAGAGGGTACATTGCCTGCCCGCTATCTTGGGGTCCCGCTCATTACTACTAGACTTATTTATAGTGATTGCAAGAGGCTCGTAGAGAATATGGAGTCCAAAATTACAGACTGGAAAACAAAGAGCTTGTCTTTGCGGGTAGGCTTCAGTTAATCAAATCAGTTTTATCGTCCATGCACATTTATTGGGCCTCGGTCTTTATCCTGCCAAAGCGTATAATTGATGAGCTTGAAGAAAAGATGCGAAGATTTCTTTGGGCGCATGGTAATAGTATTAAAGGGAAAGCTAAAATAAAGTGTAGCAAAGTGTGTATGCCGAAAAGAGAAGGGGGCTTAGGTGTTCGTAGGGTCTTGGATATGAACAATGCTCTCATGGTTGCTCATATTTGGAGTATTCTAACGTCTAGAGAATCCTTGTGGGTTAAATGGATCCATTTGTATCGCATTCGAGACAGGAGTTTTTGGGATATTCTGGTTAAAATAATTGGTCGTGGAGTTGGAGGAAAATGTTGCAACTTCAGCCGATTATTCGGAAACATATATGGACCAAGATTGCTGATGGTGATAAAACTCTAGCTTGGTTTGATGTATGGGATGATGCATGTCCTTTGACTTCTTTTGTTACCCCTTGGATGATAGCAAATGCTGGGTTTGACATGCAAACTAAGGTCGCCGATTTGTGGGAATTTGGAGGATGGAGGTGGCCAAACACATGGGTGGACCGGTACCCAGTTCTACAAAACATTAGGGCCGTTAACTTGAATCCTAATATGCAGGATAGGGTGGTGTGGAAAACTAGTGCGGGTACTGAAATGGATTATGGTACTTCTATAGTATGGAATGATATTCACCTACATCAGAATACTGTTCCATGGGCTAATATCGTGTGGTATCCTCAAGCTATTCCTCGTCATTCGTTCTTGTTGTGGCTTAATAAACAAGAAATTGAAGACGCAAGATGTGATGAGTAGATGTTGATCCTTGGGAAATACTAACTTTAATCTCATGTGTTGCTCCTTGTGTACGTTAGGTCCAGACTCTCACAAGCATCTTTTCTGTGATTGTGCATATGCTGCTCAGATACGGCATGGTGTTAGAGATAAAGTGGATATGAGATCTGTCGATCCTTCTTGGGACGTGATCTATGAGTACCTAGTTCAATATGCGGATTCAAAGTAGGCTATTCATATAATTGGAAAACTAGTTGTTGGAGCGGCTGTTTATTTTGTATGGCAAGAGCGGAACCAATGGTTATTTTCGAACAAAAAAAGGAATGAAAGTCAACTCAAAGAGGTGATTCGGAACACGGTCCGCATGAAGCACCATACTATGAAGTTTAAGAGATCAAGCCAGGTGAATAGAGTTTTACATGCATGGAGTTTACCGCGCGGGCTGCTGATGGATGATGATGATTGCGGCTAGAGTAGTGTTTGTCCGTTTTGTGATTTTCTTTGTTTTCGTCAGTTGTGACTGGTTTATGTGTTTGTTGTTTGCGTTTGTTGCTTGTTAAACTCAAATGTGGCATGTCATATTTGAGAATTGGGGGTTCGTTTTAGGCTCTCACTTGTTTGGTTTGTTTGAGTAATATAAAATTTAACCGGGTAACCCATTACCCAAAAAGAAAAGTCCAATATGGTCCGTTAAGAATATGACGCATTCTCGTTATGATCCATTTAGGCCCATTTAGTCCGTTAACACACTTTTTTTTGGGTAAAGGGTTTACCCCGGTAAATATTAAATTCAATCAACCATAAAAATAAACAAGTGAGGCAGACAACAACCTCAGTTCTCAAGTATGACATGCCATACTAGAGTACAACGAGCAATCATCCTACGGACGCTAAACACCAATTTAGAAAACACGTCACTCGACAAGACACGTAACACTCAGTTACAAAAAACACATGCAACACCATTAGCCATATTCATCATCATATATCAGCAACCCTCTAGGAAGTCTCCATTCCTGTAGAAGAGCTCTAGTGTGACTTGTGTTCTTGAATTTCATCAAATGTAGCTTCATCCGAACTGTTGTTAGAATAACCTCAATGAGTTGATCAGCACTCCTTTTTTTTGCTAGAAAACAATCTCTGGTTTCGTTCCTGCCACACGAAATAAGTTGCCGCACCAACAACAAGCTTCCCAATAACATGAGTAGCATGCTTTGACTTCGCATATTGCACCAAATGATCAAAGATCCTTTCCCACTTGTTAGGAATCGATCCCATCCCTGCTTTATCTCGAATACCATTCCAAATCTGAGCAGCACACACACACTCGAAAAAAAGATGCTCATGGGAATCCAGACCAACCATACACAACGAACAACACATGAGGTTAAAATTAGTACTACCCGCCGAAGACCATCGACTCATTACATGCTGCGTTTTTAGTTTTTTGTTCACAAGCAGCCACATTAAAAAAGAATGACGAGGAATAGATTGGGGAAACCAAATAATACTCGCCCATGGGACTTCATTCTGATGTAGTCGAAAATCATCCCACCCTATAGCGGCACTGTAGTTCATCTCCTTTCCCGATCTAGTTCTCCACACAACTCTATCATGAAAACCCGGGTTCAGTATGATGCTCGCTATGTGTCGAAGAGCCGGAAACCGGTTCACCCACTCGTTCGGCCATCCCCATTCCCCATGGTCAGACACATCCGCAACCGTCGAGTTCATATAGAAACCAGCATTCGATATCATACGTGGGGTAATAAAAGAATTCAAAGGACATATCTCATTCCATTTATCAAACCAGACTAGCGTTTTTTTACCATCTCCCAGTTTAGTCCATACATGATGTTGAATAATCGGCCTTAGCTGTAACATTTTCCTCCAGCTCCACGTTATGTTATTTCGAATTGGTAAGTCCAAAAACTTCGATCTCGGATACGATATGAATAGATCCACTTAACACACTTATAACACACTATTGCCATTTGTGATTAATTAAAGCAATATATGGTAAGATACATATGACTTACTAGTGCCCGTTGTGATTCATTAACGACCAATATATTCCTTCAAGACATTTATGACCATAGTGTTGCTCGTTTTGATCCGTTAACGTCCGATAAAGTCAATGAAGATATATATGACCTACGATTGCCCGTTATGATCTATTAGTGCCGAATATGGTCGTTAAGACATAGATAACCTACTAGGGCACAATATAGTACGTTAATCGGTTGTGATCGATTAAAGCCCAATATTGTACGTTATGAAATATATGACCTTCTATTTCCGGTTGTGATCCATTAAAGCCCAATTTGGTTCGTATGACATGTATCGCCTAATATTGCCTGTAGTGATCCAATAAGGCCTTCTATGGTCAATTAAGACATATAGGATCTACGATTGCCCGTTGTGATTCATTAAGAACAAATTTTGGTCCGTTAAGGCATATATGACATGCTATACCTTTTGTGATTTATTAAAGCCCTATTTGGTCTGTTAAGACATTTATTAGCCTAATATTCCTGATGTGATACATTAAATTCCAATATGCTCCGTTAAGAATTTGACGCATTTCCCGTTTTGATCCATTTAGGCCCATTTAGTCCATTAACACAGTTATGGCATACTATTACCATTTTTTTGGGTAAAGGGTTACCCCGATGATTCTATATATTTACAACCAAAGCAAAACAAGTAGTGAGGATATTCCACACTAGTGTGACATGCTATACCTTTTGTGATTTACTAAGGCCCAGTATTGTCTGTCAAGATATTTATGAACATAATCGTTAGAAACAAGGGTACAATCAAGATATTGTCTGTCAAGACATTTGGGTTTAGTTGATCACAACAGGCAATAATAGGTTATAAATCTCTTATCGGACGATATCAGGCCTTAATAAATCACAACAAGAATAGTAGGTCATATAGTTATTAACGGACCACATTGGGGCTTAATGAATCAAAACGAGCAATTGTAGGTCATATATAATTCTTAACGAACCATATTGGGCCTTAATGAAAAAACCGAGCATTAGTAGGTCATATATGTCTTATCGGACTATATTGGGCATTAATAGATCATAACAGGCAATCGTAGGTCATATATTTGTTCATTTACTTTATCGGGAGTTAACGGATCAAAACGAGCAATAGTATGTCATAAATGTCTTCACGGAATATATTGGTCCTTAATGAATCACAATGGGCCATATATTGCTTTAATTAATCACAAATTGCAATAGTGGGTTATAAGTATGTTAACGGACTAAATGGGCCTAAATGGATCATAACGGGAATGCGTCATATTCTTAACGGACCATATAGGACTTTAATGTATCACATCGGGCAATATTAAGTTCATAAATGTCTTCGCACACAATACTGTAGTAAATCACAAAAGGTATAGCATGTCATATGTCTTAACGAACCGCATTTGGCCTTAATGAATCACAACGGGCAATTGTGGATCATATATGTCTTAATTGACCATATAAGGCCTTAATAGATCACTAGGGGTAATAATAGGCGATACATGTCAAAACGAACTATATTGAGCTTTAATGGATCACAACGGGCAATAATAGATCATATATTTCTTTGTATACAATATTGGGTCTTAATTGTTCACCACATCTTAACGTACCATATTGGGCCCTAGTAAGTCATCTATGTCTTAACGACCATATCCGGCACTAATAGATCACAACAGGCAATCATGGTTCATATAAGAACATGAACAGTATGTAATATGTGTCTCCATAGACCACATCGAGTGATAATGGATCACAACGTGCAATAGTACGTCATTTATGTCTTGATGGACTATATTATGCATTATTGGATCACAACGTGCAATGGTAGGTCATATGTGTCTTAATGGAACTTCTTTGGCCTATATGGATCACAACGACATACAATAGGTCGTAATCTTAACAGACCGTATTTGGGTTTAGTTGATCACAACGGGCAATACTAGGTCATAAATCTTTTATCGGACGATATCGGGCCTTAATGAATTCCAACAAGAATAGTATGTCATATTGTTATTAACGGACCACATTGGTCCTTAATAAATCAAAACGAGCAATTGTAGGTCATATATAATTCTTAACGAACCATATTGGGCCTTAATGAACAAAACCGATCAATAGTAGGTCATATATGTTTTATCGGACTATATTGAGCATTAATAGATCACAACAGGCAATCGTAGGTCATATATTTCTTCATTGACTTTATCGGGCGTTAACGAATCAAAACGAGCAATAGTAGGTCATAAGTGTCTTGAACGGAATATATTGGTCCTTAATCACAACGGGAACTAGTAGGTCATATATATCTTAACTAACCATATTGTGCTTTAATGGATCACAAATGGCAATAGTACGTCATAACTGTGTTAACGGACTAAATGCGCCTTGCGTCAAATTCTTAACGTAGCATATTGGAATTTAATGTATCACATCAGGAATATTAGGTTAATAAATATCTTAACAGACCATATTGGGCCTTAATAAATCACAAAAGGTATAGCATGTCATATATGTCATAACAGACCATATTTGGCCTTAATGAATCACAACGGGCAATCGTAGATCATATATGTCTTAATTGACCATATAAGGCCTTAATGGATCACTACGGGCAATAATAGGCGATACATGTCATACCGAACCATATTGGGCTTTAATGGATCATAACGGGAAGTAATAGGTCATATATTTCTTAACGTACAATATTGGGCATTAATCAATCACAACCTATTAACGTACCATTTGTGCCCTAGTAGGTCATCTATGTCTTAACGACCATATTCGGCACTAATAGATCATAACGGGTAATCGTAGGTCATATACATCTTCATTGACTTTATCCGGCGTTAACGGATCAAAACGAGCAACAGTTGGTCATAAATGCCTTGACGGAATATATTGGTCGTTAACGAATCACAAAGGGCCATATATTGCTTTAATTGATCACAAATGGCAGTAGTGTGTTATAAGTGTGTTAATGGACTAAATGGATCATAACGGGAATGCGTCATATTCTTAACTGACCATATTGGACTTTAATGTATCATGTCGGGCAATATTAGATTCATAAATTTCTTGATAGACAATATGGGCCTTAGTAAATCACAAAAGGTATAGCATGTTAAAGAGGTTATGTTTTCCATTGGTAATAGTAAGGCTCCGGGTCCAGATGGTTATTCAGCGGCTTTCTTTAAGCATTCATGGGATGTAGTAGGTAATGATGTCTCTCAAGCCATTCCACAATTTTTTTGGAAGGAGATAAATCATACGATTTTGGCTCTCATTCCTAAGGTAACCACTCCTGATTCAGTTTTGGATTACTGTCCTATTTCTTGTTGTAATGTTTTATACAAGTGCATTAGTAAGATCATTACGAATAGGATTAAGGTTGGGCTAGATGATATTCTTGATATTAACCAATCGACTTTTATTCCGGGTAGACATATTTCGGATAACATTTTGCTTACTCAAGAGTTGATGCATAAGTATCATCGTCCTATTGGGCCTCCTAAATGTGCTTTTAAAGTTGATATTCAGAAGGCTTATGATACGGTTGATTGGGCGTTCTTGAGGTCTTTGCTGATCGGGTTTGGCTTTCATCGCAGGATGGTTCATTGGATTATGGTTTGTGTTACTTCTATATCTTTTTCTATAGGTGTTAATGGCAACATTCATGATTATTTTAGAGGTAAAAGGGGCTTGCGTCCAGGTGATCCAATGTCGCCTTATTTGTTTACTCTGGTGATGGAGTCGTTGACTTTAATTTTGAAGGATTTGGTAGCTAAATCTCCAAATTTCAGATTTCACAATCTTTGCCAAAAACAGAAAATTGTTAATGTTTGTTTTGCAGATGATTTATTTCTGTTTGCTAGAAGTGATGTAAATTCAGCTAGAATCATTATGGAGGGTTTAGAGAGATTCAAGAATATGTCGAGGCTTGTTCCAAGTGTTGCTAAGAGTACGGCTTTTTTTGGTAATGTTCCTTTGGAGGACAAACAAGCTATTTTACAGTTGATGCCGTTTGATGCAGGTTCTCTTCCGGTTTGTTATTTGGGTGTTCCTCTTCTCTCTACTAGATTGTTGTATAAGGATTGCAAGATTTTGGTTGAGAGATTGGAAGCTAGAATTGTTAGTTGGAAGAACAAAACTTTATCATTTGTAGGTCGTCTTCAATTAATCAAATCAGTTTTGTCTTCTATGCATATCTATTGGGCTTCGGTTTTCATCCTTCCTGCTCGTATCATTGATGATTTAGAGAAGAAAATGCGTGACTTTCTTTGGTCTCAAGGTCCGATGAAGAAAGGGAAAGCCAAAGTGAATTGGAGTGATGTTTGTTTGCCTAAACTTGAGGGGGGTTTGGGTATTCGGAGAATTCATGATATGAATGTTGCTTTAATCATTACTCATGTGTGGAGTATTATTACTAGACGGAACTCTCTTTGGGTTAATTGGATTTATGATCATAGGCTTAATGAGAGATCTTTCTGGCATGTTAGATCAAAGAAGGATTGTTCTTGGTGTTGGCGGAAAATGCTCCAATTACGTGATCGTCTTCAGCCTCATATCATAGCCAAATTGGGAATGGTGTGTCTACTTCAGCCTGGTTTGATTCGTGGGCGTCCATTGGTCCTCTCTATTCTTTCATATCTTCTCAGGAGATGCATCGAGCTGGGTTTGATCTTTCTTCCAAAGTTTCGGATATTGTGGGGGCTGATTCGTGGTTATGGCCGCGAGCTTGGTTTGATTTATTTCCTGTTCTTATTAATATTCAGCCTCCTGTTATTCAATCATATGGAAGATTCTTTTGTTTGGCGTCGGTTTGATGGTGTGGGTTTGATTATTCTGCATCCATCGTTTGGGATACATTGAGAGCTCGTAATGATAGAGTTCCGTGGGTTGATTTGGTTTGGTTTGCTGATTGATCCCGAGGCATGATTTTCTTCTTTGGCTGATTTGTAAGAGGAAGTTGAAGACTCAAGACAAGTTAAGGAAATAAGGATGTTAGTGGTGCCACTAACTTAAACCTGCTTTGCTGCTCGTTATGTCAATCGGGTCCGGATTCACATGATCGTTTATTTTTTGATTGTTCGTATGCTATGCAGGTTTGGTCTATTATTAGACCGTTGGCTGGTATTCACACTTCTTCATTTAAACTTCATGAGATCATGGAGTGCTTATTGTCTATTCCTAACAAGAATTCAGTGAGGAGTATTATTGGTCGTTTGCTTTTGACTGTTGCTACCTATTTTTATTTGGCAAGATCGTAATACAAGACTTTTTAATTCAAGGAGGAGATCAGCCGTTAAGCTTGGTGAAGTTATAGTCTCTACGGTCCGTTTGAAGCTTGCTTCATTGAAGATTAAGAGATCTATGACAGGTATTAGCTTGCTGGATAAATGGAGATTGCCAATGACGTAGTCTTTAGTTGTTCTTTTTTTCTCTAGTTGTGTCTAGAGTTGTTTGATTGTTAGTTTGGTTTCCTTGGTTTTGTTTTTGCTTGTTTACACTTTCCTACTATGTTGGGATTGTGAACTAATGAGGTACTCTGCCTCATTACTTGTTTTGTTTGGTGATTGTTGTTATAATAGTGAATCGGGGTGTCCCTTTACCCAAAAAAAGGTATAGCATGTCATATATGTCTTAACGGACCGCATTTGGCCTTAATGAATCACAACGGGCAATTGTAGATCATATATGTCTTAATTGACCATATAAGGCCTTAATAGATCACTACGGGCAATAATAGGCGATACATGTCAAAACGAACTATTTTGAGCTTAATGGATCACAACAGGTAATAATAAATAAATCGTAGGTGAGTGGCTCTGGGCGATTTTAGTGATTTTAGCATAAACCCTAATTTCTTCTTTGTGTTCAAACTATTCTTGATCGATTTTAATTATTTTTGGGTAATGGGTTACCCCAGTGATTCTATATATTAAACAATCCAAAGAAAACAAGTAGCAAGGATAATCTCCCACTAGTTCAATCATGAGACACACCTCATGAAAGTAAGCCAAGCAAACAACAAAAATAACCACCAAAGCACAAGTACATCACTAGACTAAAAATCTAGAAAACTTAATCACACAAAGAAACACATTAATCTGCCTCCATTATCTGATAGTTGCCATTTATCTTACATTCACCTAGCAGCCTCCTAACATTCGCACAATTTTTGAACTTAACCCCCATCAGCTTGTACCGAACTTCTCTTCAATATCTGTTCACAAATGGTATCCGGTGGCCTAGCTTGATTCTTGAACAATCTCGCATTACGTTCTTGCCATATTATGTATGCTGCACAGGCAACAAACACTCTACTTATATAATGCGCCGCTGTTTTCGATCGAGCACGAGCCAGAAGCCAGGCCATAATGTCACTCCATCTGGAACCAACCGTAGACATACCCACCTTATCTCTAGTCTTGTTCCAAACCTGTTCAGAAAACGTACATTCAAAGAAAAGATGGTCATGGGAGTCAACATTCTCATAGCACAACAAACAGCACATCATGTTCATGTTTTCCCTTCTCGAGATGTCCCACTGGATAATTTTATCCTGAGTTAGCAATTTTCGCCGAATAATCAACCACATAAAGAAGGCATGCGTAGGGATGCACTGATTAAACCAGACTACTTTAACCCAATCCACTTCCGGCTCCCTAATCCGAATCGAATGCCAGACGCTTGAAGAAGAGAAATCGAGTATATTATCCCCATCCTTCCAGCAAATCTGATCCGCCTTATTTGGGTCCAAGTAAACCTGATCCAATTGAATCAACACTGGAAACAAATCCCTCCAAGCCGAGGGCCAAGCCCAAGTACCTTGATTATGTATATCCGCAACCGTAGCATGAAGTCTAAAACCCGCATTCGAAATGGTCCTAGGAGACAGAACATTAGATAACGGACCAAGATGACTCCAGTTATCATACCAAGCTGACGTATTAGTCCCATCACCCAATCTAGACCACACGTGATCCCTGATACTAGGCCGCATCTGAAGAAGCTTTCTCCAGCTCCAGCTACAATTCGTACCTTCCTTATATACCCAGAAACTGCGGCCTTTTAACCTGTAAGAGTAAATCCAGCTAACCCACAAGGACTCCCTCTTATTAAGAATGCTCCAAATATGTGTCGCCATAAGAGCTTTATTCGAATCTCCAAGCCGCCTAATACCCAGGCCCCCCTCATACTTAGGGACACAGATAGAATTCCATGAGACTTTAGCTTTTCCTCTATGAAAATTACCCTTCTGCGCCCACAGGAAATTCCGCAATTTAGCTTCAAGATCCTTAATAATTTGTGCTGGCAAAATAAAAACAGCGGACCAATAAACATGCAAAGCTGAAAGCACCGAGTTGATAAGCTGCAACCTTCCTGCAAAGGATAAAAATCTATTTCTCCAATTTAGAATACGCTGCTCCATCTTTTCAACTAAAACACTACAATCTCTATAGAGGAGCCGAGAAGAAATAAGCGGAACACCCAGATATTTGACCGGCAACAAGCCCTCCTCAAACCGCAAAATCTGTAGAATCTCATTTTTAACATTGGGTGAAACATTACAGAAGAAGGCAGTACTTTTTTGGATACTAGGGACCAAACCAGACATGTCCGTGAAACTAGCCAGCGCCGACATGATACAACGAGCAGAGGAAACATCACCACGGGCAAACAGAAACAAGTCATCGGCAAAACAAAGATTAATAATATGTTGTCTTTCACACCTATTGTGAAATCTATAAGAGGTATCAAGACGAGCATCCCTCTTCAAAATGCATGTCAGGATCTCCATGACAAGAGTGAATAAATACGGAGATAATGGATCTCCTTGTCTTAAGCCACTGCCACCCTTGAAATACCCATGCACATTCCCATTCACACTAATAGAGTATGACGTAGTTGACACACAAGTCATAATCCAATCCACCATTCTAAATCCGAAGCCTATAAGAACATCCTTAAGAAACTTCCAATCAACAGTATCATAAGTTTTTGGATATCCACTTTGAACGCACATCTCGGAGGCCCATAATCCCTGTGATAATTGTGCATCAACTCTTGAGTAAGCAAGATATTATCAGATATTTTCCTACCTGGAATAAAAGCCGACTGGTTAATACTGACAATCTGATTAAGCATCCCCTTCATGCGTTCCGCCAAAATCTTACTAATACATTTATAAATCACATTATAACACGCGATAGGACGATAATCCGTAAGCAGCGAAGGGGTCGTCTTCTTCGGCACAAGCACTATTAGAGTATTATTAATTTCCCGAAGGAGTTTGCCAGTCCTGAAGAAATCCATAATGGCATTCGACACCTCATGACCAATGATATGCCACGCACTCTTAAAGAAAGCTGCTGAAAAACCATCAGGGCCAGGCGCTTTATCATTACCAATCGAGAACATGGCCAATTTCACCTCATCAGCAGTAACTGGACGAACCATATGCACAGCATCCTCTGAGTTCAACTTATTCGTGAATAGTCCGGCAGGGGCCTAGAGTGACCATATCCATGGCAACTAAGAAATTGCTCATAGTGTTTCACAAGCACATCCTGGACGTTATCTCCCTCAACCAAAACACCATTAGAATCCTTGATGATATCAATTCTGGTCGAGTGATTCCTACTTATCACGGTAGCGTGGAAAAATTTCGTATTTGCATCACCAGCTTGCAACCAGTCCACTTTAGATTTTTGTAGCAAAAAACGTTCCTCATCTAAGCAAGCTTCCTGAAAATCCTTATTAATTTTTACTTCTTGCGTTCGGAGATCCACATTAAACGGATCGCTATCAATATCCTGTTGAATAGCATCCAGCTTACCTCTGAGGTTCTCAACTTTCTTGTGCAAATTACCTTGCTTCATTAAGAGAACCCGAAGTGGTTTCTTTAAAAGACGCAGTTTCTTTACCATGCAAAATTGAGGGACACCAGCAATGGCAATATCCCAATAGTTCTTCACAATATCAGTAAATTCCGGTTTGTGAACCAAGAAATTAGCGAATTTGAATGGTTTAGGTTTCAGCTTACCAGGAGAAGGGATCTTTAACAAACAAGGACAATGATCTGAAATCCTATACGGCTGAAAGACCGCATAAGAGTTAGGAAAATCAGCTAAAAATGTGGTGTTACCCATAACACGATCGAGCTTCTTTAGCAACCCCACACCTTTTTTAGGCTTTTGATTCCATGTAAAATGGAATCCCGAACTATAAATATCAGTCACCTCCAATTCAGTGACACACTCTCTAAAGTCCCTCATGCCCGCTGAACCATCTGAAGATCCCACTGAATTATCCTCCAGTTGAAGAGCTGAGTTGAAATCTCCCATAATAACCCATGGTTTATTACCCAAGAAATCTTTATGCCTAACTAGATGTTGCCATAGTTCCCGCCTAGTAACATAATAATATGCTGCATAAACAACCGAGCAGAACAAGCTCCTCTTTTCAAGCTTAAAATTCAACTGAATATGCATAACCTGATCCGTTTGGGCGAGAACCATAGCATCAAACTCCATCGGGTTCCAACCTATAATAATCCGAGTACCTTTATTACATCTACTACCATTAGAAGTCCAATCCCAACCCCTAAACACAGTTCTACATACTTTATGAAGGTTACCAATATTCACATGAGATTCTAAAATCGCACAGAAAGACAGATCAGTACTCTTAACCACATGACGAACCTCCTTTTGTTTAAGAGGCCGGTTCAAGCCCCTAATATTCCATGTTGCGAGACTAACCATTAGACACTACCGTTGTAGGAGTGCTTGCCCCTTTTTTGTGTTCAAGATTACGAGAGCCCTTAGAAAGAAATTCGTCCATTTCATTATACACTTCAACCACCTCCTCATCCTCTGAGTCTTCCTGGTTACCTTTCGCATCGTTACTACTGTGGCGTGTATCCACCTCTACCTCAGTTAACACCTCAAACAGATTACTTGAGACAACATTCCCCAACGATGGCCGAGTGGCCAGCTCATTCTTCCTTTTAACTATTATCGGCCGATACTCAAACTTTGGTTTAGGCTTATTAATCTGGAACCCTCCTTTCCTGGCTACTTTTTTACTAGGAACATTGGTGAACCCTTCCTCATCTATTCTAGGAACCAACTTGCCTTTCTTATTGCCTTGGTTCACTGGGAACCTAGGTTGATTCTGCTTAGCAATAATAGCTGTTTTTCTTGTTTGCTTGGGACATGAATCCTCAGAATGGCCAAATACACAACAGCTAGAGCATCTAAGCGGATTCCACTCATACTCGACATACATAGTTTCCTTACTAAAACCCTCCCCATTTACCTCCGGTATTGCTATCGTCAACTCCTCTTTCAATGCCTTGTCCGCTGAGATTTCTATTAAAGCTCTAGCATAACTGCTACACCCCCAAGTGTCCATACACATCGAGCTAGTATAGGAGTCCAAGAGCTTTCGAACACAAATAGCAGTAGCGATCATACTAAGGCCATCTTCTGTGTATGCAGCAATCGGAACCTCATGAATTTTCACCCAGACTTGAACTTTGGTTACCTCCTTCTTTTCCAACTTTGTTGTCGGCGTCCATTCATTTAGGAAAAGCGGTTGTGACCGTATATTCCATGGACCCTCCTTTAGAGCATCCAGCATACCTTTTTGATCCGCAAACTTAAAGAAGAAAAAACCATTCGCATTCATCATTGACTTCTGTAATCCAAATTTCTTCCAGTTATTGCGAACAAAATACTCCACAACCGGGAAAGCAATACGATCTCCTAAGAAATACCCATATAAGGTATTAGCTAACTTACCCTTGTACAGCTCGAACAGAATCACGCGGGAGAACAACATCGCATCCCTCATGCATAACAGGACTTGCAAGAGATCTAAAGTTAACTTTTTTGGAATTCGTAGCCATAATCCGCACACGGCATAGATTTCGAGGAATCACCTTGAAAAGGACGAACCTCCTTCAAGTCTGAGCCAAACATATTACCCTCAGCTCCGACTCCTTCACGAACAACCTGACAATTGGCCACCCCAACATTAAGAGAGCCCGGCCTCTCCAAAGGGACAGGGGCCGTAACCTTAGTTAGTTCATCAATAACATTAATCAGTTTAGACTCATTGATTACTATACCACGTCGAGGAAGCACTGTGTTACCATCTATATTAACAACTCGGCTGGCAATACCCTTGAACGGCAATGGCGGCTTCCCACGATCACCCTGGTTATTATCCCCAGCTTTCTTACGTTCATCCATACCAGAAATCACTAACTCTCACTTCAAACAAGAACAGAACACACCATGCAACACGAACCCGAAGACCAGAAAACCAAAAGACCGGAAGAAAAAACCCTAATCTAGCGAAAACCCTAGCCCATG
This sequence comes from Scalesia atractyloides, assembly GCA_947069175.1. NCBI lineage: Eukaryota > Viridiplantae > Streptophyta > Magnoliopsida > Asterales > Asteraceae > Scalesia > Scalesia atractyloides. The sequence goes on from CAMTDV010000017.1 coordinate 62,347,157, forward strand.
CTTCTAACAAATCGTATAGAGGTCTTGTTAAATCTAGGTTTCTGCCTATCCAGAAGGACCGATAAAACAATAGATCTATACAACCAGTTCAAAACACAGATTCAGGCAGTGAATTGAGAGGAAAACCTGAAACAAGAACCCTAGTTTTAATCCGACTTCTAATGCTAACTAGTTCGTATTAGAGATCTGATAAATCAACGCACTAATAACAGACTGTTATACACCAGATGACAAAGAAAAAACTAAGATTGCATGAAGAACAAGGATCGCCATGCTAGGAGAGAGCATTAGGGTTCTCATGTATCACCCTGATCGATTTTAATTAGTGACAAGGGTTTGTCGATCCCTTTATTGGTAAGGAATCTAGATTTTACCCTAGTTCCTAATTGATTGAAGTCAGGTTTAGGATTTTCGTTCGTAGGGTTATTTTGCCATCATTCTGGTTTTTAACTTTTACGTTGCATGTTCTGATATGCTTGTATGAAGCCGCCGACCATGCAAGAGACACATTGAAAACCACCAAACTTAAAGGGTTTTGAAAACAGACCGTTCAAGATTGATGGAAATCCATTGGTGCCAAGACGGGGGGTGTTATCAAACTCACAATCTGAATCACGTAAGTTAAATGTTATTGACGAGTTAACAAAGATTACCACCCCAGTTGTATCGGAGGATAGTCTTAATGATGATTTGAAGGCGACGGCTGACCCTTTTGAAAACCCTAGTCCGCACTTGTGTAGTGAGGGTGCTGGTAATTCTGGAAAAGATTCTGATGATATCCGTTCAATTTTTTATACCCCCATGCCTGATATTGATGGGACTTATGGTATTCCTAAGTCTTTTGCATCCGTGGTAAGCAAGAAGGATAATCGCAAAGTTAATTTCAGGTTCTTGGAGTCAAAGACTAGTGTGGAGAATGCTGATGTTACCATTCCTATCGAGTCCGTTAATCACATTAAGGATAAACTTGATAATGTCTTGTATGGGTATTTCTTGGGCAAACGACTTGCTTTTCCAGTGGTAGAGTATTTTGCTAAACAAAACTGGAGCAAGTATGGGCTTGCGAAAAGCATGATGAATTCAAAGGGATTCTTCTTCTTTAAATTTAGTTCTAAAGAGGAAATGAACCAGGTTTAGCTGGATGGTCCATGGTTGATACGCAATATTCCGCTGTTCCTTAAAGCGTGGTCTCCTAATACTAAGCTGAAAAGAGAGGAGTTGAAAAAAGTACCGGTTTGGGTTAAAATTCATGATGTCCCTTTGGTTGCTTATACGGAGGATGGCCTTAGCTTAATTGCTTCTAAGATTGGATAAGCAAACAACTGATATGTGTTTGGATTCTTGGGGTAGAAGTAGTTATGCTAGGGCTATTATTGAACTAGATGCTAATGTGGATATGTTAAATTCAATATCAATAGCAATCCCTAATGCTGAAGAGGGAGGTTTTTTAAAAGAAACTCTGGGTATAGAGTATGAATGGTCCCCTCCTAGGTGTTCGAACTGTTGTGTCTTTGGTCATAATAATGATGGTTGCCCAAAAGCTGTTAAACAGCAATCTGATAAGGATCTGAAAATGAAAAATCAAGTGGATGATCAGGGGCATACCGTAGTGCACAATCAGAGGAATAAAACTACTGGTATTCATATTACCAAACCAAAGAAGAAATTCGAATATAGGCCTGTTCAACGGCCTAAAGTCACCCCAACGGCAAAACCTTTTACTCACAACTCATTTGCAGGTCTATCATCGTTAAGTGAGGATGGTTTTATTTCGGATAATGAGCAGATAGTTGAAGAGAATAATGTTACTGATTTCACTTGTGCGAATGATGGAAATGATAATAATACGGGGGCAAGCACTCCCGAAGTGATAGTTTCCAATGGATAGTATGCAGTTGGAATATAAGGGGTTTGTCTCATCCCCTAAAACAAAAGGAGATACGTCATGTTATTCAAGATAGTAAGATAAGTGTCTGTGATATCCTTTAGTCTCATGTGAATGTTCAGAATATTTTTCTTATCGCCAACAAAATTTGTTGCAAGTGGATGTGGGTTTCTAATGGGTATATTTGTGATAAAGGTACTAGAATTCTTTTGGGTTGGAATCCGGAGATTGTAGATGTTATGGTCTTGTCTCAGTCTCAGCAGGTTATACACTCTCAGCTTATTTTCCGTAGTAACAGAAAGGCTGCTCTTATATCATTTGTATACGCGAAGAATTATTATAATGAGAGAAGGGAGCTTTGGGTAATCTTAGAGCTCATAAAGTGTTTGTTCATGATAAGCCGTGGGCTGTTCTTGGGACTTTAATTCGGCTTTGAACTTGGATGATAAGTATTGTGGATCGTCAAAACTTAATTCAGGTATGCATGAATTTAAGGCTTGCATGGAAAATACCGAGTTGTTTGATGTTAATAGTTCTGGTGTTCATTTTACGTAGAATCAAAAGCCGAGGAAAGGATTGGGTGTGTTGAAAAAGATCGATCGTGTTATAGCTAATGTTCAGCTCACAATAAGGGGTTTGTCTCATCCCCTGAAACAAAAGGAGATACGTCATGTTATTCAAGATAGTAAGATAAGTGTTTGTGCTATCCATGAGTCTCATGTGAATGTTCAGAATATTTTCTTATCGCCAACAAAATTTGTTGCAAGTGGATGTGGGTTTCTAATGGGTATATTTGTGATAAAGGTACAAGAATTCTTTTGGGTTGGAATCCGGAGATTGTAGATCCTTTCTTCGTTCATGGTTCGATATTCTGGTGTCCTAGGCGTAGAGGAACCACACCAATCCATCCCGAACTTATCGTCTTATCTCAGTCTCAGCAGGTTATACACTCTCAGCTTATTTTCCGTAGTAACAGAAAGGCTGCTCTTATATCATTTGTATACACGAAGAATTATTATATTGAGAGAAGGGAGCTTTGGGGTAATCTTAGAGCTCATAAAGTGTTTGTTCATGATAAGCCGTGGGCTGTTCTTGGGGACTTTAATTCAGCTTTTAACTTGGATGGTAAGTATTGTGGATCGTCAAAAGTTAATTCAGGTATGCATGAATTTAAGGCTTGCATGGAAGATACCGAGTTGTTTATGTTAATAGTTCTGGTGTTCATTTTACGTAGAATCAAAAGCCGAGGAAAGGATTGGGTGTGTTGAAAAAGATCGATCGTGTTATGGCTAATGTTCAGCTCACAATAAGGGGTTTGTCTCATCCCCTGAAACAAAAGGAGATACGTCATGTTATTAAAGATAGTAAGATAAGTGTCTGCGCTATCCTTGAGTCTCAAGTGAATGTTCATAATATTTTTCTTATCACCAACAAAATTTGTTGCAAGTGGATGTGGGTTTCTAATGGGTATATTTGTGATAAAGGTACTAGAATTCTTTTGGGTTGGAATCCGGAGATTGTAGATGTTATGGTCTTGTCTCAGTCTCAGCAGGTTATACACTCTCAGCTTATTTTCCGTAGTAACAGAAAGGCTGCTCTTATATCATTTGTATACGCGAAGAATTATTATATTGAGAGAAGGGAGCTTTGGGGTAATCTTGGAGCTCATAAAGTGTTTGTTCATGATAAGCCGTGGGCTGTTCTTGGGGACTTTAATTCGGCTTTGAAATTGGATGATAAGTATTGTGGATCGTCAAAAGTTAATTCAGGTATGCATGAATTTAAGGCTTGCATGGAAGATACCGAGTTGTTTGATGTTAATAGTTCTTGTGTTCATTTTACGTAGAATCAAAAGCCGAGGAAAGGATTGGGTGTGTTGAAAAAGATCGATCGTGTTATGGCTAATGTTCAGCTCACAATAGAGTTTCCCTTTGCTAATGCAATTTTTCTTCCGCATCGTGTGTCGGACCATTCTCCTAGTATCCTTAAGCTCCACGGCACGGATGTAGGTAAATCTAAGCCTTTTAAATTCCCAAACTTTCTAATCCACAAAAAGGAATTCCTAGTCATTGTTAATGCAGCTTGGAGCGAGAGGATTAACGGGATTATGATGTTACAAGTGGTGAAGAAGCTCAGGTCTTTGAAGACCCCTTTTAGGAAGCTTTTGTTCAATCAGGGTAACCTTCACAATAAAGTAAATCAACTTCGTATGAGTTAGATGCGTGTGAAATGAAGGCTGATTTGGACCCGGGTAACTGTGAATTGCATGATAAGGTGAAGATTGTGTTGGACCCGTTCCTGGAACCCACAATTGATGAGGAAAGATTCTTAAAGCAAAAATCCAAAATTGATTGGTTAGAAGTTGATGATGCAACGGCGTTCTTTCACAAAACTGTCAAGTGTAGGAATCCATAGTCGTATTAATACCATTTATGATGCAAATGGAAAGCTGTATGAGGGGATAGAGGTCCCTAAAGTTTTTGTCGATCACTATTAGTGCTTTCTTGGTAAAGAGGGAGCAACGTCGATTCTGCCTTCTAATGAGTTGTTCTCCAAAAGGTTAAACACTCAAACTGCAGGTAACATGATCACTCCGTTTACTAATGTTGAGATCAAGAATGTGATTTTTGCTATGGGGAGCAACAAAGCTCCCGGGCCGGATGGATTCACGTCGGCTTTCTTCAAGGCTGCTTGGGATATTGTAGGGAAGGACATATGTAGTGCGGTGCAAGAGTTTTTCCACTCGGGAAAAATTTTAAACGAGATTAATCATACTATTATTGCTCTCGTGCCGAAGGTTCCTACTCCATTAAAAGTAACAGATTATAGGCCTATTCGTGTTGCAATGTGATTTATAAAAGTATCAGCAAGCTTATCACAAATAGAATCATAAACGGCTTATCGGAGGTTATTATGATGAATCAATCAGCTTTTATTCCTGGCAGGTGTATCTCGGATAATCATCTGCTAACTCAAGAGCTGATGCATAGTTATAATAACAACCATGGTCCTCCTAGGGTGCCTTTAAAGTGGATATCCAGAAGGCGTATGATACAGTAGATTGGAAGTTCCTTAGAGCCGTTCTTACTGGTTTCGGGTTTCACTTGACTATGATTGATTGGATCATGACTTGTGTTGAATTGGCTTCTTCTCTATCTGTGTTAACGGTAATATTCATGGGTACTTTAAGGGTCGAGGGGTTTACGTCAAGGTGATCCATGTCTCCTTATCTATTTACCCTAGTTATGGAGCTGCTTACGTCGATTCTGAACCATGCGGCTACTCTTGACTCATCTTTCAGATTTCATAACAAATGTGAAAAACAACGCATAATAAGTCTGTGTTTCGCTGATGATCTTTTCTTGTTTTCTCGTGGTGATGTTCGTTCAGCGGAAGTTGATTATGGACTCTTTAGTGAAATTCAAAGACATGTCGGGTTTGGTTCCAAGCTTATCCAAAAAGTACAGGTTTTTTCTGTAATGTACCCATCAATACGAAAAACCGGATTAAAGAGATTCTTCCTTTCGAAGAGGGCCTTCTTCCTGTCCGTTACTTGGGTGTTCCTCTAATTTCATCCAGGTTAATGTATGTGGATTGTGGTATTCTTATTGAGAAGGTGGAAAAGAGAATCGAAGATTGGAAGTCTAAGTTTCTATCGTTTGCTGGTAGACTTCAATTGATTATTTATGTGCTCTCGGCTTACACAGTGTATTGGGCTGCTATTTTTGTTCTTCCTTCTCGTCTTATTGATGATCTAGAACGGAAAATGAAGAATTTTTTATGGAGTCAAAGTTTGTTGCTCAAGGCCAAGTCCAAAGTTTCGTGGGAAAAGGTATGTCTCCCAAGGTGGAAGGTGGTTTGGGTATTCGTCGAATTAGGGATATAAATACGAGTCTCCTGATTAAGCACATGCATAGCTTTATTACTAAAAGGCAATCCCTTTGGGTTGACTGGATCTATATCAACACGTTGAAAGACAGGAACTTTTGGGATATTCCAGACAAAGGTAGTGGTAAAAGCTGGACTTGGAGGGATATATTGCGGCGTAGATATTTGGTTAGGAATCGGTTCTGGTCAGTGATTGGTAATGGTGAAGATACGTCAGTTTGGTTTGATGTGTGGTGTAGTGCTTGTCCGATTGGAGCCATATTCCAGCTAGAATTATCTACCAATTTGGGTATAATCTGCAATCAAAAGTTGCTGATTTCATTGGGAATGGTGATTGGAGGTGGCCTCCTCAATGGAGACTGTGGTTTCCAGCTTTGCACTTAATCCCTTCAGTTCAATTACGGGAAAGCGATAGAGACATTATTAGTTGGAATGAAGGAGATGGCTATATGGTTGATTTCTCTGCGACGAAAGTTTGGGATAGTGTTCGGTTTTAAAGGGTTAAAGTGGATTGGGCTAACGTCGTTTGGTTCCCTCAAGGTATTCCTAGACATCAATTTATCCTTTGGTTGGTTTGTCAAGAGAAACTGGCTACTCAAGACCGTCTGAGAAGGTGGAATGTTAAAAACAAGGGATGCATGAATCTAATGTGTTGCTTGCTTTGCTTTAAAGGTGAGGAAGATCACAAACATTTGTTCTTTGAGTGTGAGTTTTCTAGTCAGGTGTGGAAATCTGTGCGTGGGAGGGCCTATATGCCGAGCATTAAAGATGAATTACAAAGTATTATGGGATGGCTGGTCCCTCGTGCCTCATCCAAATCGTGTAAGATAATTCTTGGTAAGTTGCTTGTTGCCGCCGCGGTTGTACTTCATTTGGCAAGAGAGACTCTAGGTTCTTCAACAACCAGTTTCGTCCTCCAGAGCAAATAACGGAGCTAATTGTCAATACAATCAGAATGAAACTGCAAACAATCAAGGCCAATCAAACTAGCCAGTTTATGGAGGTTTTACGAGCATGGGATGTTAATGTAGATGATATGTCTATGTCGTCCTAGGTTGTGGTGTTTTGTTTACTTGTTTAAGTTGTTGAGGTTTGTCTTAGTTTGGCTGGTGTGTAGTTGTAACGTATGTGGCATGTCACATATGTAAATTAGTTTGGGTCTTTCCATTTCTACTTGTACTTCAATTTGGTTTAGTGATATTCACCGGGGTAACCTTTACCCAAAAAAAACGGGCAATAATAGATCATATATTTCTTAGCGTACAATATTGGGCCTTAATGGATCACCACCTCTTAACGTACCATATTGGCCCCTAGTAGGTCATCTATGTCTTAACGACCATATCCGGCACTAATAGATCACAACAGCCAATCATAGTTCATATAAGAACATGAACAGTATGTAATATATGTCTCCATAGACGACATCGAGTGATAATGGATTACAACGTGCAATAGTACGTCATTTATGTCTTGATGGACCATATTATGCATTAATGGATCACAACGTGCAACGGTAGGTCATATGTATCTTAATGGAACTTCTTAGGCTTATATGAATCACAACGGAATACAATAGATCGTAATCTTAACAGACCGTATTTGGGTTTAGTTGATCACAACGGGCAATAATAGGTCATAAATCTTTTATCAGACGATATCGGGCCTTAATGAATCACAACAAGAATAGTAGGTCATATAGTTATTAACGGACCACATTGGGACTTAATTAATCAAAAAGAGAGTAATTGTAGGTCATATATAGTTCTTAACGAACCATATTGGGCCTTAATGAATAAAACCAAGCAATAGTAGGTCATATATGTCTTATCGGACTATATTGGGCATTAATAGATCACAACAGGCAATCGTAGGTCATATTTGTTCATTGCTTTTATCGGCGTTAACGGATCAAAACGAGCAATAGTAGGTCATAAATGTCTTGACGGAATATATTGGTCCTTAATGAATCACAACGGAAACTAGTAGGTCATATATATCTTAATGGACCATATTGTGCTTTAATGGATCACAAATGGCAATAGTATATCATAACTGTGTTAACGGACTAAATGGGCCTAAATGGATCATAACGGGCAATGCGTCAAATTCTTAACAGAGCATATTGGAATGTAATGTATCACATCAGGAATGTTAGGTTAATAAATGTCTTAACAGAGCATATTGGGCTTAATAAAACACACAAGGTATAGAATGTCATATATGTCTTAATGGACCATATTTGGCCTTAATGAATCACAACGGGCAATCGTAGATCATATATGTCTTAATTGACCATATAAGGCCTTAATGGATCACTACGGGCAATAATAGGCGATACATGTCATACCGAACCATATTGGGCTTTAGTGGATCACAACGGGAAATAATAGGTCATATATTTCTTAACGTACAATATTGGACCTTAATCGATCATAACCTATTATCGTACTATATTGTGCCCTAGTAGGTTATCTATGTCCTAACGACCATATTCGGCACTAATAGATCATAACGGGCAATCGTTGGTCATATATATCTTCATTGACTTTATCCGGTGTTAACGGATCAAAACGAGCAACTGTTTGTCATAAATGTCTTGACGGAATAAATTGGTCGTTAATGAATCACAACGTGCCATATATTGCTTTAATTGATCACAAATGGCAATAGTGTGTTATAAGTGTGTTAACGGATTAAATGGGCCAAAATGGATCATAACGGGAATGCGTCATATTCTTAACGGACCATATTGGACTTTAATGTATCACATCAGGCAATATTAGGTTTATAAATGTCTTGACAGACTATACTAGGCCTTAGTAAATCACAAAATGTATAGCATGTCATATATGTCTTAACGGACCGCATTTGGCCTTAATGAATCACAATTGGCTATTGTATATCATATGTCTTAATTGACCATATAATGCCTTAATGGATCACTACGGACAATAATAGGCGATACATGTCAAAATAAACTATATTGAGCTTTAATGGATCACAACGGGCAATAATAGATCATATATTTCTTTGCGTACAATATTGGGCCTTAATCGTTCACCACCTCTTAACGTACCATATTGGGTCCTAGTAGGTCATCTATGTCTTAAGGACCATATCTGGCACCAATAGATCACAACAGGCAACCATAGTTCATATAAGAACATGAACAGTAGTAATATATGTCTTCATAGACCACATCGAGTGATAATGGATCACAACGTGCAATGTACGTCATTTATGTCTTGATAGACCATATTATGCGTTAATGGATCACAACGTGCAATGGTAGGTCATATGTGTCTTAATGGAACTTCTTAGGCCTATATGGATCACAACTGAATACAATAGGTCGTAATCTTAACAGACCGTATTTGGGTTTAGTTGATCACAATGGACAATAATAAGTCATAAATCTTTTATCGGACGATATCGGGCCTTAATGAATCACAACAAGAATAGTAGGTCATATAGTTATTAACGGACCACATTGGGCCTTAATGAATCAAACCGAGCAATTGTAGGTCATATATAATTCTTAACGAACCATATTGGGCCTTAATGAATAAAACCGAGCAATAGTAGGTCATATATGTCTTATCGGACTAGATTGGGCATTAATAGATCACAACAGGCAATCGTAGGTCTTATATTTAGTCATTGACTTTATCGGGCATTAACGGATCAAAACGAGCAATAGTAGGTCATAAATGTCTTGACGGAATATATTGGTCCTTAATGAATCACAACGGGAACTAGTAGGTCATATATATATCTCAACGGAACATATTGTGCTTTATTGGATCACAAATGGCAATAGTATGTCATAACTGTGTTAACGGACTAAATGGATCATAATGGGCAATGCGTCAAATTCTTAACGGAGCATATTGGAATTTAATGTATCACATCAGGAATATTAAGTTAATAAATGTCTTAACATACCATATTGGGCCTTAATAAATCACAAAAGGTATAGCATGTCATATATGTCTTAACGGACCATATTTGGCTTTGATGAATCACAACGGGCAATCGTAGATCTTTTATGTCTTAATTGACCATATAAGGCCTTAATGGATCACTACGGGCAATAATAGGCGAAACATGTCATACCGAACCATATTGGGTTTAGTGGATCACAACGGGAAATAATAGGTCATATATTTCTTAACGTACAATATTGGGCCTTAATCGATCACAACCTATTAACGTACTATATTGTGCCCTAGTTGGTCATCTATGTCTTAACGACCATATTCGGTACTAATAGATCATAATGGGTAATCGTAGATCATATATATATCTTCATTGACTTTATCCAGCGGTAACGGATCAAAACGAGCAACAGTTGGTCATAAATGTCTTGACGGAATATATTGGTCGTTAATGAGTCACAACTTGCCATATATTGCTTTAATTGATCATAAATGGCAATAGTGTGTTATAAGTGTGTTAACGGACTAAATGGGCCAAAATGGATCATATTCTTAACGGACCATATTGGACTTTATTTTGGGTAAAGGGTTACCCCGGTGAATATTATAAATATCAAAATAAAAACACGAGTGTGCCAGAGTGACACACTAGGCTAGACTTGGCATACCAAGCCTAGAACACAACCAAAAAAACCACATCCCCAAAACAAAATCAAAGTAAAACAACCAAGAAACAAACAAAGCCCAAACAATGGCTACAACAAACTACATAGACTATAACAGTATCCCGGTTCGATGTCCAATATCTTCAATTGGGTCTTCCATCTCTCAAGCAATAAAGGGTTTCTAGTATTCCTTCCCACCTTGAAATACATCAATTTCAGCCTCATCGTATCAAGAACGACATTAGCAACCATGGAGGCAGTACGTTGATTTTGAGAGAAAAGCCTATTGTTTCGCTCTTGCCAAATAAAATAAGTAGATGTTGCCACCACCAGTTTACTAACAATACTTTCTGCACTCTTAGACCTAGCATGATGCTCAAGCCAAACCATAACAGAGCCCCAACTAGCGTCAACCCTGTCCATGTATGCCATGTCTTTAACCTGGCTCCATACTTGCATCGCAAAAGGACAGAGGAAGAACAAATGGTCACGAGAGTCTTTATCATATCTGCAAAGTGGACAACACAAAAGATTAAGATTAGTTGCACTCCCCACATCCCAAACACCCATTCTGTCTTGAGTTTTCAATTTGTTCTTTATCACCAACCACATATGAAAAGAATGCCTCAGGATACATTGACCAAACCAAACCACATCCACCCAAGAGACCTCCTCCGGATATTATTCCAAACCTCACTAGCGCTAAAATGCCTTTGATTGCCTTGTCTATCCTTGCAAACCAGGTTATCCGCGACATTATTATCCACGGTAGGAGGAATTTGGTTATTCAGAACCGGAAAAAGATCATACCAAGTTGCCGGCCATTTCCAAGTACTATGATCATCAATGAGGTCTGACACAGTCATCTGCATACTAAAACCAGCACTTTGAATGAGTAGGAGTTATGAAATCTCAAAGAGGGCTACATGGGCACCAATTATCATTCCTGCGTTCGCTTTACCGACATCTCGAATAGTGTACCATATGAAAGGACGAACAATAGATCGAATAGAAAGAATTTTCCTCCACCCCCAACTCAACCTACCTCGATGTGGAATTTCCCAGAAATTCTTACCTTTTATCCTGTAGGAGTGAACCCACTTAACCCAAAGAGAATCTCGTTTTACAAGAAGACTCCATATATGGTTAGCTAAAAGCGACTTGTTGACATCAGAAGTGCTTCTAATTCCCAACCTCCCTCAAACTTAGGTAAACAGACATTTTTCCAAGCAACTTTTGGTTTGACAATCAGATTCGGACCCCCACTCCATAGAAAGTTGCGAATTCTTTTTTCTAGGTCACCTATAACACGAGCCGGGAACATAAATATAGATGCCCAGTAAAAATACATAGCCGACACAACAGATTTAATCAACTGAAGCCTCCCCGCAAAAGATAAGGACTTAGTCATCCAATCATCTATCTTTTTATCCACTCGATCCACAAGAATCCTGCAATCATCATCTTGGAAGAGATTAGCGGAACACCATGATACCGAACTGGGAGTTCTCCCTCATTAAACGGCATAAGAGCTAGAATTTCATGTTTGTCCTGATGAGGGACACTGCCAAAATACGTCGTGCTTTTCGCCAGATTTGGCGTTAACCCTGAGACTCTAGTAAACACATTCAATGCGTCCCTCATGATCTTAATTGAAACCGGGTCAACATTAACGAACAAAAACAAATCATCACATCAGGCAATATTAGGCAATGTTACTAAAGGTATAGCATGTCATAATGTCTTAACGGACCGCATTTGGCCTTAATGAATCACAATGGGCTATTGTAGATCATATATGTCTTAATTGACCATATAAGGCCTTAATGGATCACTACGGGCAATAATAGGCGATACATGTCAAAATGAACTATATTGAGCTTTAATGGATCACAACGGGCAATAATAGATAATATATTTCTTTGCGTACAATATTGGGCCTTAATCGTTCACCACATCTTAACGTACCATATTAGGCCCTAGTAGGTCATCTATGTCTTAAGGGCCATATCCGGCACTAATAGATCACAACAGGCAATCATAGTTCATATAAGAACATGAACAGTATGTAATATATGTCTCCATAGACCACATCGAGTGATAATGGATCACAACGTGCAATAGTACGTCATTTTTTGGGTAAAGGGTTGCCCCGGTGAATATATTAAAACCAACCAACCAAAAAAGCACAAGTAGGCGGCAGAGTACCACCTAGTTCACGTATGTGAAATGCCACAAACGCGGAAACAAAGACAACCAAACAACAACCTATCCATCTAGGCAAACAAAGAAAACAATAAGCACATTACAAGACGGCTATATTAAATCGTATCAACGTCAATCTCCCAATCCTTTAGGATCTTCCTCACACGTCTTGTATCCTTGAACTTTAACGACATGAGCTTCAATCTGACAGTGTTGACGATGATTTCAGTAACTTTCTCAGGAGGTCTAAGCTGATTATTGAAAAATCTCGAGTTCCTTTCTTGCCAAACATATTATGCCATTGCAGCCACTAACAACTTACCAATAATCGAAATAATGGACCTAGACTTCGACTTTGGAATCAGCCATACACCAATATCATTCCAAGAAGAATCGACCGAACTCATGTGAGCCATCTCACGAATAGAGAGCCAAATCTGGGAAGAATACCTGCACTCAAAGAAGAGGTGCTCATGCGACTCAATATTACCCTGACATGACAAACAACACGTCATATTCATGCACCCCATCCTGATGGCGTTCCATTTCCTTAACCGATCTTGGGTAACTAGCTTCCTCTTGAAAATCAGTCAAAGCACGAATGCATGTCTTGGAATACAATGAGAGAACCAAACCATGCTGCACCAATCAACCTCCTCCTCCCGATATTGAATAGCATCCCAAGTTTCCTGAGAACTATATGGAATCAACATTCCATCTTCACCTCTCCATAACACCAAATCCCTCGCATCCTCTCTAAGTTGAATCTGCGGAACATCAGCCAAATTCGGATACAGAGAAAGCCATCTCGTCGGCCATTGCCAAACTCCGTCGCTAATCATATCCGCCACTTTGGTAAAGATCGTAAGACCAGATTGCCTCATCATAGAAGGAGATATAAAGTCACCAATGGGGCAAATATTACACCAATAGTCATACCACCTTGAAGTACACTTCCCATCACCAATTTTCGTCCAGAAGTAGTGTCGAACCAGGTCTTCCTTTGAGAATTTTACGCCATCCCCAACTACAATTTGAAGGAATATATGCATTAATGGATCACAACGTGCAATTGTAGGTCATATGCGTCTTAATGGAACTTCCTAGGCCTATATGGATCACAACGGAATACAATAGGTCGTAATCTTAACAGACCGTATTTGGGTTTAGTTGATCACAACGGACAATAATAGGTCACAAATCTTTTATCGGATGATATCGGGCCTTAATGAATCACAACAAGAATATAGGTCATATAGTTATTAACGGACCACATTCGGCCTTAATGAAGAGCAATTGTAGGTCATATATAATTCTTAACGAACCATATTGAGCCTTAATGAATAAAACCGAGCAGTAGTAGGTCATATATGTCTTATCGGACTATATTGGGCATTAATAGATCACAACAGGCAATCTTAGGTCGTATATTTCATCATTGACTTTATCGGGCGCTAACGGATCAAAACGTGCAATAGTAGTTCATAAATGTCTTGAGAGGTCCTTAATGAATCACAACGGGAACTAGTAGGTCATATATATCTTAACGAACCATATTGTGCTTTAATGGATCACAAATGGCAATAGTATGTCATAACTGTGTTAACGGACTAAATGGGCCTAAATGGATCATAACGGGCAATGCGTCAAATTCTTAACGGAGCATATTGGAATTTAATATATCACATCAGGAATATTAGATTAATAAATGTCTTAACAGACCATATTGGGCCTTAATAAATCACAAAAGGTATAGCATGTCATATATGACTTAACGGACCATATTTGGCCTTAATAAATCACAATAGGCAATCGTAGATCATATATGTCTTAATTAACCAAATAAGACCTTAATGGATCACTATGGGCAATAATAGGCGATACATGTCAAATGAACTATATTAAGCTTTAATGGATCACAACGGGCAATAACAGATCATATATTTCTTTGACGGAATATATTGGTTGTTAATGAATCACAACGTGCCATATATTGCTTTAATTGATCACAAATGGCAATAGTGTGTTAGAAGTGTGTTAACGGACTAAATGGGCCTAAATGGATCAGAATGGGAAGGCGTCATATTCTTAACGGACCATATTGTCTTTAATTTATCACAACGGGCAATATTAGGTTCATAAATGTCTTGATAGAAAATACTAGGCCTTAGTAAATCACAAAAGGTATAGCATGTCATATATGTCTTAACGGACCGCATTTGGCCTTAGTGAATCACAATGGGCTATTGTAGATCATATATGTCTTAATTGACCATATAAGGGCTTAATGGATCACTATGGGCAATAATAGGCGATACATGTCAAAATGAACTATATTGAGCTTTAATGGATCACAACGGGCAATAACAGATCATATATTTCTTTGCGTACAATATTGGGCCTTAATCGTTCACCACCTCTTAACGTACCATACTGGGCCCTAGTAGGTCATCTATGTCTCACGACCATATCCGACACTAATAGATCACAACATGCAATCCTAGTTCATATAAGAACATAAACAGTATGTAATATATGTCTCCATAGACCACATCGAGTGATAATGGATCACAACGTGCAATAGTAGGTCATTTATGTCTTGATGGACCATATTATGCATTATTGGATCACAACGTGCAATGGTAGGTCATATGTGTCTTAATGGAACTTCTTAGGCATATATGGATCACAACGGAATACAATAGGTCGTAATCTTAACAGACCATATTTGGGTTAAGTTGATCACAACGGACAATAATAGGTCATAAATCTTTTATCGGACGATATCGGGCCTTAATGAATCACAACAAGAATAGTAGGTCATATAGTTATTAACGGACCACATTAGGCCTTAATGAATCAAAACGAGCAATTGTAGGTCATATATAATTCTTAACGAACCATATTGGGCCTTAATGAATAAACCAAGCAATAGTAGGTCATATATGTCTTATCGGACTATATTGGGCATTAATAGATCACAACAGGAAATCGTAGGTCATATATTTCTTCATTGACTTTATCGGGCGTTAACGGATTAAAACGAGCAATAGTAGGTTATAAATATCTTGACGGAATATATTGGTCCTTAATGAATCACAACGGGAACTAGTAGGGAGTGCTACTAACCTTAATCTTATGTGTTGTCCTCTTTGCAGATATGATAAAGATTCCCGTAACCATTTGTTCTTTCTTTGTCCCTTTGCGAGGCAAGTATGTTAAAGACATGGCATACATGGGCAGGGTAGACGGTAATTGGAGCTCTATTATGGATTGGCTCGAGCAACATGCTACCTCCAAGAGTGCAGAATGCATCGTTGGTAAACTGGTGGTCGCATCCTCTACTTACTTTATTTGGCAAGAGCGAAACAGTAGACTTTTCAATCAAAATCATCTTATTGTTTCCATGGTTGCCAAAGTTATTCTTGATACGGTGCGGGTTAAGTTGATGTCTTTCAAGGTGGGAAGGAATTCTAGAAACCCTTTACTGCTTGAGAGATGGAAGACCCAAGTGAAGACGTTGGACATCGATCCGGGCTAGTGTCTTAGTCTTTGTAGTGTGTCTGTTGCCTTTGTTTGGCTTGTTCGTTCTTGGTTATTTGTTGGTATTGTCTCTTGGATGTGTTCTTTTGGTTTCGTCTAGTCTTGGTATGCCAAGTCTAGCCTTAGTGTGTCACCTTGGCACACTCGTGTTTTCTCTTTTATAGTTATAACCCCTTTACCCAAAAAAACGGGAACTAGTAGGTCATATATATCTTAATGGACCATATTGTGGTTTATGGATCACAAATGGCAATAGTATGTCATAACTGTGTTAACGGACTAAATGGATCGTAACGGGCAATGCGTCATATTCTTAATGGAGCCTATTGGAATTTAATGTATCACATCAGGAATATTAGGTTAATAAATGTTTTAACAGACCATATTGGGCCTTAATGAATCACAACGGGCAATCGGAGATCACATATGTCTTAATTGACCATATAAGGCCTTAATGGATCACTACGGGCAATAATAGTCGATACATGTCATACCGAACCATATTGGGCTTGAATGGATCACAACGGAAAATAATAGGTCATACATTTCTTAACATACAATATTGGGCCTTAATCGATCACAACCTATTACGTACTATATTGTACCCTAGTAGATCATCTATGTCTTAACGAACATATTCGGCACTAGAAGATCATAACGGGCAATCGTAGGTCATATGTATCTTATTTGACTTTATCGGACGTTAACGGATCAAAACGAGCAACAGTTGGTCATAAATGTCTTGACGGAATATATTGGTCGTTAATGAATCACAACGAGCCATATATTGCTTTAATTGATCACAGATGGCAATAGTGTGTTAGAAGTGTGTTGACGGACTAAATGGGCCTAAATGGATCATAACAGGAAGGCGTCATATTCTTAACGGACCATATTGTCTTTAATTTATCACCACGGGCAATATTAGGTTCATAAATGTCTTGACAGATAATACTAGTCCTTAGTAAATCACACAAGGTATAACATGTCATATATGTCTTAACGGACCGCATTTGGCCTTAATGAATCACAACGGGAAATTGTAGATCATATATGTTTTAATTGACCATATATGGCTTTAATGGATCACTACGGGCAATAACAGGCGATACACGTCAAAGGGAACTATATTGAGCCTTAATGGATCACAAAGGGCAATAATAGATCATATATTTCTTAGCGTACAACATTGGGCCTTAATCGTTCACCACCTCTTAACATACCATATTGGCCCATAGTAGGTCATCTATGTCTTAGGACCATATCCGACATTAATAGATCACAATGGGCAATATTTCATATAAGAACTTGAACAGTATGATATGTCTCCATAGACCACATCGAGTGATAATTGATCACAACGTGCAATAGTACGTCATTTATGTCTTGATGGACCATATTATGCATTAATGGATCACAACATGCAATGGTAGGTCATATGTGTCTTTGTGGAACTTCTTAGGCCTATATGGATCACAACGGAATACAATAGGTCGTAATCTTAACAGACTGTATTTGGTTTATTTGATCACAACGGACAATAACAGGTCATAAATCTTTTATCGGACGATATCGGGCCTTAATGAATCACAACAAGAATAGTAGGTCATCTAGTTATTAACGGACCACATTGGGCCTTAATGAATCAAAACGAGCAATTGTAGGTCATATAATTCTTAACGAACCATATTGGGCCTTAATGAATAAAACTAAGCAGTAGTAGGTCATATATGTCTTATCGGACCTGGGCATTAATAGATCACAACACGCAATCGTAGGTCATATATTTCTTCATTGACTTTATCGGGCGTTAACGGATTAAAACGAGCAATAGTATGTTATAAATGTCTTGACGGGATATATTGGTCCTTAATGAATCACAACGGGAACTAGTAGGTCATATATATCTTAACGGACCATATTGTGCTTTATGGATCACAAATGGCAATAGTATGTCATAACTGTGTTAACGGACTAAATGGGCCTAAATGGATCATAACGGGCAATGCGTCATATTCTTAATGGAGCCTACTGGAATTTGATGTATCACATCATGAATATTAGGTTAATAAATGTCTTAACAGACCATATTAGGTTAATAAATGTCTTAACAGGCCATATTTGGCCTTAATGAATCACAACGGGCAATCGTAGATGATATATGTCTTAATTGACCATATAAGGCCTTAATGGATCACTACGGGCAATAATAGGCAATACATGTCATACCGAACCATATTGGGCTTTAATGGATCATAACGGAAAATAATAGGTCATACATTTCTTAACGTACAATATTGGGCCTTAATCGATCACAACCTATTAACGTACTATATTGTGCCATAGTAGATCATCTATGTCTTAACGACCATATTCGGCACTAAAAGATCATAACGGGCAATCGTAGGTCATATATATCTTATTTGACTTTATCGGGCGTTAACGGATCAAAACGAGCAACAGTTGGTCATAATGTCTTGACGAAATATATTGGTCGTTAATGAATTCCAACAAGCCATATATTGCTTTAATTGATCACAAATGGCAATAGTGTGTTAGAAGTGTGTTAACGGACTAAATGGGCCTAAATGGATCAGAACGGGAAGGCGTCATATACTTAACGGACCATATTGTCTTTAATTTATCACAACGGACAATATTAGGTTCATAAATGTCTTGACAGATAATACTAGTCCTTAGTAAATCACACAAGGTATAACATGTCATATATGTCTTAACGGACCGCATTTGGCCTTAATGAATCACAACGGGAAATTGTAGATCATATATGTTTTAGTTGACCATATATGGCTTTAATGGATCACTACGGGCAATAATTGGCGATACACGTCAAAGAGAACTATATTGAGCTTTAATGGATCACAAAGGGCAATAATAGATCATATATTTCTTAGCGTACAACATTGGGCCTTAATCGTTCACCACCTCTTAACGTACCATATTGGCCCCTAGTAGGTCATCTATGTCTTAGCGACCATATCCGGCATTAATAGATCACAAGGGGCAATCATAGTTCATATAAGAACATGAACCGTATGTAATATATGTCTCCATAGACCACATCGAGTGATAATTGATCACAACGTGCAATAGTACGTCATTTATGTCTTGATGGACCATATTATGCATTAATGGATCACAACGTGCAATGGTAGGTCATATGTGTTTTAATGGAACTTCTTATTCCTATATGGATCGGAATACAATAGGTAGTAATCTTAACAGACTGTATTTGGGTTTTTTTGATCACAACGGACAATAACAGGTCATAAATCTTTTATCGGACGATATCGGGCCTTAATGAATCACAACAAGAATAGTGGGTCATATAGTTATTAACGGACCACATTGGGCCTTAATGAATCAAAACGAGCAATTGTAGGTCATATATATTTCTTAACGAACCATATTGGGCCTTAATGAATAAACCAAGCAATAGTAGGTCATATATGTCTTATCGGACTATATTGGGCATTAATAGATCACAACAGGCAATCGTAGGTCATATATTTCTTCATTGACTTTATCGGGCGTTAACGGATTAAAACGAGCAATAGTAGGTTATAAATATCTTGACGGAATATATTTGTCCTTAATGAATCACAACGGGCAGTAGTAGGTCATATATATCTTAACGGACCATATTGTGCTTTATGGATCACAAATGGCAATAGTATGTCATAACTGTGTTAACAGACTAAATGGGCCTAAATGGATCATAACGGACAATGCGTCATATTCTTAACGGAGCCTAGTGGAATTTAATATATCACATCATGAATATTAGGTTAATAAATGTCTTAACAGACCATATTGGGCCTTAATAAATCACAAAAGTTATAGCATGTCATATATGTCTTAACGGACCATATTTGGCCTTAATGAATCACAACGGGCAATCGTAGATGATACATGTCTTAATTGACCATATAAGGCCTTAATGGATCACTACGGGCAATAATGGGTGATACATGTCATACCGAACCATATTGGGCTTTAATGGATCACAACGAAAAAAAATAGGTCATACATTTCTTAACCTACAATATTGGGCCTTAATCGATCACAACCTATTAACGTACTATATTGTGCCCTAATAGATCATCTATGTCTTAACGACCATATTCGGCACTAAAAGATCATAACGGGCAATCGTAGCTCATATATATCTTATTTGATTTTATCGGGCGTGAACGGATCAAAATGAGAAACAGTTGAATAAATGTCTTGACGGAATATATTGGTCATTAATGAATCACAAAGAGCCATATATTGCCTTAATTTATCACAAATGGGAAGATTGTGTTAGAAGTGTGTTAACGGACTAAATGGGCCTTAAATGGATCATAACGGGAAGGCGTCATATTCTCAACGGACCATATTGGTCTTTAATGTACCACAACGGGCAAGATAAGGTTCATAAATTGTAACACCCCGACCGCGTAATAAAAACAACCCGCGACGGAAATGTCGGGGGGTCACGTTATAAATTAATTAAAACACATGGTAAATAAAGTTTGGTTTTATTCAACTTATAAATTACATCATCTTTGAGAATTCGAAACAAAATACAACAACTATTTATTTTTAATCAAGCTAAGGCCAGCGTCCATCCTATGTGTAGCATACTTGATCATGCGTTAGTACCTGAAACATATGTGAAAATAAAGTCAACATTGAATCACGACTCATGGCTTTTGCATATGGATATATGTTTAATCAGCTTTAACAGTTGATATTTAAGAGAAACATTGTATGGTTTACTTAGAAACCATTTGTGACTTTGTATAAACCAACCACATGTCTTGTATTATATTAATCAACCAAATGTCTTGTTGTGTATATAAAACAATTTGTCTTTTAGTATAAAACAAGTATGGTTTGTTGGCGAATACATTCAAGCCTTGTTGACTGTAATAAAGGTCTATCAAATGTGTTGCACAGTTTCTATCATTCCCAGAGGAAACTTCCAAACAAACCTAGGAAGCGGGAATGGCGTTGTCAATCCAATGGTACCATAACATACTACCGGTCGGCGTGATCAAAGTTAATGAATGTATCAATGTCATGTTGAACGTACCATCAAGTTTCGTACAATGTAAAGCATGTTGTGTATATAAATCATATGTAAATAAGTTTTGTTAATGTGGAAATATATAATTCACCTCCAAACATGTAAAAGAGGGGAATTGTGTATTCACAAGAACCATAAGTAGTAAGTATGTTTTGAAAGGTAGTTTAGCGCATATGAATCATCCCAAATCATTTAGCAAACATAAAGAAGGGGAACTATGTACTCGCCTGTAGCTTTAAGATTTTTAACTTAAAGCTTCCTAGTGCAAATTCTGAGTTCCTAATAATAATACAATGCATCACGTGTTAGTAAAATTACTCAAGTCACTTTAGCCACACAACACGAGACAGAACCCCAACGGACTTAGTCAGGCAAAGCCTCGACATGCGTTGGTGGGTTCTAAATTAATCTGGTAAGGTGGCCATACTACCTGAGACAGAACCCCAACGGACTTAGTCAGGCAGAGCCTCGACATGCGTTGGTGGGTCCTAAATCAATCGGGCAGGGTGACGATACTATACGAAACAGAACCCCAACGGACTTAGTCAGGCAGAGCCTCGACATGCGTTGGTGGTCCTAAATCAATATGGTAGGGTGACGAATTAGGGATATGGGGTTTAAATACTTACAACGGAGTAGAGCTTCGCAGGTTTAGGGGTTTAGGGGGCTCGATATTTAAACAGAGCTTCGAGAGAGAAGGAGACGTCGATTTTCGATCGAACTGAGCGATTTGAACTCGTCCCAGGCCGGCCTTTATATACCCGAAATTTGACTCTCCCGCGCGTCGCGCGGGGAGACAGGGAATCTCTCGCGTGGCGCGGGGGAGGTCAGCTAGCCTAGATTGCCACCGGTCTAAGGTAGGTTGGACACGTGTCGCGAAACAGAGCCACGTGTCCTGGCACTCTCCCGCGCGTCGCGGGAGATGACATGGTTTCTGGCGCATGGCGCCTGAGAGGTCCAAGTTTTTTTGTTTGTTTTTTCATGTCGGGTTTCGTCGTGCGTGACCGGGGTTGCGACTAAGGTCCTTGTAAGATTACTTATTTTGTAAATAATATTATTAAACACGGAAACTGTCGAAAGGTACGACGGTTGAAATTTTGCAAATGTTATAGTCTCCCCTATTTCGGGAAATTCGTCCCAAAATTTAATTGGAGGACACTTGAGGGAAAAGATGTGGATATTTTGCTTTCATTTGATCCTCACGTTCCCAGGTAAATTCTGGGCCACGTTTGGATTCCCAGCGAACTTTAACAATTGGAATTCGACTACGCTTGAGTTTCTTGGCTTCACGGTCCATAATTTCCACAGGTTTCTCGACAAAATGCATAGTGTCGTTAATACGAATTTCATCAAGAGGAATGTGGAGGTTTTCATCGGCTAAACACTTTTTCAAGTTGGACACGTGGAAAGTTGGATGAATATTTCCAAGTTCATGAGGTAGTTCAAGTTTGTAGGCTACCTTTCCGATCTTTTCAATGATCTTAAAAGGTCCCACATATCGAGGAGCTAGTTTACCTTTCGTTCCAAATCTTACCATACCCTTCCAAGGGGATACCTTGAGAAGAACACGGTCACCGATTTGGAATTCTAGAGGTTTGTGTCGTTTTTCAGCATAACTCGTTTGACGACTTCTTGCTGTCAACAGGTTATTGCGGATTTTCATGATTTTGTCTGTTGTTTCTTGAATGAGTTCAGGTCCGGTGATTTGAGCTTCACCAACTTCATTCCAACAGACAGGTGAACGACATTTTCGACCATAAAGAGCTTCGAATGGAGCCATGTTGATGCTGGAGTGATAACTGTTGTTGTAGGAGAATTCGATCAAAGGTAGATGCGAATCCCAACTACCACGAAAGTCAATCACATAAGCTCTAAGTATATCCTCCAGTGTTTGGATTGTCCTTTCGGTTTGTCCATCCGTTTGAGGATGATACGCAATGCTTAGATTTAACTTGGTTCCCATAGCAGATTGCATGGGCTTCCAGAAATGGGATGAGAAACGAGCATCACAATCCGAAATGATATTTAAAGGAACACCGTGACGAGATACGATCTCGTCAATATAGATTTTAGCAAGTTTGTCACCAGGGAAATCCTCGCGAATTGGCAAAAAGTGTGCTGACTTAGTCAGACGTCAATGATTACCCAAATGGCATCATGGCCTCTAGAAGTGCGTGGTAACTTGGTGATGAGATCCATAGCGATGTTCTCCTATTTCCATACCGGAACTTCTGGTTCGAGCAAACCAGAGGGACGTTGATGTTCTGTCTTGACTTTAAGACAAGTAAGGCATTTAGACACGTACAAAGCTATATCCTTCTTCATACCTGACCACCAATACTGGGTACGAAGATCCATATACATTTTGTCTGTACCTGGATGGATAGAGTAACGTGACTTGTGTGCTTCGTCCATCGATAAGGTACGAAGATTATCTTGATTTGGAATCCACAAACGGTTCAAGAAATAGTGTAACCCATCATCTTTAGTTTCAAGTCGAAGTTCAAGATTATGCGGTAGTTCATTATTCATCAAGCTTTGGGTTACGCAAGTACGTTGGGCTTGGAAAATACGTGTTTGGATATCTGATTGGATACGAACACAATGAAGTTTGACTTGTTCCTTGCGACTAAGCGCATCCGCTACGACATTCGCCTTACCAGGGGGTAACGAATTTCGCAATTATAGTCGTTTAGAAGTTCGATCCAACGTCGTTGCCTCATGTTTAGTTCCTTTTGATTGAAAATGTGTTGGAGACTTTTGTGGTCAATGAAAACCACACATTTAGTACCATAGAGGTAATGTCTCCAAATTTTGAGAGCCAAAACAATAACATCTAACTCAAGATCATGAGTTGTGTAGTTCTTTTCGTGGATTTTCAATTGCCTTGATGCATATGCTATGACTTTGTCTCTTTGCGTGAGAACACAACCAAGGCCTAGATTTGAAGCGTCACAATATACAATGAAATCGTTGTTGCCATCGGGTAAGGATAGAATATGAGCATCACAAAGCTTTTGTTTCAAGGTTTGAAAAGCTTCTTCTTGTTTGGGTCCACTCTCTAAAGATTTATTCTTTTGAGTTAGAGAAGTGAGTGGAACCGCAATCTTGGAAAAGTTTGCGATAAAACGACGGTAGTAACCGGCTAGACCAAGAAAAGAACGAACTTCGGTAGGAGTAGTAGGTGTACTCCACTCCTTGATCGCTGTGATTTTGGCGGGGTCCACATGTATGCCTTGTTCGTTGATAATGTGACCTAAGAATTGAACTTCATTTAGCCAAAATTCACACTTGGAGAATTTAGCATAAAGTTGTTCCTTCTTTAGAAGTTCCATCGTTAAGCGCAGGTGATGTTCGTGGTCAGCTCGAGATTTCGAATAGATCAAGATGTCATCGATATAAACAATGATGAACTTATCTAAATATGGTTTACAATCCCTATTCATTAAGTCCATGAAAACGGCAGGAGCATTTGTTGATCCAAAAGGCATGACAGTGAACTCGTAATGGCCGTATCGGGTTCAAAAAGCAGTTTTGGGAATATCTTCTCCTTGTACACGAAGTTGATGATACCCTAAACGGAGGTCGATCTTTGAAAAACAGGTAGCACCTTGTAGTTGATCAAAAAGATCATCAATACGAGGTAGGGGATATCGATTTTTAACCGTGAGTTTGTTAAGCTCACGGTAATCGATGCACATGCGAAAGGATCCGTCCTTCTTTTTCACAAAAAGCACAGGACCGCCCCAAGGTGAAAAACTCAAATGAATGAAACCTTTGTCTAAAAGCTCTTGGAGTTGTTTTGACAATTCTTGCATTGCAGATGGTGCAAGACGGTAAGGGGATTTGGCAATTGGGGTGGCACTAGGTATAAGATCGATGCGAAATTCCACTTGGCGTACCGGAGGTAAGCCAGGTAGGTCTTCCGGAAGTACTTCGGGAAAGTCCCGAACAATGGGGATGTCTTGAATGCTATTGCTCTTGTCTTTCTTTTCCATGATATGCGCCAAGAAGGCTACATAGTTCTTTTGTAGGTATTTCTAGGCTTGGGTACACGTCATGAGTTTGAGTTTACTAGAAGGTTCCTCTCCATGAATTCTTAAGATTTCGCCGAATGGAAGAGGTATACGAACAATTTTATCGAAACAGATACTTCAGCATGGTGTTTTGTTAACCAGTCCATTCCGATTATGACGTCAAAACTCCCAAGTTGCATTGGCGTGAGGTCAATGGGAAAAAGATGGTTATTGAGGTTTAGTTGACAATTGAGAATAATGGAATTAAGAAAAAGAGGTTTGCCATTAGCTATTTCTACCGTTAAAGGTTTTCCTAGCTTTGTTCGGGGCATCAAAAGAAAAGGTTCAAATGCTATGGATACAAAACTTTTATCGGCACCTGAATCAAAAAGAATAGAAGCAGGATGGTTGTTAACAAGGAACGTACCGTTAACCATGTTATTGTCAGCACGAGCCTCATTAGAATTCAGGTTAAATGCGCGTCCACGAGCTGGATTAGCATTAACAAGCTTCGGGCAATTGTTTCGGTAGTGAGTAAGATCACCACAATTATAGCAGGATCCAGGTGGGAAATGAGGGCGGTTAGGTACTTCTTGATTTTGAGCAGGATTTGGAACAGTTTGGTTCAGGGTAGGTGCAGAACGACAAACGTTAGCCAAGTGACCAAATCGTTCACAGAGGGTACATTGGCGACATGGTAAATGATGTTGGTGATGACGGTTACATCGGTTGCACAAGGGTGCAGTACCAACATATTGTTTCTTAGAAGGAGGTTGAGCTGGTTGGTTAGTGGTAACTTCGTTGGTTGGGGTAACAACAGTAAAATTCTTTGAAGCCTTATGCTTCCTTGAATTTCTAGGAGGTTCGGTTTAGGTTTCTTTTGGTTTCTCTGGGGTATTCTTAGCAGATTGTTTCTTGTCACCTTTGCGGAAAAGTTTCCCTTTCTTGACTTGAGAATCAGTTAGAGTTGTGGCTAGTTCAATAGCTTCCCTAACGGTGGCTGGATGGCTACCAGTAACGATGTCTTGAACGGGATCAGGTAAGCCATCAATGTATTTCTCAATGGCCTTATCCAAGGGAGTGACCATAGTGGGGCATAGTAGGCTCAATTCCTCGTACCGATCTGTGTAGGCACGATTCTCGCCAATATCTTGCTTGAGATCGTGGAATTCATTCTCAAGTGCCCTTATCTCATTGCGTGGGCAAAATTCCTTCATCATGAGAGCTCGAAGTTCTCCCCAAGTTTGTGACATGGCTATATCCGCACCTCGATCTCTCATGATCCCATTCCACCAGGTGAGCGCTCTTTTCTGGAATACGCTTGAAGCAAACTCTACTTTGCGCTCATTGGGACATTGAGAATGGCGAAAAGTGTTCTCAATGCTTTCAAACCATTGTAGGAGACCAGTAGCTCCTTCAGACCTATTAAACTTGGGTGGTTTAGCCGAATTGAACTGTTTGAAATTACATAGTACATTGTTGTTATTGTTATTGTTGAGTTGATTGAGTTGTGTCACAAGGTTTGGAAATATCACAGCCATTTGTTGAGCGATCATAGCTGCCATTTCGGCGTTTTGAGTAGTGTCGCGACGAGGAGGCATTCTAGAAGAAAAGCAAATATGAGAGGAAACGAGCGAGATTGATAATGGTGGTTAAAAAGAAAAATTAAAATATCAACGAAGCATAGGGAGTATATCCATTTATTCGTTACTTAAACGAATAAACGACATAGTGACTAGTCAATGTAAATGGGTCTTTATAATGTATAGCGAAGACATGCTTTAGCCTCTAAGTGGACACTCACCCCAAGAGTTCCCAGGTAAGAGTGACTGGTCCGATTAAGTGGATTTGTACGAACACTCTAGCCTTAGAAAGAAAACTCAGGGTACAGGCATCCACCCTTCCAGATTGCACGTGTTCACATTATTATAACCCAAATTTTGACGAGATTTTGAAAACATTTAAGGCTTAAAAGCCTAAAAACAAATCATCTAAGGATAGATGATGATTTCTTGTAAAGTTTTGGAAACTTTTGACTTTTAAGAATGAATGTGAGATTTTGTATTGTTTTGTAATCACCTAAGGATAGGTGATGGTTTTGTATTTAAAATACAACTATTTTATTTTTAATCAAGCTAAGGCCAGCGTCCATCCTATGTGTAGCATACTTGATCATGCGTTAGTACCTGAAACATATGTGGAAATAAAGTCAACATTGAATGCTGGCGAGTAACATAGGTTGTGTGGTCACGACTCATGGCTTTTGCATATGGAAATATGTTTAATCAACTTTAACAGTTGATATTTAAATAAATCTTTGTAGCCATGAATCTTTGACAAAAATGTTTCTTTTTGTAAAGTCGTATGAGAAATCATTCGATTTAAGAGAAATATTGTATGGTTTACTTGGAAACCATTTGAGACTTTGTAATAAACCAACCACATGTCTTGTATTATATAAATCAACCAAATGTCTTGTTGTGTATATAAAACAATTTGTCTTTTTGTATAAAACAAGTATTGTTTGTTGGCGAATACATTCAAGCCTTGTTGACTGTAATAAAGGTCTATCAAATGTGTTGCACAGTTTCTGTCATTCCCAGAGGAAACTTCCAAACAAACCTAGGAAGCGGGAATGGGGATGTCAATCCTATGGTACCATAACATACTACCGGTCGGCGTGATCAAAGTTAATGAATGTATCACTGTCATGTTCAACGTACCATCAAGTTTCGTACAATGTAAAGCATGTTGTGTATATAAATCATATGTAAATAAGTTTTGTTAGTGGAAATATATAATTCACCTTCAAACATGTAAAAGAGGGAATTATGTATTCACAAGAACCATAAGTAGTAAGTATGTTTTGAAAGGTAGTTTAGCGCATATGAATCATCCCAAATCATTTAGAAAACATAAACAAGGGGAACTATGTACTTGCCTGTAGCTTTAGGATTTTTAACTTAAAGCTTCCTGATGCAAATTATGAGTTCCTAATAATAACACAATGCATCACGTGTTAGTAAAATTACCCAAGTCACTTTAGCCATACAACACGAGACAGAACCCCAACGGACTTAGTCAGGCAGAGCCTCGACAGGCGTTGGTGGGTCCTAAATTAATCGGGTAAGGTGGCCATACTACCCGAGACAGAACCCCAACGGACTTAGTCAGGCAGAGCCTCGACATGCGTTGGTGGGTCTTAAATCAATCGGGCAGGGTGACGATACTAGACGAGACAGAACCCCAACGGACTTAGTCAGGCAGAGCCTCGACATGCGTTGGTGGGTCCTAAATCAATCGGGTAGGGTGACGAACTTGGGATCTAGGGTTAAAATACTTACAACGGAGCAGAGCTTCACAGGTTTAGGGGTTTAGGGGGCTCGGTATTTAAACAGAGCTTCGAGAGAGAAGGAGACGTAGATTTTCGATCGAACTGAACGATTTGAACTCGTCCCAGACCGGCTTTTATATACCCGAAATTTGACTCTCCCATGAGTCGCGCGGGGAGACAGGGAATCTCTCGTGTGGCGTGGGGGAGGTCAGCTAGGCCTAGATTGCCACCGGTCTAAGGTAGGTTGGACACGTGTCGCGAAACGGAGCCACGTGTCCTGCACTCTCCCGCGTGTCGCGGGAGATGACAGGGTTTTTGGCGCATGGCGCCTGATAGGTCCAATTTTTTTTGTGTCGGGTTTCCTCGTGCGTGACCGGGGTTGCGACTAAGGTCCTTGTAAGATTACTTATTTTGTAAATAATATTATTAAACACGGAAATTGTCGAAAGGTTGGACAGTTAAAATTTTGCAAACGTTACATAAATGTCTTGACAGACAATACTAGTCCTTATTAAATCACACAGGGTATAGCATGTCATATGTCTTAACGGACCGCATTTGGCCTTAATGAATCACAACGGGAAATTGTAGATCATATACGTCTTATTGACCATATATGGCCTTAATGGATCACTACGGGCAATAATAGGCGATACACGTCAAACCGAACTATATTGAATAACATCCTCGACCTTTGTTTCTAGATTAAAACCTGCTTGCCGGATTATTCGACGGGTAATGATATTACCAATAGGGTCCGCATGTGACCATTTATCAAACCATGCTAATGTCAACTTCCCATCCCCTATTTTCGACCATATGTTAATACGGATATTGGTTCTAATTTTCATATTTTTTCTCAATCCCCAACTGCTTCCCTGTTTAAGTGGGACATCCCATAAACTTCTATGATTTAGCTTGTAAGTGTGATCCCATTTTACCGATAGCGATTCTCTATTTGTAAGAAGACTCCAGATATGAAACACCATCAGTGCCATATTAACATCACCAATCCGTTTTATCCCCAAACTACCTTCAACTTTCGCCTTTCCTTTCCCAAGGGGACCATTTTTCCACAGAAAGTCTCTCATTTTTTTCTCCAGATCCTTTAAATACGTTTGGCCAGGATAAAAACGGACGCCTAGTAAACATGAAGAGAAGATAAAACTGATCGGATAAGCGGGAGTCTACCTGCAAAAGATAGATACTTGTTACCCAATGAGTGATTCTACTCTCCATCCTTTCAACGAGCACCTTACAATCTTTGTACAATAATCTTGACGAAATAAGCGGAACTCCAAGATACTTCACAGGAAGACATCCCTCTTTAAACGACAAGAGAGAAAGAATATTCTGTCTAACTTGATCAGCAACATCTGCATAGTACACCGTGCTTTTCGAAAGGAACGAGTCCCGACCAACTACTGAATCGCTCAAGGCCTTCCAAAACTGGTTTGACCGATTTCACCTCACCCCTGGTAAACAAGAATAGGTCATCCGCAAAACATAAATTCACAATTCTTTGCTTTTCACATTTGTTATGGAACATGAAGTTAAGCGAGGATCACACCGTTTGGTCCAGAATAAATAAGGAGATAGCGGATCCCCTTGCCTCAAACCCCGTTTTCCTTTGAAGAAACCATTAACATTGCCATTGATGCTCATCGAGAAGGATGTGGTTGTAACACATGTCATAATCCATGTCTTCATACGATGATGGAATCCAAAACCATTTAGAATCTGCTCTAAGAAAATCCAATCCACTGTATCATACACTTTCTGAATATCAATCTTAAAAGCGCATCTTGGCGTCCCCACTTTTCTATGATAGTTATGCATTAACTCTTGAGTGAGCATAATATTATCAGAGATTCTCCTTCCCGGGATAAAAGCCGATTGGTTAATGCTAACCAAGTCATGTAGATCATGTTTCATGCTGTTGGTATCTTGATTAAGCACTTGTAAATAGTATTACAACAAGATATAGGTCTGTAATCCGTAACACTTTCCGGAGTAGAGATCTTAGGAATTAAAGCAATGATCGTGTGATTAATCTCTTTCAGTAGCTTGACATTTCTAAAAAGAATCCCGAATTGCATGGCAGACATCTCCACCAACAATATCCCATGACTTTTTAAAGAAAACAGATGTGAACCCATCCGGACCAGGAGCTTTGTTGTCTCCTATGTCAAAGATTGCTCTCTTAATCTCCTCATTAGAAACTTTCGAAACCATTTTTTGAGCCTTATCTGAACTGAGTTTGTTGCTGAATAAATCTGGCGAGGGATGTTTCACGATATTGTCTTGTTGACCAAGAAATTTTTCAAATGATCTACCAACGCCTTTGCTGCATCAGCACCTTCATGGACCTTACCATTAGTATCCTTGATAACTTCTATTCTACTCCTATGAATTTTACACTTCACAACATTATGAAAGTACGCCGTGTTTGAGTCCCCGGATCCAAGCCACTCGACTTTAGACTTTTGCTTTAAAAAACATTCTTCATCATAAGAAGCCTGACAAAACTCCTGTAACACTTTTTCCTCCCTTTCGCGAAGGTCAGCGTCCAGCTGAGATTGGACATCATCCAATTCTTTCCTTAGATCAGCCACTTTCTTGTGCAGATTCCCCTGATCCCGAAGGATTTTACGAAGAGGAGACTTGAGGGAGCGTAATCGAGACACTATCTTGTACATGTAACACTCGCTAACATCCGCAGCCCATGCCTCTTTAACAACATCCGCAAAACCTTCTTTGTATGCAATGAAGTTTGCGAATTTAAAAGGCTTAGGCTTCATCTTCGAGATTGATGGTAATTTCAGGATACATGGTGAATGATCCGAAATTCTATTCGGGTTAAATATAGCGCATGCTGCTGGATATGTATATGTGAACGCTATGTTGGCCATTATCTGATCTATCTTCTTAAGAACATCTACTCCCTTTCGTGGTTTTTGTTTCCAAGTATTGTGCACACCTGTACTATTTACATCAAACACTTCCAGTTTATCGACACACTCCTTAAAGTCTCTCATGCCGGTACTAATCTTTGAGGAACCATATAAGTTATCTTCAAGATTAAGCGATGAGTTGAAATCCCAAAGGATAATCCACGGCTTATCCTTGATAAACCCCTTGTGGTAGCATAAGTTTTCCCATAATTCTCTTCTTATCTTGTAATAATTATCTGCATATATACGAACGAACAAAACAAAACCATACTATCCCTCTTGAAGTATACTTGAACATGCATAGCTTGACTAGACTGGGCTAACACCATAATATCAATTTCATCTTTATTCCATCCAACAATAATACGAGTCCCTTTAGAACAAATATTCCCATTCGATGTCCACTCCCAAGACCTCCATACCTTTTTGCACACATGCGCCAAGTTTGTAACGTCAACATGAGACTCCAGGATGGAACAAACCTGAAGCCGGTTTTCTTCAACAACTTGCCGAACCTCTTTTTGTTTCAGAGGGCGGTTCAACTCCCTTATATTCCAAGATGCTATACTAGACATTGGAAACATGCACACCGGGAGTGCTTGCCCCCTCAGATTTTTTTCCATCTCTCACAAGAGGCTTAATCATTTCATTATACACCTCCTCTATTTCATCAGTATTCTCTCCATTAAGCTCTTGATTTCCTTTGTTTGAAACCTTATCATTAGTTTTCGCTATAACTCCTCCATGTTTATTCAACATAACCTCCACATCATATTTTAGGACATCAAACTGGTTGCTAGTTGTGGCCCCGCTTGTACTCCCCAAAGGGACTGGGATGGTCGATTTCTCCAATTCATCAATAACATTAATTATCCTTTGCTCGTGATTCTTTAGTTTAAGGACCGGTCGATATTCAAACCTTGATCCTTGTTTTTTCGTTGGAAAGCCTTGTTTATTTTTGTTCTTCTTTCTCACCACTTCATATCCATCCTCTTGCTTCCCATCATCTTCCTTTCCTTGTTTAATTATTTTTTTTGGACAATTAAAATTAGTATGCCCAAAAACCTTACACACTTGACACCTTGGGGGCTGCCATTCATATTCAACCTTAACAGATGCTTTAGAAAACGCTTCTCCTTCCCCCCAAAGGAATCGCCACTGTAATATCTTCCTTCGGATCATTTTCAGCATTAATTTCTACCAACGCTCTTGCATAACTACTTCTTCCCCAGAATTCAGAACACATAATAGCCGTGTAAGAGTCCAACATCCTAGGAGAACCCACCTTTGTTGCTATCATACTCAGGCCATGTTCTGTAAATGCTGCTAGCGGGACATCATGGAGCTATATCCAAACAGGAATCGAAGTAATATCCTCCTTGACTAGTTTAACTGATGGTGTCCATATCTTAAGCACTATAGGGAGGTTATGAATCAACCATGGGCCCTCCTCCATAACCTTTTCCATGCCTTCTTTTGAATTAAATTTGAAAAAGAAAAATCCGTTTGCATTCATCATTGACTTCAGTATACCATATTTAGCCCATGTGTTTTTAACATAGTTGTCAACAATAGGGAATGCCAGTCTCTTTCCCAAAAAATATCCATAGAGTGTATTAGCAAAACGATCTTGTACCTTTTTTTTACCGAAGCCAACGGTATGACAACATCCGCACCTTCAACCGTGGATGCCGAGTTTAGAGCCCGAAAATTGACCTTCTTTTTACTTGTTCCAGCTTATGTTACACTAGCGTATGACTTATTGATCAGGTTCGCCTCCATATTAGATAGTGTTGCATTAAGATCCTCATTAATGGCCTCCTTGGTCTTACCCATCCATCTGTTGTCCCTCTCCCGTCACTATCTTGTTTGGTTCCTGACTCGAATTGGAAGTCTTAACAGTTCCACATATAGGTAGTAGCACACTTCCATCTACTCGTTTCAAAGGAACATCGATATTTCTGATCTTCATAGCAAGTCCTGGAACACAATTACTTCTCTCCATGCTACGTAAAACAAGAAAAACACAAAAACCCTAGTCGACACCAAGGACCATGCAAGCCCTAATTCTAGCAAAACTTCAGCCTTTGAAACTTTACCAAATCAAATAGAGATACAGCTAGATCAAGGTTACTGCCTCACCAGTAGGACCGATTAACCCACACCCCTATTATATTAGATCAGACACGCAGGCTGAAGCGCCGATTTAAGTAGAAAACCAGAAAACCCCAATTTTCTAATCGATCAAATCTGCCACCAGAATTCGTATTAGGATTTTGATAGATCAAAACACTAATCACAGGTCTGTTGCACAAACAATCACGATGAAAATCATAAGGTTACAAGAAGAAACAAGGATCGCCTAGCTAGAGAGAGAACATTAGGGTTATACTTGACCATATAACGCCTAAATGGATCACTACGTGGAATAATAGGCGATACATGTCATACCTAACCATATTGGGCTTTAGTGGATCACAATGGGAAATAATAGGTCACATATTTCTTAACGTACAAAATGGATCATTACAGGAATGCGTCATATTCTTAACGGACCATATTGGACATTAATGTATCACATCAGGCAATATTAGGTTCATAAATGTCTTGACATAAAATACTAGGGCTTAGTAAATCACAAAAGGTATAGCATGTCATATATGTCTTAACGGACCGCATTGGCCTTAATGAATCACAATGGGCAATTGTAGATCATATATGTCTTAGTTGACCATATAAGGCCTTAATGGATCACTACGGGCAATAATAGGCGATACATGTCAAAATGAACTATATTGAGCTTTAATGGATCACAAAGGGCAATAACAGATCATATATTTCTTTGCGTACAATATTGGGCCTTAATCGTTCACCACCTCTTAACATACCATACTGGGCCCTAGTAGGTCATCTATGTCTTAACGACCATATCAGACACTAATAGATCACAACATGCAATCTTTGTTCATATAAGAACATGAACAGTATGTAATATATGTCTCCATAGACCACATCGAGTGATAATGGATCACAACATGCAATAGTACGTCATTTTTTTGGGTAATAGGTTACCCCTGTGATTCTATATATTAACCAACCAAATAACACAAGTAGTGAGGATAATCTCCCACTAGTTCTATCATGAGACATACCTCATGACAGTAAATCAAGCAAACAATATAAAGCAGAAAGCAAAAGACAAGTACATCTACTAGACTAGAATCTAGAACCACTAATCACACAAAGAAAAATAGTAATCAGCCTCCATTATCGGATATGAAGTTGCCATTTATCTTCCATTTACCTAGCAGTCTCCGAACATTCGCACAATCTTTGAACTTAACCCCCATCAGCTTGTACCGAACTGTCTTCAATATTTGTTCGCATATGGTATCTGGTGGCCTAGATTGATTCTTGAACAATCTCGCGTTACGTTCTTGCCATATTATGTATGCTGCACAGGCAACAAACACTCGACTTGTATAATGCACTGCTGTTTTCGATCGAGCACGAGCCAGAAGCCAGGCCATAATGTCACTCCATCTGGAACCAACCGTAGACATACCTACCTTATCTCTAGTCTTGTTCCATACATTTTTTAAAAAACTTACATTCAAAGAAAAGATGATCATGGGAGTCAACATTCTCATAGCACAAAAGACAGCACATCATATTCATGTTTTTCCTTCTCGAGATGTCCCACTGGAGAATCTTATCCTGAGTTAGCAATTTCCAACGAATAATCAACCACATAAAGAAAGCATGCTTAGGGATGCACTGATTAAACCAGACTACTTCAGCCCAATCCACTTCCGGCTCCCTTATCCGAATCGAATGCCAGACATTTGAAGAAGAAAACTCAAGTATATCATCCCCATCCTTCCAGCAAATTTGGTCCACTTTATTTGGTTCCAGATAAACCTGATCCAATTGAGTCAACTCTGGAAACAAATCTCTCCAAGCCGAGGGCCAAGCCCAAGTACTTTGATTATATATATCCGCAACCGTATCATGAAGTCTAAATCCCGCATTGGAAATGGTCTTAGGAGACAAGAAGTTAGATAACGGACCAAGTTGACTCCAGTTATCATACCATGCTGACGTATTTTTCCCATTGCCCAATCTCGACCACACGTGATCCCTGATACTAGGCCTCATCTGAAGAGCTTTCTCCAGCTCCAGCTACAATTCGTACCTTCCTTACATACCCAGAAACTGCAGCCTTTTAATCTGTAGGATAAGATCCAGTTAACCCACAAGGACTCCCTCTTATTCAGAATGCTCCAAATATGCTTCGCCATAAGAGCTTTATTCGAATCTCCAAGTCGCCTAATACCCAGGCCACCCTCATACTTAGGGACACAAATAGAATTCCATGAGGCTTTAGCTTTTCCTCTATGAAAATTTCCTTTTTGCGCCCACAGGAAATTCCGTAATTTAGCTTCAAGCTCCTTAATATTTGTGCTGGCAAAATAAAAACAGCGGACCAATACGCATGCAAAGCTGAAAGTACCGAGTTGATAAGCTGCAACCTTCCTGCAAATGATAAAAACCTATTTCTCCAGTTTAGAATGCGCTGCTCTATCTTTTCAATTAAAACATTGCAATCTCTAGAGAGCAGCCGAGAAGAAATAAGCGGAACACCCAAATATTTAACCGGCAGCACGCCCTCCTCAAATCTCAGGGTCTGTAGAATTTCATTTTTAACATTGGGTGGAACATTGGAGATATCACCACGGCCAAATAGAAACAAGTCATCAGCAAAGCAAAGATTGATAATTTGTTGTCTTTCACATCTATTGTGAAATCTATAAGAGGTATCAAGCCGAGCATCCCTCTGCAAAAGACATGTAAGGACTTCCATGACAAGAGTGAATAAATACGGAGATAATGGATCTCCTTGTCTTAACCCACGGCCACCCTTGAAATACCCATGCAGATTACCATTCACACTGATAGAATATGTCGTAGTTGACACACAAGTCATAATCCAATCCACCATTTTACTATTAAATCCGAACCCTATAAGAACATCCTTAAGAAAGTTCCAATCAACAGTATCATAAGCTTTTTGGATATCCACCTTGAACGCACATCTCGGAGGCCCATAACCCTGTGATAATTATGTAACAACTCTTGAGTAAGCAGAATATTATCAGAAATTTTCCTACCTGGAATGAAAGCTGACTGGTTAATACTGACAATCTGATTAAGCATCCCCTTTATACGATCCGCCACAATCTTACTAATACATTTATAAATCACATTACAGCATGCAATGGGGCGATAATCCGTAATCAGGGATGGCGTCACTTTCTTTGGCACAAGCACTATCAGGGCATTATTAATTTCCCGGAGGAGTTTACCAGTCCTGAAGAAATCCATAATGGCATTCGACACCTCTTGACCCATGATATGCCACGCACTTTTAAAGAAAGCTGTTGAAAAGCCATCAGGGCCAGGGGCTTTCTCATTACCAATCGAGAACATGGCCGTTTTCACCTCAGCAGCAGTAACTGGACGAACCATATGCACAGCATCCTCTGAGTTCAACTTATTCATGAACAGTTCGGCAGGGGGCCTAGAGTGACCATGTCCTTGGTACCCAAGAAATTGCTCATAGTGTTTGACAAGCACATCCCGGACATTATCCCCCTCAAACAGAACCCCATTAGAATCCTTAATGCTATCAATCCTGGATGAGTGATTCCTACTTATCAGGGTAGCATGGAAGAATTTCGTATTTGCATCACCAGCTTTCAACCATTCCACTTTAGATTTTTGGAGCATAAACCGTTCCTCATCTAAACAAGCTTCCTGAAATTCCTTATTAATTTTTACTTCCTGCATTCGAAGATCCATATTAAACGGCTCAACATCAATATCCTGTTGAATAGCATCCAGCTTACCTCTAAGACTCTCAACTTTCTTGTGCAAATTTCCTTGTTTCAATAAGAGAGCCCGAAATGGCTTCTTTAAAAGGCGCAGTTTCTTTACTACACAAAATTGAGGGACCCCATCAATGGCCATATCCCAATGCTTCTTAACAATATCAGTAAATTCCGGTTTGTGAACCAAGAAATTAGCAAACTTGAATGGTTTAGGTTTCATCTTACCAGGAGATGGGATCTTTAACAAACATGGGCAATGATCTGATATCCTATACGGCTGAAAAACCGTGTAGGAGTTAGGAAACTCAGCCAAAAACGCAGCGTTACCCATAACACGGTCAAGCTTCTTTAGCAGCCCCACGCCTTTTTTAGGCTTTTGATTCCATGTAAAATGGAATCCCGAACTATTAATATCAACCACCTCCAACTCAGTAACACACTCTTGAAAGTCCCTCATACCCGCTGAGCCATATGAAGATCCCATGGAATTATCCTCCAGAAAAAGAGCTGAGTTGAAATCTCCCAGAATAACCCACGGATTATCACCCACGAAACCTTTATGTCGAACTAGCTGTTGCCATAAATCCCGCCGAGTGACATAGTAATTTGCTGCATAAACCACCGAGCAGAGCAGGCTCCTCTTCTCAAGTTTAAAATTCAACTGAATATGCATAACCTGATCCGTTTGGGCAATGACCATAACATCAATCTCCATCGGGTTCCAACCTAAGATGATCCTAGTACCTTTATTACATCTACTGCCATTGGAGGTCCAATCCCAACCCCTAAACACGGTTCTACATACTTTATGAAGGTTACCAATATCCACATGAGATTCTAAGATTGCACAAAACGAAAGATGATTACTCCTAACCACATGACGAACCTCATTTTGTTTGAGAGGCCGGTTCAAGCCCCTAATATTCCAGGCTGCTAGACTAATCATTAGACCGTTGTAGGAGTGCTTGCCCCTTTTTTGCATTCAGGATTACAAGATTCCTTTGAGATGAATTCATCCATTTCATTATACACTTCAATCACCTCCTCATCATCGGAGTGTTCCTGGTTACCTGTCGCAGCATTAACACTATGGTTCCCATCCACCTCTACCTCATTTAACACCTCAAACGAATTATTTGAGGCAACACTACCCAACGACGGCCGAGTGGCCAGCTCATTCTTCCCTTTAACTATTAGCGGCCGATACTCAAACTTTGGTTTGGGCTTATTTATCTGGAACCCTCCTTTCGAGCTACTTTTTGCTGGACACAACGGTGAAACCTTCCTCATCAATTTTAGAGACCAACTTACCTTTCCCATTGCCTTGTTTCACTCTAGGAAGAGTCTGCTTAGCATTGATAGCTGGTTCCCTTGTTTGCTTGGGACAGGAGTCCACAGAATGGCCAAACACACAACAACTAGAACATCTAATCGGCTTCCACTCATACTCCACAAACATAGTTTCCTTACTAAAGCCCTCCCCATTTTACTGCCGGTATTGCGATCGTCAGCTCCTCTTTCAACTCCTTGTCCGCTGAGATTTCTATTAAAGCTCTAGCATAACTGCTACGGCCCCAAGTGTCCATACACATCGAATTAGTATAGGAGTCCAATAGTTTTGGAACACCAATGGCAGTAGCGATCAAACTAAGGCCATCTTCAGTGTATGCAGCCAGTGGAACCTCATGAATTTTCACCCAGGCTTGAACTTTGGTTACCTCCTTCTTTTCCAGCTTTGAAGTCGGTGTCCATTCAGTTAGGAATATAGGTTGTGATCGTATAATCCATGGACCCCCTTTTAAAGCATCCAGCATACCTTTTTGATCCGCAAACTTAAAGAAGAAAAATCCATTCGCATTCATCATTGACTTCTGTAATCCAAATTTCTTCCAGTTATTGCGAACAAAATACTCCACAACCGGGAATGCAATACGCTCTCCTAAGAAATATCCATATAAAGTATTTTAGCTAGCTTATCTTGTACAACTCGAACAGAATCACGCGGGAGAACAACATCGCATCCCTCATGCATAACAGGACTTGCAAGAGTTCTAAAGTTAACTGTTTTGGAATTGGCAGCCATAACCGAATCTGCATATGTCATTGATTTCGAGGGTTCACCTTGAGGATGACAATTCTGCTGCACGTCTGAAGCAACCTTATTACCTTCATCACCGGATCCTGCACGAAAACCCTGACAGTCGGCCACCCCAATACTTTGAGAACCTCGCTTTTCATCACTAACATCAATCTGAGTAGACACTATACCACGCCGAGGGAGCATTGGGTTTCCATCTATGTTGACAACTCGGCTGGCAATACCCCTACTCGGCAATGGCGGCTTTCCACGATCACCCTTGTTATTATCCACAGTATCCCCAGCTTTTTTACCTTCATCCATACCAGAAAACACTAACTCTCACTTCAAGCAAGAACAGTACACACCATGCAACACGTAAACTAAGACTAGAACTCAAACGACCGGAAAGAAAACACTAATCTAGCGAAAACCCTAGGCCATGCTTCTAACAAAATCGTATAGAGGTCTTGTTTAAACTAGGTTTCTGCCTATCCAGAAGGATCAACAAAAACAATATCTCTATACAACCAGATCAAAACACAGATACAGGCAGAAAAAAACTGGAACAAAAACCCTAGTTTTAATTCGATTAAGTGCTGACTAGTTCGTATTAGAGAACCGATAAGACAAGACCCTAATCACAGACTGTTATACACCAGATCACGAAGAATAACTAGGATTGTATGAAGATCAAGAAACACCAAGATAGGAAAGAAACCATGCACCGAAATCCAGAACCTAGACAAGACGAACAAAAAAAACTAACCCTAATTCAGAAACCCTAGACTTAATGTCAATCAATTAGAAACCAAGGTAAATTCAAGAACCCTTACCAATAAAGGGATCGAATAACCCTAACTGCTAATCGATCTAGATCAAGAACAGGATGAAAATCACAAAATTAGGGTTCTTCAATAAATCGCCCGTTTGCCCATTCACCCACAGAAGCACTCGCCGTAGATTTCATCTTAGAGGTGAGTACGCAATAGTACGTCATTTATGTCTTGATGGACATATTATGCATTATTGGATCACAACGTGCAACGGTAGGTCATATGTGTCTTAATGGAACTTCTTAGGCCTATATGGATAACACCGGAATACAATATGTCGTAATCTTAACATACCGTATTTGGGTTTAGTTGATCACAACGGACAATAATAGGTCATAAATCTTTTATCAGACGATATCAGGCCTTAATGAATCACAACAAGAATAGTAGGTCATATAGTTATTAACGGACCACATTGGGCCTTAATGAATCAAAACGAGCAATTGTGGGTCATATATAATTCTTTTTTTGGGTAAAGGGTTACCCTGGTGATTCTATATATTAACAACCAATAAAAGCAAGTAGTGAGGAGAATCTCCCACTAGTTCAATCATAAGACACACCTCATGAATGTAAGCCACACAAACACCA
Source organism: Scalesia atractyloides (assembly GCA_947069175.1). NCBI lineage: Eukaryota > Viridiplantae > Streptophyta > Magnoliopsida > Asterales > Asteraceae > Scalesia > Scalesia atractyloides. The sequence goes on from CAMTDV010000017.1 coordinate 62,388,078, forward strand.
AACCAAAGCTACATCACTAGACTAAAATCTAGAAAACGTAAAACAAGCGAAAAAACACATTAATCAGCCTCCATCATCGGATAAGTAGTTGCCATTGATCTCCCATTCACCTAGCAGCCTCCTAACATTCGCACAATTTTTGAACTTAACCCCATTAGCTTGTACCGAACTGTCTTCAATATTCGCTCACAAATGGTATCAGGTGGCTTAGATTGATTCTTGAACAATCTCGTATTACGTTCTTGCCGTATTATGTGTCCTGCACAGGCAACAAACACTCTACTTATATAATGTGCCGCTGTTTTCGATCGAGCACGAGCCAGAAGCCAGGCCATAATGTCACTCCACCTGGAAACAACCGTAGACATACCCACCTTATCTCTAGTCTTGTTCCAAACCTGTTCAGAAAACGTACATTCAAAGAAAAGATGGTCATGGGAGTCAACATTCTCATAGCACAACAAACAGCACATCATGTACATGTTTTTCCTTCTCGAGATGTCCCACTGGAGAATTTTATCCTGAGTAAGCAATTTTCGCCGAATAATCAACCACATAAAGAAAGCATGCCTAGGGATGCACTGATTAAACCAAACTACTTTAACCCAATCCACTTCCGGCTCCCTAATACGAATCGAATGCCAAACGCTTGAAGAAGAGAAATCGAGTATATCATCCCCATCCTTCAAGCAAATCTGATCCGCCTTATTTGGGTCCAAGTAAACCTGATCCAATGGAATCAAAACTGGAAACAAATCCCTCCAAGCCGAGGGCCAAGCCCAAGTACCTTGATTATAGATATCCGCAACCGTAGCATGAAGCCTAAAACCCGCATTCGAAATGATCCTAGGAGACAGAAAATTAGATAACGGACCAAGATGACTCCAGTTATCATACCAAGCTGACGTATTCGTCCCATCACCCAATCTAGACCACACGTGATCCCTGATACTAGGCCGCATCTGAAGAAGCTTTCTCCAGCTCCAAGCTACAATTCGTACCTTCCTTACATACCTAGAAACTGCGGCCTTTTAACATGTACAAGTAAATCCAGCTAACCCACAAGGACTCCCTTTTATTAAGAATGCTCCAAATATGTGTCGCCATAAGAGCTTTATTCGGATCTCCAAGCCGCCTAAAACCCAGGCCCCCCTCATACTTAGGGACACAAATAGAATTCCATGAGACTTTAGCTTTCCCTCTCTGAAAAGTACTCTTCTGCGCCCACAGGAAATTCCGCAATTTAGCCTCAAGATCCTTAATAATTTGTGCTGGCAAAATAAAAACAGAGGACCAATAAACATGGATAGCTGAAAGCACCGAGTTGATGAGCTGCAACCTCCCTGCAAAGGATAAAAATCTATTTCTCCAATTTAGAATACGCTGCTCCATCTTTTCAACTAAAACACTACAATCTCTAAAGAGGAGCCGAGAAGAAATTAGCGGAATTTGACCGGCAACTAGCCCTCCTCAAACGGCATAATCTCTAGAATCTCATTTTTACATTGGGTGGAACATTACAGAAGAAAGCGGTACTTTTTTGGATACTAGGGACCAAACCAGACATGGCCGTGAAACTAGCCAGCGTCGACATGATACAACGAGCAGAGGAAACATCACCACGGGCAAACAGAAACAAGTCGTCTGCAAAACAAAGATTAATAATATGTTGTCTTTCACACCTATTGTGAAATCTATAAGAGGTATCAAGACGAGCATCCCTCTTCAAAATACATGTCAGAATCTCCATGAAAAGAGTGAATAAATACGGAGATAATGGATCTCCTTGTCTTAAGCCACGAACACCCTTGAAATACCCATGCACATTCCCATTCACACTAATAGAGTATGACGTAGTTGACACACAAGTCATAATCTATCCACCATTCTAATATTAAATCCGAAGCCTATAAGAACATCCTTTAGAAACTTCCAATTAACAGTATCATAAGCTTTTTGGATATCCACTTTGAACGCACATCGTGGAGGCCCATAATTCCTTTGATAATTATGCATCAGCTCTTGAGTAAGCAAGATATTATCAGATATTTTCCTACCCGGAATAAAAGCCGACTGGTTAATTCTAACAATCTGATTAAGCAAACCCTTCATGCGGTCCGCCACAATCTTACTAATACATTTATAAATCACATTACAACACGCAATAGGACGATAATCCGTAACCAGCAAAGGGGTCGTCTTCTTCGGCACAAGCACTATCAGAGTATTATTAATTTCCCAAAGGAGTTTGCCAGTCCTGAAGAAATCCATAATGGCATTCGACACCTCATGACCAATGATATGCCACGCACTCTTAAAGAAAGCAGCTGAAAAACCATCAGGGCCAGGCGCTTTATCATTACCAATAGAGAACATGGCCAATTTCACCTCATCAGCAGTAACTGGACGAACCATATGAACAGCATCCTCTGAGTTCAACTTATCATGAATAGGCCACCAGGGGGCTAGAGTGACCGTAACCTTGGCAACCAAGAAATTGCTCATATTGTTTCACAAGCACGTCCTGGACGTTATCTCCCTCAACCAAAACACCATTCGAATCCTTGATGATATCAATTCTACTCGAGTGATTCCTACTTTTCAGGGTAGCGTGAAAAAATTTCGTATTAGCATCACCAGCTCGCAACCAGTCCACTTTAGATTTTTGAAGCAAAAAACGTTCCTCATCTAAGCAAGCTTCCTGAAAATCCTTATTGATTTTTACTTCTTGCGCTCTGAGATCCACGTTCAATGGATCGCTATCAATATCCTGTTGAATAACATCCAGCTTACCTCTGAGGTTCTCAACTTTCTTGTGCAAATTACCTTGTTGAATTAAGAGATCCCGAAGTGGTTTCTTTAAAAGACGCAGTTTCTTTACAACGCAAAATTGAGGGACACCAGCAATGTTAGTATCCCAAGAGTTCTTCACAATATCACTGAATTCCGGTTTGTGAACCAAGAAATTAGCGAATTTGAATGGTTTAGGTTTCAGCTTACCAGGAGAAGGGATCTTTAATAAACAAGGGAAATGATCTGAAATCCTATACGGCTGAAAGACAGCGAAAGAGTTAGGAAAATCAGCTAAGAACGTGGTGTTACCCATAACACGATCTATCTTCTTGAGCAACCCAACACCTTTTTTAGGCTTTTGATTCCATGTAAAATGGAAGTCCGAGCTATTAATATCAATCACCTCCAGTTCAGTAACACACTCCTGAAACTCCCTCATGCCAGCTGAACCATATGAAGCTCCCATGGAATTATCCTCCAGCTTAAGAGCTGAGTTGAAATCTCCCATAATAACACATGATTTATCACCCACGAATACTTTATGCCTAGCTAGATGCTGCCACAGTTCCTGCCTAGTAAAATAATAGTTGGCTGCATAAACAACCGAGCAAAACAAGCTCCTCTTATCAAGTTTAAAATTCAGCTGAATATGCATAACCTGATCCGTTTGGGCGAGAACCATAGCATCAAAATCCATCGGGTTCCAACCTAAAATAATCCGAGTTCCTTTATTACAGCTACTACCATTAGAAGTCCAATCCCAACCCCTAAACACGGTTCTACACACTTTATCAACGTTACCAATATCCACATGAGATTCTAAAATCGCATAGAAATACAGATCATCACTCTTAACCACATGACGAACCTCGTTTTGTTTAAGAGGCCGGTTCAAGCCCCTGATATTCCATGCTGCGAGATTAACCATTAGACACTTCCAGTAGAGGAGTGCTTGCCCCTTTTTTGTGTTCAGGATTACGAGAGCCCTCCGAAAGAAATTCGTCCATTTCATTATACACTTCAACCACCTCCTCATCCTCTGAGTCTTCCTGGTTACCTTTCTCACCCTTACTACTTTGGCCTCTATCCACCTCGACCTCATTTAACACCTCAAAAGGATTACTTGAGACAATGTTTCCCAACGACGGCCGAGTGGCCAGCTCATTCTTCCTTTTAACTGTTATCGGCCGACACTCAAACTTTGGTTTAGGCTTATTAATCTGGATCCCTCCTTTCCTGGCTATTTTTTTACTAGGAACATTGGTGAACCCTTCCTTATCTATTCTAGGATCCAACTTGCCTTTCCTATTTCCTTGGTTCACTAGAATCCTAGGTTGATTCTGATTAGCAATAATAGCTGGTTTCCTTGTTTGCTTGGGACATGAATCCTCAGAATGGCCAAATATGCAACAGCCAGAGCATCTAAGTGGATTCCACTCATACTCCACATACATAGTTTCCTTAATAAAACCCTCCCCATCAGCCTCCGGTATTGTTATCATCAACTCCTCTTTCAATTCCTTGTCCGCTGAAATTTCTATTAAAGCTCTAGCATAACTGCTACGCCCCCAAGAGCTTAGGAACGCCAATAGCTGTAGCGATCATACTAAGGTCATCCTCCGTGTATGCAGCAATCAGAACCTCATGAATTTTCACCCAGACTTGAACTTTGGTTATCTCCTTCTTTTCCAACTTTGTTGTCGGCGACCATTCATTGAGGAAAAGAGGTTGTGACCGTATAATCCATGGACCCTCCTTTAGAGCATCCAACATACCTTTTTGATCCGTAAACTTAAAGAAGAAAAAAACCATTCGCATTCATCATTGACTTCTGCAATCCAAATTTCTTCCAGTTAGTGCGAACAAAATACTCCACAACCGGGAAAGCAATACGATCTCCTAAGAAATACCCATACAATGTGTTGGCAAGTTGTTCAGCACTCACAAGTGGATAACAGTCATATATAATTCTTAACGAACCATATTGGGCCTTAATGAATAAAACCGAGCAATAGTAGGTCATATATGTCTTATCGGACAATATTGGGCATTAATAGATCACAACAGGCAATCGTAGGTCATATACTTCTTCATTGACTTTATCGGGCGTTAACGGGTTAAAATGAGCATAGTAGGTTATAAATGTCTTGACGGAATATATTGGTCCTTAATGAATCACAACGGGAACTAGTAGGTCATATATATCTTAACGGGCCATATTGTGCTTTATGGATCACAAATGGCAATAGTATGTCATAACTGCGTTAACGGACTAAATGGGCCTAAATGGATCATAACAGGCAATGAGTCATATTCTTAATGGAGCCTATCGAAATTTAATGTATCACATCAGGAATATTAGGTTAATAAATGTCTTAACAGACCATATTGGGCCTTAATAAATCACAAAAAAGTATAGCATGTCATATATGTCTTATTTGGACTTAATGAATCACAACGGGCAATCGTAGATCATATATGTCTTAATTGACCATATAAGGCCTTAATGGATCACTACGGGCAATAATAGGCGATACATGTCATACCAAACCATATTGGGCTTTAATGGATCACAACGGAAAATAATAGATCATACATTTCTTAACGTACAATATTGGGCCTTAATCGATCACAACCTATTAACGTACTATATTGTGCCCTAGTAGATCATCTATGTCTTAACGACCACATTCGGCACTAAAAGATCATAACGGGCAATCGAAGGTCATATATATCTTATTAGACTTTATCGGACGTTAACGGATCAAAACGAGCAACAGTTGGTCGTAAATGTCTTGACGGAATATATTGGTCGTTAATGAATCACAACGAGCCATATATTGCTTTAATTGATCACAAATGGCAATAGTGTGTTAGAATTGTGTTAACGGACTAAATGGGCCTAAATGGATCATAACGGGAAGGCGTCATATTCTTAACGGACCATGTTGGTCTTTAATGTATCACAACGATCAATATTAGGTTCATAAATGTCTTGACAGACAATACTAGTCCCTAGTAAATCATACAAGGTATAACATGTCATATATGCCTTAACGGACCGCCTTTGGCCTTAATGAATCACAACGGGAAATTGTAGATCATATATGTTTTAATTGACCGTATATGGCCTTCATTGATCACGACGGGCAATAATAGGCGACACACGTCAAAAGAAACTATATTGAGCTTTAATGGATCACAAAGGGCAATAATAGATCATATATTTCTTAGCGTACAATATTGGGCCTTAAACGTTCACCACCTCTTAACGTACCATATTGGCCCATAGTAGGTCATCTATGTCTTAACGACCATATCCGGCATTAATAGATCACAACGGGCAATAATATTTCATATAAGAACTTGAACAGTGTGTAATATATGTCTCCATAGACCACATCGAGTGATAATGGATCACAACGTGCAATAGTACGTCATTTATGTCTTGATAGACCATATTATGCATTAATGGATCACAACATGCAATGGTAGGTCATATGTGTCTTTGTGGAACTTTTTAGGCCTATATGGATCACAACGGAATACGATAGGTCGTAATCTTAACAGACTGTATTTGGTTTATTTGATCACAACGGACAATAACAGGTCATAAATCTTTTATCGGACGATATCGGGCCTTAATGAATCACAACAAGAATAGTAGGTCATATAGTTATTAACGGACCACATTGGGCCTTAATGAATCAAAACTAAGCAATTGTAGGTCATATATAATTCTTAACGAACCATACTGGGCCTTAATGAATAAAAGCGATCAATAGTAGGTCATATATGTCTTATCGGACTATATTGGGCATTAATAGATCACAACAGGCAATCGTAGGTCATATATTTCTTCATTGACTTTATCGGGTGTTAGCGGATTAAAACGAGCAATAGTAGGTCATAAATGTCTTGACAGAATATATTGGTCCTTAATGTATCACAACAGGAACTAGTAGGTCATATATATCTTAACGGACCATATTGTGCTTTATGGATCACAAATGGCAATAGTATGTCATAACTGTGTTAACGGACTAAATGGGCCTAAGTGGATCATAACAGGCAATGTGTCATATTCCTAATGGAGCCTTGGAAATTAATGTATCACTTCAGGAATATTAGGTTCATAAATGTCTTAACAGACCATATTGGGCCTTAATAATCACAAAAGGTATAGCATGTCATATATGTCTTATTTGGCCTTAATGAATCACAACGGGCAATCGTAGATCATATATGTCTTAATTGACCATATAAGGCCTTAATGAATAAAAGCTATCAATAGTAGGTCATATATGTCTTATCGGACTATATTGGGCATTAATAGATCACAACAGGCAATCGTAGGTCATAATTTATTTCTTCATTGACTTTATCGGGTGTTAACAGATTAAAACGAGCATTAGTAGGTCATAAATGTCTTGACGGAATATATTGGTCCTTAATGAATCACAACGGGAACTAGTAGGTCATATATATCTTAACGGACCATATTGTGCTTTATGGATCACAAATGGCAATAGTATGTCATAACTGTGTTAACGGACTAAATGGGCCTAAGTGGATCATAACAGGCAATGCGTCATATTCCTAATGGAGCCTTGGAAATTATTGTATCACATCAGGAATATTAGGTTCATAAATGTCTTAACAGACCATATTGGGCCTTAATAAATCACAAAAGGTATAGCATGTCATATATGTCTTATTTGGCCTTAATGAATCACAACGGGCAATCGTAGATCATATATGTCTTAATTGACCATATAAGGCCTTCATGGATCACTACGGGCAATAATAGGCGATACATGTCATACCGAACCATATTAGGCTTTAATGGATCACAACGGAAAATAACAGGTCATATATTTCTTAACGTACAATATTGGGCCTTAATCGATCACAACCTATTAACGTACTCTACTGTGCCCTAGGAGATCATCCATGTCTTGACGACCATTTTGGCACTACAAGATCATAACGGGCAATCGTAGGTCATATATATCCTATTTGACTTTATCGGGCGTTAACGGATCAAAACGAGCAACTGTTGGTCATAAATGTCTTGACAGAATATATTGGTTGTTAATGAATCACAACGAGCCATATATTGCTTTAATTGATCACAAATGGCAATTGTGTGTTAGAAGTGTGTTAACGGACTAAATGGGCCTAAATGCATCATAACGGGAAGGCGTCATATTCTTAACGGATCATATTCGTCTTTAATATATCAAACGGGCACTATTAGGTTCATAAATGTCTTGACAGACAATACTAGTCCATAGTAAATCACACAAGGTATAACGTGTCATATATGTCTTAACGGACCGCATTTGGCCTTAATGAATCACAACGGGGAATTGTAGATCATATATAATTTTAATTGACGATATATGGCCTTAATGGAATACTACGGGCAATAATAGGCGATACACGTCAAAAGAAACTATATTGAGCTTTAATGGATCACAAAGGGCAATAATCGATCATATATTTCTTACCGTACAATACTGGGCCTTAATCGTTCACCACCTCTTAACGTACCATATTCGCCCCTAGTAGGTCATCTATGTCTTAACGACCATATCCGGCATTAATAGATCACAATGGGCAATCATAGTTCATATAAGAACATGAACAGTATGTAATATATGTCTCCATAGACCACATCGAGTGATAATGGATCACAACGTACAATAGTACGTCATTTATGTCTTGATGGACCATATTATGCATTAATGGATCACAACGTGCAATGGTAGGTCATATTTGTCTTAATGGAACTTCTTAGGTGTATATGGATCAACGGAATACAATAGGTCGAAATCTTAACAGACTGTATTTGGGTTTATTTGATCACAACGGACAATAACAGGTCATAAATCTTTTATCGGACGATATCGGGCCTTAATGAATCACAACAAGAATAGTAGGTCATATAGTTATTAACGAACCACATTGGGCCTTATCGAATCAAAACGAGCAATTGTAGGTCATATATAATTCTTAACGAACCATATTGGTCCTTAATGAGAAAAACCAAGCAATCCTAGGTCATATATATCTTATCAGACTATATTGGGCATTAATAGATCACAACAGGCAATCGTAGGTCATATATTTCTTCATTGACTTTATCGGGCGTTAACGGATTAAAACGAGCAATAGTAGGTTATAAATGTCTTGATGGAATATAATGGTCCTTAATAAATCACAATGGGAACTAGTAGGTCATATATTTCTTAACGGACCATATTGTGCTTTATGGATCACAAATGGCAATAGTATGTCATAACTGTGTTAACGGACTAAATGGGCCTAAATGGATCATAACGGGCAATGCGTCATATTCTTAACGGAGCCTATTGGAATTTAATGTATCACATCAGGAATATTAGGTGAATAAATGTCTTAACAGACCATATTGGTCCTTAATAAATCACAAAAGGTATAGCATGTCATATAGGTCTTAACGGACCATATTTGGCCTTAATGAATCACAACGGGCAATCGTAGATCATATATGTCTTAATTGAACTTAATGGGCACTAATAGGCGAAACATGTCATACCGAACCATATTGGGCTTTAATGGATCACAACGGAAAATAATAGGTCATACATTTCTTAACGTACAATATTGGGCCTTAATCGATCACAACCTATTAACGTACTGTATTGTGCCCTAGCAGATCATCTATGTCTTAACGACCATATTCGGCACTAAAAGATCATAACAAGCAATCGTAGGTCATATATATCTTATTTGTCTTTATCGGGCGTTAACGAATCGAAACGAACAACAGTAGGTCATAAATGTCTTGACGGAATATATTGGTCGTTAATGAATCACAACAAGCCATATATTGCTTTAATTGATCACAAATGGCAATAGTGTGTTAGAAGTGTGTTAACGGACTAAATGGGCCTAAATGGATCATAACGGGAAGGGGTAATATTCTTAACGGACCATATTGGTCTTTAATGTATCACAACGGGCAACATTAGGTTCATAAATGTCGTGACAGACAATACTAGTCCTTAGTAAATCACACAAGGTATAACATGTCATATATGTCTTAACGGACGACATTTGGCCTTATTGAATCACAACGGGAAATTGTAGATCATATATTTTTTAATTGACCATATATGGTCTTAATGGATCACTACGGTCAATAATAGGTGATACACGTCAAAAGGAACTATATTGAGCTTTAATGGATCACAAAGGGCAATAATAGATCATATATTTCTTAGCGTACAATATTGGGTCTTAATCGTTCACCACCTCTTAATGTACCATATTGGCCCCTAGTAGGTCACTGTGTCTTAACGCATATCCGGCATTAATAGATCACAACGGGCAATCATAGTTCATATAAGAACATGAACAGTATGTAATATATGTCTCCATAAACCATATCGAGTGATAATGGATCACAACGTGCAATAGTACGTCATTTATCTCTTGATGGACCATATTATGCATTTTTGGATCACAATGTGCAATGGTAGGTCATATGTGTCTTAATGGAACTTCTTAGGCCTATATGGATCACAACGGAATACAATAGGTCGTAATTTTAACACTTTATTTGGGTTTATTTGATCATAACAGACAATAATAGGTTATAAATCTTTTATCGGACGATTCCGGGCCTTAATGAATCACAACAAGAATAGTAGGTCATATCGTTATTAATGGACCACATTGGGCCTTAAAGAATTAAAACGAGCAATTGTAGGTCATATATAATTCTTAACGAACCATCTTGGGCCTTAATGAATAAAACCAGGGAATAGTAGGTCATATATGTCTTATCGGACTATATTGGGCATTAATAGATCACAACAGGCAATCGTAGGTCATATATATCTTCATTGACTTTATCGGGCGTTAACGGATTAAAACGAGCGATAGTAGGTCATAAATGTCTTGACGGAATATATTGGTCCTTAATGAATCACAACAGGAACTAGTAGGTCATATATATCTTAACGGACCATATTGTGCTTTATGGATCACAAATGGCAAATGTATGCCATAACTGTGTTGAAGGACTAAATGGGCTTAAATGAATCATAACGGGCAATGCGTCATATTCTTAATGGAGCCTATTGGAATTTAATGTATCACATCAGGAATATTAGGTTAATAAATGTCTTAGCAGACCATATTGGGCCTTAACTAAATCACAAAAGGTATAGCATGTCATATATGTCTTATTTGGCCTTAATGAATCACAACGGGCAATCGTAGATCATATATGTCTTAATTGACCATATAAGGCCTTAATGGATCACTAAGGGCAATAATAGGCGATACATGTCATACCGAACCATATTGGGCTTTAATGGATCACTACGGGCAATAATAGGCGATACATGTCACGTCGAACCATATTGGGCTTTAATGGATCAAAACGGAAAATAATAGGTCATACATTTCTTAATGTACAATATTGGGCCTTAATCAATCACAACCTATTAACGTACTATATTGTGCCCTAGTAGATCATCTATGTCTTAACGACCATATTCGGCACCTAAAGATCATAACGGGCAATCGTAGGTCATATATATCTTATTTGTCTTTATCGGGCGTTAACGGATCAAAACGAGCAACAGTTGGTCATAAATGTCTTGACGGAATATATTGGTCGTTAATGAATCACAACGAGCCATATATTGCTTTAATTGATCACAAATGGAAATAGTGTGTTAGAAGTGTGTTAACGGACTAAATGGGCCTAAATGGATCATAACGGGAAGGCTTCATATTCTTAGCGGACCATATTGGTCTTTAATGTATCACAACGGGCAATATTAGATTCATAAATGTCTTGACAGACAATACTAGTCGTTAGTAAATGATACAAGGTATAACGTGTCATATATGTCTTAACGGATCGCATTTGGCCTTAATGAATCACAACGGGAAATTGTAGATCATATATGTTTTAATTGACGATATATGGCCTTAATGGAATACTACGGGCAATAATAGGCGATACACGTCAAAAGGAACTATATTGAGCTTTAATGGTTCACAAAGGGCAATAATCGATCATATATTTCTTACCGTACAATACTGGGCTTTAATCGTTCACCACCTCTTAACGTACCATATTGGCCCCTAGTAGTTCATCTATGTCTTAACGACCATATCCGGCATTAATAGATCACAACGGGCAATCATAGTTCATATAAGAACATGAAAAGCATGTAATATATGTCTCCATAGACCACATCGAGTGATAATGGATCACAACGTGCAATAGTACGTCATTTATGTCTTGATGGACCATATTATGCATTAATGGATCACAATGTGCAATGGTAGGTCATATGTGTCTTAATGGAACTTCTTAGGCGTATATGGATCAGAACGGAATACAATAGGTCGTAATCTTAACAGACTGTATTTGGGTTTATTTGATCACAACGGACAATAACAGGTCATAAATCTTTTATCGGACGATATCGGGCCTTAATGAATCACAACAAGAATAGTAGGTCATATAGTTATTAACGGACCACATTGGGCCTTAATAAATAAAACCGAGTATTGAGTATTGGTAGGTCATATATATCTCTGACAATATCCTCCTTACTCAGGAACTTATGCACAATTATCATTTGAATAGAGGTCCTGCTAGATGTGCGTTTAAAATAGATATCCAGAAAGCGTGTGATACGGTCAGTTGGTCTTTCTTGAATGATGTCCTTACTTGTTTTGGTTTCCATTATAGAATGATAGAGTGGATAATGACTTGTGTTACCATGGCTTCCTACTCATTAAGTATAAATGGTAATCTTCATGGCTATTTTAGAGGTAAGAGGGGTCTGAGACAGGGGGATCCAATGTCACCATACTTATTCACTCTAAGCATGGAGGTTCTCTCGCTTTTACTTCAGAAAACGGCCCACTCCAACATGTTGTTTAAATTCATGCTCATTGTGTGAATCAGAAAATTATCAACGTGTCCTTTGCCGATGACCTGTTTGTTTTCGTTCATGGTGATATTGTTTCAATAAAGATGGTTAAGGATGCTCTTGAGAAATTTACGAGTATCTCTGGTTTAGTGCCGAGCCCGGCCAAGAGTACTGCCTATTTTTCAAATGTTCCTAGTTCAGTTAAGCAGGAGACCCTAAGAGTGATGCAATTCCAAGAAGGAAGTATTCCTGTTCGGTACCTTGGGGTTCCTCTAATATCCACAAAGCTTGTGTTTAAAAACTGCGAACCTTTGATTGAGCGAATGGATAACAAAATTAATAACTGGATGACTAAGTCATTATCTTTTGTGGTTCAGCTTCAACTTATAAACTCAGTCCTATCATCTATGCATATCTACTGGGCTTCCATGTTCATTCTTCCAGCCCGTGTAATAACTGAGCTTGAGAAGAGGATGCGTAGATTCCTGTGGAATGCTGGTACTCATGGCAGAGTTCGAGCGAAAGTGGCCTGGAATGATATTTGTTTGCTTAAGAATGAGGGTGGTCTGGGAATTCGAAGTATTACGGACGTTAATAAAGCTCTTATGGCTAACCACATATGGAGTATTCTATCAAAAAGGAACTCTTTATGGGTTCAATGGATTCATTTGCATAAGTTAAAGGGTAGGTGTTTGTGGGATATTCTATGACGAGGAAACATGAGCTGGGGGTGGAGGAAGATATTATCCATTCGAAACGTGATGCGTCCTTACATACATACTTCTATCAGAAGTGGTCTTCAAACGAATGCATGGAGTGATAATTGGTGTCAGCTAAGTCCTATCAGATCCTTCTATCTCCTAGAGCTATTGCTAATGCAGGTTTTAATATGCAAACCAGTGTTGCGGAGCTCTTGGACGATAGTGGACAGTGGAAGTGGCCTCAAGCGTGGTATGATTTATTTCCGGTATTAATATACTTTCAACCACCAACCCTAGTTCATAATGTAGATGATCGACTGAAAAACCTGGAGGGTAAAGATTGCTCATTTGGTTCGTCTGAAGTGTGGAATAATATCCGGAATCGAGGTAGTATAGTCCAGTGGACGAACATGGTATGGTTTTCGCAGTGTATTCCGCGGCACACGTTCCATATGTGGCTGGTCATCAAAAATAAACTCAAAACACAGGATCGGCTAGCTGTTTGGGAAGCAGGAAGTGAAACTAATTTGAAACTTATGTGCTGTCCTCTTTGTAGATATGATCGAGATTCTCGGGATCACTTGTTCTATCAATGTGCTTTTGCCTCGCAAATCTGGAACAATGTTAAGAGGATGGTGAACTTTGAGAGTGTTGATGATTCTTGGAATTCTATTATTGCATGGATGGAGCACAACTCTAGTTCAAAGAAGATGGATATAATCTTATGTAAGCTAGCGGCGTCAACATATTGCATCTGGCAAGAAAGAAATAACCGTTTGTTTTCTCAAAATCATCATACTACGGCTACGATAACCGAGAAGATCAAGAACACGGTACGGTTAAAATTGATGGGGTTTAAGTTTCATGGGGAGGTGAGCCATGAAAGAGTGTTTAAGGTTTGGAAAATTGCTACTAGCGACAAGAAGGATAACCCGGGCTAGAAGTTAGATCGTCGGATTTTTGTTTCCTGGTTGTTTTCTCCATGTAGGATTGTTCTCTTTGTTTTGTTTTGTTGAGTACTGGAAGTGTTTCTTGTTATTGTCCTAGTATTGGTATGCCAAGTCTAGTTGGTGTGTCCCATGTGGCACACCCTTGTATTAATGTGTTTGGTTTTATAAAATTCACCGAGGTAACCCTTTACCCAAAAAATATATGTATTGGGCTATATTGAGCATTAATAGATCACAACAGGCAATCGTAGGTCATATATTTCTTCATTGATTTTATCGGGCGTTAACGGATCAAAATGAGCAATAGTAGGTCATCAATGTCTTGACGGAATATATTGGTCCTTAATGAATCACAACGGGAGCTAGTAGGTCATATGTATCTTAACGGACCATATTGTGCTTTAATGGATCACTAAAGGTGCCTAAAGGGATCATAACGGGCAATGCGTCAAATTCTTAACGGAGCGTATTGGCATTTAATGTATCACATCAGGAATTTAGGTTAATAAATATCTTAACAGACCATATTGGGCCTTAATAAATCACAAAAGGCATGTCATATATGTCTTAACGGACCACATTTGGTCTTAATGAATCACTACGGGTAATATTAGGAGATACATGTCATAACGAACCATATTGGGCTACGGATAACAACGGGAAATAATAGGTCTTATATTTCTTAACGTAAAATATTGGGCCTTAATCGATCACAAGCTATTAAGGTACTATATTGTGCCCTAGTAGGTCATCTATGTCTTAACGACCATATTCGGCACTAATAGATCATAACAGGCAATCGTAGATCATATATATCTTCATTGACTTTATCAGGCGTTAACAGATCAAAACAAGCAACAGTAGGTCATAAATGTCTTGAAGGAATATATTGGTCATTAATGAATCACAAAGGGACTAGTAAGTCATATGTATCTTAACGTACAATGGCAATAGTGTGTTATAAGTGTGTTAACGGACTAAATGGGCCTAAATGGATCATAACGGGATTGCGTTATATTCTTAACGGACCATATTGGACTTTAATGTATCACATCGAGAAAATGGGCCTAAATGGATCATAAAGGGAATGCGTCATATTTTTAATGGACCATATTGGACTTTAATGTATCACATCCGGCAATATTAGGTTCATAAATGTCTTGACAGACCATACAGGGCCTTAGTAAATAACAAAAGGTATTGCATATCATATATGTTTAACGGACCGTATTTGTCCTTAAAGAATCACAACGGGCAATAATAGGTCATATATTTCTTAGCGTACAATATTGGGCCTTAATCGTTCACCACCTCTTAACGTACCATATAGGGCCCTTAGTAGCTCATCTATGTCTTAACGACCATATCCGGCGCTAATAGATCACAACGGGCAATCATAGGGCATATAAGAACATGAACAATATATAATATATGTCCCCATAGACCACATCAAGTGATAATTGATCACCACATGCAATAGTACGTTATATATGTCTTGATGATCCATATTATGCATTAATGGATCACAACATACAATGGTAGGTCATATGTGTCTTAATGGAACTTATTAGGCCTATATGGATCAAACGGAATACAATAGGTCGTGATCTTAACCGACCGTAATTGGGTTTAGTTTATCACAACGGGCAATAATAGGTCATAAATCTCTTATCGGACGATATCGGGCCATAAAAAATCACAACAAGAATAGTAGGTCATATAGTTATTAACGAACCACATTGGGCCTTATCGAATCAAAACGAGCAATTGTAGTTCATATATATATCTTAACGAACCATATTAGGCCTTAATGACTACAACCGAGTAATAGTAGGTCATATATGTCTTATCGGACTATATTCGGCATTAATAGATCACAACAGGCAATCGTAGGTCATATATTTCTTCATTGACTTTATGGGGCGTTAACGGATCAAAACAAGCAATAGTAGGTCATAAATGTCTTGACGGAATATATTGGTCCTTAATAAATCACAACGGGAACTAGTAGGTCATATATATCTTAACAGACCATATTGTGCTTTAATGGATCACAAATGGCAATAGTATGTCATAACTGTGTTAACGGACTAAATGGGCCTAAATGGATCATAACGGGCAATGCGTCAAATTATTGACGGAACATATTGGAATTTTATGTATCACATCAGGAATATTTGGTTAATAAATATCTTAACAGACCATATTGGGCCTTAATAAATCACAAAAGGTATAGCATAATATATGTCTTAAAGGGCCACATTTGGTCTTAATGAATCACAACGGGAAATCGTAGATCATATATGTCTTAATTGACTATATAAGGCCTTAATGGATCACTACGGGCAATATTAGGAGATACTTGTCATAACGAACCATATTGGGCGTTAATGGATCACAACGGGAAATAATAGGTCATATATTTCTTTTTTTTTTGGGTAAAGGGTTTACCCCGGTAAATATTATATCAATCAATCCAAAAATAACAAGTGAGGTAGACAGAAACCTCAATTCTCAAGTATGACAAGCCATACTATAGTTCATCAAGCAATCATCCTACAGACGCTAGATACCAATTTAATAAGCACGTCACTCGACAATACACGTAACACTAAGTTACAAAAAGAAAACACATGTAACACCATTAGCCATGTTCATCATCATTTATCAGCAACCCTCTAGGAAGTCTCCATTCCCGTAGAAGATCTCTAGTGTGACTCGTGTCTTTAAATTTCATCAAATGTAGCTTCATCCGAACTGTTAGTAGAATAACCTCAATGAGTTGATCTGCACTCCTTTTTTTCATAGAAAACAATCTCTGATTTCGTTCCTGCCACACGAAGTAAGTTGCCGCACTAACAACAAGCTTTCCAATAACATGAGTAGCATGCTTTGACTTCGCATATTGCACCAAATGATCAAATATCCTTTCCCATTTGTTAGGCAGCGATCCCATTCCTGCTTTATCTCGAATACCATTCCAAACCTGAGCAGCATATAAACACTCGAAAAAAGGTGGTCATGGGAATCCAGACCAACCATGCACAACGAACAGCACATGAGGTTATAATTAGGACTACCCGCCGAAGACCATCGACTCATGACATCCTGCGTTTTTAGTTTTTTGTTCACAAGCAGCCACATTAAAAAAGAATGACGAGGAATAGATTGGGGATACTAAATAATACTCGCCCATGGGACTTCATTCTGGTGTAGTCGAAATTCATCCCACCCTATAGCGGCACTATAGTTCATCTCCTTTCCTGATCTAGTTCTCCATACAACTCTATCATGTAAACCCGGGTTCAGTATGATACTTGGCATGTTTCGGAGAGCCGGAAATCGGTTTACCCACTCGGTCGGCCATCCCCACCCCCCATGGTCACATACATCCGCAACCTTCGAGTTCATATAGAATCCAGCATTCGATATCATACGTGGCGTAATAAAAGAATTCAAAGGGCATATCTCATCCCACATATCAAACCAGACTAGTGTTTTGTTACCATCTCCCAGTTTCGTCCATACATGGTGTTGAATAATCGGCCTTAATTGTAACATTTTCCTCCAGCTCCATGTTATGTTATTTCGGATTGGTAAGTCCCAAAAACTTCGATCTCGTATACGATATGAATGGATCCACTTTACCCAAAGAGACTCTCTATGTGTAAGAAGACTCCATACATGCGCAACCATAAGCGCTTTATTCATATCCCCAATCCTTCGAATACCCAAGCCACCCTCTTGTTTAGGAATACACACTTTTTTCCAACTCACCTTAGCTTTCCCTTTTATGTTATTTCCTTGCGCCCACAAAAATCTTCGCATTCTTTCTTCCAGGTCATAAATGATGCGCTTTGGTAAAATAAAGACCGACGCCCAATATATATGCATAGAAGACAGGACCGACCGAATCAATTGAAGTCTACCCGCAAATGACAGACTCTTATTTTTCCAATCGGTAATTCTTAAATCCATACTTTCCAAAAGTCTCTTACAATCATTGTAAACAAGCCTGGTAGATATAAGGGGAACTCCAAGGTAGCGAACTGGCAACATACCTTCATCAAATGGGATGATGCTTCTAATTCGGTCTTTCACTATGTCCGGAACATTACCAAAGAAGACCGTACTTTTAGTCATACTAGGAACAAGACCTGACATGTTCTTAAATAAGTCTAGCGCCTCCAAAAGCACTTTTGCTGATCTATGATCGCCCGAGAAAACAAAAACAGATCATCAGCAAAACAGAGATTAATTATTCGCTGATTTTCACACTTATTATGGTACCTAAACTCAGCTGACAAAGAACTCTGTTTTTGCAAAAGCAATGTAAGAACCTCCATAACCAACGTAAAAAGGTACGGAGACATTGGGTCTCCTTGTCGTAAACCCTGTTGCCCTCTAAAATACCCATACAGATTACCATTTATAGCCAAAGAGAAGGACGTGGATGTAACACAAACCATTATCCACTTCACCATTTTCCGATCAAATCCAAAACCTAGCAGTATCTGTTCAAGAAAGTTCCAGTCTACCGTGTCATAAGCCTTTTGAATATCCACCTTAAAGGCACACCTTGGTGGCCCCTTATTATGATGATAGTTATGCATTAACTCCTGTATTAAGAGGATATTATCAGAAATCCTTCTACCCGGAACAAAGGCTGACTGGTTGATGCTCACAATAACACATAACCCTTCTTTTATACGATTTGTAATAATCTTGCTGATACACTTATATAGTGTGTTACAACAAGATATAGGGCGATAATCCGTAATGGAAGATGGTGTACTAACCTTAGGGATTAAAGAGATTATCGTATGATTAAGTTGACGGAGTAGTTTACCATTTTGAAAGAACTCCTGTACCGCACTGCATACATCCTTCCCAACTACATCCCAAGACTTTTTAAAGAAGACCGAGGTGTAACCATCAGGACCTGGAGCTTTATTCCCATCAATTGAAAACATTGCCTGTTTAATTTCATCATCCGTAACAATCCTAACCATAGCAGAAGCTTTATCAACCGATAATACATTATGGAATAGATCTGGCGTAGGATGCAAATTTATACTTCCAACACTACCAAAAAACTGGGAATAGTGCTCCACCATGACCTGTGGAACCGACAGTCCTTCATGTAGTATACCGCTACTGTCTCTTACCGAGAAAATTCTACTCCGATGATTTTTTGCTTTGACAGTGTTATGAAAGAACTTTGAGTTCTTATCACCAAGCGAAAGCCATTGTAACTTAGATTTTTGCTGCAAAAAAGAACACTCATCAAGAACCACTTTCTTATACGCCTGAAGTAATCGACTGTGTTTATCAAGAAGCTCATTGTTGAAAGGATCATTATCAATAGCTAGCTGGTTGTCATCTAGATCCTTTCTCATTGTCTTAACCTTCTCATGCAGATTACCCTGTGTATATAAGAGTTTTCTCATCGGGTTTTTTAACAGCTTAAGCTTTTTAACAATCTGAAACATGCGATAACCCTGAATGTCCATATTCCAAATCGTTTTAACTTCCTCCATAAAACCCTTCTTATCGGCTACAAAATTCACAAACTTAAACGGCTTCGGTTTTCCTCTTGTCACATTAGTCAATTTTAAGATACACGGAGTATGGTCTGATATTCGGTACGGAAGAAAACATGCTGCCGCATTAGGGAACGTATCGATTAATTGCATATTCCCCAATATTCGATCAATTTTCTTGACAATGATACCGTTTTGCTGCTTATTCGTCCACGTAAAATGTAAACCCGTTCGATTAACATCAAACACCTCTATCTCATCAATACACTCCTTAAATTCCCTATTCCCAATGCTAAAAGTAGATGGCCCTTGAGCTATATCTTCATGAAACAAGGAAGAATTAAAATCTCCCATGATAACCCATGGTTTATCATGCATATAAGAATGATGAGCACGTAAGTTCTGCCATAGGTCCCTTCTTTTTTTGTAGTAGTTGTCAGCATAAACAAACGAACAAAAAAATAGACTTTTGATCGAGTTTAAACATGATCTGAGTATGCACAACCTGATCTGTTTTAGAAAGGATCATAACATCCACAATGTTAGCGTCCCACCCTACCATAATACGAGTACCTTTCTCACAACAATCAGCATTAGTCGCCCAGCTCCATGACCAGCAAACTTTCTTACAAACATTATAGACATTAGACGAGTCAACATGAGTTTCCATAATTGCACACACCTGAAGATGATTGTCCAGCACCACCTGACGAACCTCCTTTTGTTTGAGGGGTCGGTTCAAACCCCTTATGTTCCAAGAAGCCAAACTACCCATGGACACTAGTATCACCAAGTGTGCTTGCACCCTCAGAATTTTTATTTTCTACTTTCTGATCCATAAATTTTGGGATATCACCTAAAAGCTCCTCGACTTCAACTGCATCCGCAATTACTTCCTCCAAATTGGTATTTTTATTTTGTTGATTACCCTTTGAAGCCATACCTTCTATTCCACCGAATTCGTTAGAGTGATTTCCCTCCTTTTGAAGTACAGAAAATGGGTTAGAGATAGGCACTTTGTTTTTCGGTTGCACTTTCCCATCAGCCTTGGACTTAGGCTTTGCTACCGGACGGTACACAAACTTCGGCTTCTGATTCTTAACATGCAGCCCCTTTCCTACTCTTCGATAATACCTCCTGAAAATCATCATTATTTTTCATCTTATCTTCCATCAGCACTGGCGTTTGTTTCTGTGGGCACGAGTTATCATCATGACCAAACACGCAACATGTTGAACATCTCAACGGTTCCCAATCATATTCGATTTTTACCTCCGCTTTAGAGTGTCCCTTTCCATCGAGTGCCGGGATTACAACCGTAACAACTCTCTTTAATTCAGACCCTGCTTGAACTTCAATTAACGCCCTAACATAACTACTCCTTCCCCATGAATCTACACACATTGTTGTTGCATAAGAATCCAGCAATTTTGGAACACCTATTTTCGAGGCCAGTAAACTCAACCCGTCCTCAGTAAACGCAGCCAACGGTACATCATGCATTTTTACCCAAACCGGTATAGATGTTATATCCTTTTTCTCAACCATAACATCAGGAGTCCATTCAGTAAGAATAATTGGAACATTTCGTATCATCCATGGCCCATCTTCCAGTAGCAGTGCCATCCCTTTTCTTGTTTGAAACTTAAAGAAGAAGAACCCCTTAGCATTCATCATCATCTTGGATAAACCATACTTCGACCACTTATGTTTAACAAAATAGTCTACCACCGGAAATGCTAAGCGCTTTCCCAAAAAATATCCATAAAGAGTGTTCGAATATCTATCATTAACCTGCTTTACCGATGATAAAGGGATGACAACATCTGCCCCATCAATTATTTCATCAGTTTCCAAAGACCGAAAATTAACCTTAATGCCATCACTATTATGCTGAACAACTCTAGCAAACGAAAGAGGTTCTACAAAATTAGTGGTCGTTACCTTCGTGGGCTCAGCTGATGAAACACCACCATCCGAATCAGGTGCAATATCCTCCAAATTACTATGCAAGTTAGCCCCTTTTTCCATGATGTTTTCCGAGTTCTCGTTAATATCATTCTCCACAGGTACCGCACCCGTAATCTTGTTTCGTTCCTCAATGGCCTTAAGCAGCCTCGGATCCAAGTTCACCTCTTCCACTTGTGAGTTAGGAACATTCCCTCTACGGGCCAGCTTAGGGTTACCGTCAATATTCAGCACACGGTTTCCAAAACCCTTATTAGGTAATGGGAGTTTACCTCGATCAACATGCACATCAGGTTTCTTCCGTTCATCCATTCCAGAATTAACAACTCTCTCCTAACTCACGATTGACAAGAAAACCAAACAATCCAGACAAAACGACGGAAATAAAATAAAACGCAAAACCCTAAACTAGCAAACCCTAACCCATGAAACCTTACAGAATTATATAGATATAGTGGTAAATCAAGGTTTCTGCCTAACCAGAAGGACCGATAGACCACCAATGCTATACAAACTGATCAGCCACACAGGCTCAGGCGGCGATTGAAGAAAACAAGGAAGAGCACTTCAAATCAAAACACGTTTAGCCGCTAATAGAGTTCGTACATGAGTAATGAAGAATCAAGGCTCATATCACAGATCTATTACACAGCTTAGTATGAAAGATTCGAAGCATTCATGAAGGAACAAGAATCGCCTGCTAGCGAGAGAGAATTAGGGTTTAATAGGTCATATATTTCTTAACGTACAATATTGGGCCTTATTGATCACAACCTATTAACGTACTATATTGTGCCCTAGTAGGTCATCTATGTCTTAACGAACATATTCGGAACTAATAGATCATAACGGCCAATCGTAGGTCATATATATCTTTATTGACTTTATCGGGCGTTAACGGGTCAAAAACGAGTAACAGTAGGTCATAAATGTCTTGAAGGAATATATTGGTCGTTAATGAATCACAACAGGCACTAGTAAGTCATATGTATCTTAACGTACCATATATTGCTTTAATGAATCTCAAATGGCAAGAGTGTGTTATAAGTGTATTAACAGACTAAATGGGCCTAAATGGATCATAACGGGAATGCGTCATATTCTTAACGGACCATATTGGACTTTAATGTATCACATCGGGCAAATGGGCCTAAATGGGTCATAACAGGAATGTGTCATATTCTTAACGGACCATATTGGACTTTAATGTATCACATCGGGCAATATTAGGTTCATAAATGTCATGACAGACCATACTGGGCCTTAGTAAATAATAAAAGGTATAGCATATCGTATATGTCTTAACGGATCGTATTTGGCCTTAATGAATCACAACGCGCAATTGTAGATCACATATGTCTTAATTGACTATATAAGGCCTTAATCGATCATTACGGGCAATAATAGGCGATGCATGTCATAACGAACTATATTGAGCTTTAATGGATCACAACGGAAAATAATAGGTCTTATATTTCTAAGCGTACAATATTGGGCCTCAATCGTTCACCACCTCTTAACGTACAATATTGGGCCCTAGTAGGTCAGCTATAGATCACAACGGGCAATCATAGTTCATATAAGAACATGAACAGTATATAATATATGTCTCCATAGACCACATCGAGTGATAATGGATCACAACGTGCAATAGTACGTCATTTATGTCTTGATGGACCATATTATGCATTAATGGATCACGACCAAAGGATAATTACTGTTATTGATGAATTGGAGAAATCGACTGTCCCAGTCCCTTTGGGGAGTACGAGCGGGGTCACAACTAGCAACCAGTTTGATGTCCTAAAAGATGATGTGGAGGTTATGTTGAATAAGCATGGAGGAGTTATAGTGAAAACTAATGATTAGGTTTCAAACAAAGGAAATCAAGAGCTTAAGGGAGAGAATACTGATGATGAAGAAATAGAGGAGGTGTATAATGAAACGATTAAGCCTCTTGTGAGAGATGGAAAAAAATCTGAGGGGGCAAGCACTCCTGGTGTGCATGTTTCCAATGTCTAGTATAGCATCTTGGAATATAAGGGGGTTGAACCGCCCTCTGAAACAAAAAGAGGTTCGGCAAGTTGTTGAAGAAAATCGGCTTCAGGTTTGTGCCATCCTGGAGTCTCATGTTGACGTTACAAACTTGGCGCATGTGTGCAAAAAGGTATGGAGGTCTTGGGAGTGGACATCGAATGGGAATATTTGTTCTAAAGGGACTCGTATTATTGTTGGATGGAATAAAGATGAAATTGATATTATTGTGTTAGACCAGTCTAGTCAAGCTACGCATGTTCAAGTATACTTCAAGAGGGATAGTATGGTTTTGTTTTGTTCGTTCGTATATGCAGATAATTATTACAAGACAAAAAGAGAATTATGGGAAAACTTATGCTACCACAAAGGGGTTTATCAAGGATAAGCCATGGATTATCCTTTGGGATTTCAACTCATCGCTTAATCTTGAAGATAACTTCAGGTTCCATAACAAATGTGAAAAGCAAAGAATTGTGAATATATGTTTTGCGGATGACCTATTGTTGTTTACCAGGGGTGAGGTGAAATCGGTCAAACCAGTTTTGAAGGCCTTGAGCAATTCAGTAGTTGGTCGGGACTCGTTCCTAGTATTCCGAAAAGCACGGTGTACTTTGCAAATGTTGCTGATCAAGTTAGACAGAATATTCTTGCTCTCTTGTCGTTTAAATAGGGATGTCTTCCTGGGAAGTATCTTGGAGTTCCGCTTATTTCGTCAAGATTATTGTACAAAGATTATAAGGTGCTCGTTGAAAGGATGGAGAGTAGAATCACTCATTGTGGTAACAAGTATCTATCTTTTGCAGGTAGACTCCAGCTTATCCGATCAGTTTTATCTTCTCTTCATGTTTACTGGGCGTCCGTTTTTATCCTGCCCAAACGTATTATAAAGGATCTGGAGAAAAAATGAGTTACTTTCTGTTGAACAATGGTCCCCTTGGGAAGGAAAGGCGAAAGTTTCATGGAAATCAGTTTGTCTTCCGGGTTCTAAAGGTGGTTTGGGGATAAAAACGGATTGGTGATGGTAATATGGCACTGATGGTGTTTCATATCTGGAGTCTTCTTACATATAGAGAATCGCTATGGGTAAAATGGGTTCACACTTACAAGCTAAATCATAGAAGTTTCTGGGATGTTCCACTTAAACAGGGAAGCAGTTGGGGATGGAGAAAAATTATGAAAACTAGAACCAATATCCGTAATAACATAGGTCGAAAATACGGGATAGGAAGTTGACATCAGCATGGTTTGATAAATGGTCACATGCGGACCCTATTGGTAATATCATACCCCTCGAATGATCCGGCAAGCGGGTGTTAATCTAGAATCAAAGGTCGAGGATGTTATTCAAGATGGTAGGTGGTCGTGGCCTTCAGCTTGGTTGGATTTGTACCCGTCCTATTACATGTCCAGCCGCCAAATTTGAAGTCTAATGTGAAAGATACCCTTGTTTGGATAAATAATGAAGGCAAACAAGTTCCATATTCATCAAAGGTAGTGTGGGATACCATCTGAATTCATAATCAGCAAGTTCCTTGGCAAAATGCAGTTTGGTTTTCTCAGTGCATACCTCGACATGCTTTCCTTATGTGGCTAATTATTGGTGAAAGGCTAAAGACGCAAGACAAACTGAAACATTGGGACGTGAGTGGAGATACGAATCTAAGATTGATATGTTGTCCGTTATATCAATTTGGTAGTGATTCATATCAGCACCTGTTCTTTGAGTGCGCCTTCTCGTCGCAAGTATGGCAAAATGCTAAAAGGTTAGGTGTCATGGATCACCTCACGGATAAATAGAAAAACATTATGGATTATCTAATCTCAACGGCTAAGTCCAAATCTGCGAAGAGTATTATTGGTCGAATGATAGTAGCGGCAACAGCTTACCATATCTGGCAAGAGAGGAACATACGTCTATTCTTGAACAAAAAAAGATCAGTGAACGAAATTGTTGAAGCCATCACGTATACGGTTCGGTTAAAGCTGGTTACCTTGAAGTTCAAAAATACAAGACAAGTGGAGCAGATCCTGAAATATTGGAAGTTGCCCAAAGGGCTTATCATACATGAGAGAATCGGGTGATAGTTGGATTCAAGCTAGGGATGCAGACTAGTTGCGTATAGTGTATAGTTTGCTTTGTGTTTTAGTCTTGGTTTTTGTTTCTTTTATTGGCCGTCCTTAGGCACGGCATGTCGTGCCTCTGAACTGGTGAACATTTCAGCTCGTCCACTTGTTTTGTTTGTTGCTATTTTTTCGTGAAATGAAATTTACCAGGGTAACCTTTACCCAAAAAAAGTACAATGGTAGGTCATATGTCTCTTAATGGAACTTCTTAGGCATATATGGATCACAACGGAATACAATAGGTCGTAATCTTAACTGATCGTATTTGGGTTTATTTTTTTTGGGTAAAGGGTTACCCCGGTAAATATTATTTCAATCAATCCAAAAATAACAAGTGAGGTAGCCAGAAACCTCAATTCTCAAGTATGACAAGCCATACTAGAGTTCATCAAGCAATCATCCTACAGCCGCTAGATACCTATTTAATAAGCACGTCACTCGACAATACACGTAACACTAAATTACAAAAGGAAAACACATGTAACACCATTAGCCATATTCATCATCATTTATCAGCAACCCTCTAGGAAGGCTCCATTCCTGTAGAAGATCTCTGGTGTGACTCGTGTCTTTAAATTTCATCAAATGTAGCTTCATCCGAATTGTTAGTAGGATAACCTCAATGAGTTGATCTGCACTCCTTTTTTTCATAGAAAACAATCTCTGATTTCGTTCCTGCCACACGAAGTAAGTTGCCGCACTAACAACAAGCTTTCCAATAACATGAGTAGCATGCTTTGACTTCGCATATTGCACCAAATGATCAAAAATCCTTTCCCATTTGTTAGGCAGCGATCCCATTCCAGACCTGAGCAGCATATAAACACTCGAAAAAAAGGTGGTCATGAGAATCCAAACCACCCATACACAACGAACAGCACATGAGGTTATAATTAGGACTACCCGCCGAAGACCATCGACTCATGACATCCTGCGTTTTTAGTTTTTTGTTCACAAGAAGCCACATTAAAAAAGAATGACGAGGAATAGATTGGGGGTACCAAATAATACTCGCCCATGGGACTTCAATCTGGTGTAGTCGAAATTCATCCCACCCTATAGCGGCACTATAGTTCGTCTCCTTTCCTGATCTAGTTCTCCATACAACTCTATCATGTAAACCCGGGCTCAGTATGATACTTGGCATGTTTCGGAGAGCCGGAAATCGGTTTACCCACTCGGTCGGCCATCCCCACCCCCATGGTCACATACATCCGCAACCTTCGAGTTCATATAGAATCCAGCATTTGATATCATACGTGGCGTAATAAAAGAATTCAGAGGGCATATCTCATCCCACTTATCAAACCAAACAAGTGTGTTGTTACCATCTCCCAGTTTCGTCCATACATGGTGTTGAATAATCGGCCTTAGCTGTAGCATTTTCCTCCAGCTCCATGTTATGTTATTTCGGATTGGTAAGTCCCAAAAACTTCGGTCTCGTATATGATATGAATGGATCCACTTTACCCAAAGAGACTCTCTATGTGTAAGAAGACTCCATACATGCGTAGCCATAAGCGCTTTATTCATATCCCCAATTCTTCGAATACCCAAGCCACCCTCTTGTTTAGGAATACAAACTTTTTTCCAACTCACCTTAGCTTTCCCTTTTATGTTATTTCCTTGCGCCCACAAAAATCTTCGCATTCTTTCTTCCAGGTCATAAATGAGGCGCTTTGGTAAAATAAAGACCGACGCCCAATATATATGCATAGAAGACAGGACCGACCGAATCAATTGAAGTCTACCCGAAAATGACAGACTCTTATTTTTCCAATCGGTCATTCTTAAATCCATACTTTCCAGAAGTCTCTTACAATCATTATAAACAAGCCTGGTAGATATAAGGGGAACTCCAAGGTAGCGAACTGGCAACACGCCTTCATCAAATGGGATGATACTTCTAATTCGGTCTTTCACTATGTCCGGAACATTACCAAAGAAGACCGTACTTTTAGTCATACTAGGAACAAGACCTGACATGTTCTTAAATAAGTCTAACGCCTCCAAAAGCACTTTTGCTGATCTATGATCGCCCCGAGAAAACAAAAACAGATCATCAGCAAAACTGAGATTAATTATTCGCTGGTTTTCACACTTATTATGGTACCTAAACTCAGCTGACAAAGAACTCTGTTTTTGCAAAAGCAATGTAAGAACCTCCATAACCAGCGTAAAAAGGTACGGAGACATTGGGTCTCCTTGTCGTAAACCCCGTTGCCCTCTAAAATACCCATACAGATTACCATTTATAGCCAAAGAGAAGGACGTGGATGTAACACAAACCATTATCCACTTCACCATTTTCCGATCAAATCCAAAACCTAGCAGTATCTGTTCAAGAAAGTTCCAGTCTACCGTGTCGTAAGCCTTTTGAATATCCACCTTAAAGGCACACCTTGGTGGCCCCTTATCATGATGATAGTTATGCATTAACTCCTGTGTTAAGAGGATATTATCAGAAATCCTTCTACCCGAAACAAAGGCTGACTGGTTGATGCTCACAATATCACCTAATCCTTCTTTTATCCGATTTGTAATAATCTTGCTGATACACTTATATAGTGTGTTACAACAAGATATAGGGTGATAATCTGTAATGGAAGATGGTGAACTAACCTTAGGGATTAAAGAGATTATCGTATGGTTAAGTTGACGGAGTAGTTTACCATTTCGAAAAAACTCCTGTACCGCACTGCATACATCCTTCCCAACTACATCCCAAGACTTTTTAAAGAAGACCGAGGTGTAACCATCAGGACCTGGAGCTTTATTCCCATCGATTGAAAACATTGCCTGTTTAATTTCATCATCCGTTACAATCCTAACCATAGCAGAAGCTTTATCAACCGATAATACATTATGGAATAGATCCTGCGTAGGATGCAAATTTATACTTCCAACACTACCAAAAAACTGGGTATAATGCTCCACCATGACCTGTGGAACCGACATTCCTTCATGTAGTATACCGCTACTGTCTCTTACCGAGAAAATTCTACTCCGATGATTTTTTGCTTTGACCGTGTTATGAAAAAACTTTGAGTTCTTATCACCAAGCGAAAGCCATTGTAACTTAGATTTTTGCTGCAAAAAAGAACACTCATCAATTACCACTTTCTTATACGCTTGAAGTAATCGACTGTGTTTATCAAGAAGCTCATTGTTGAAAGGATCATTATCAATAGCTATCTGATTGTCTTCTAGATCCTTTCTCATCGTCTTAACCTTCTCATGCAGATTACCCTGTGTATATAAGAGTTTCCTCATCGGGTTTTTTAACAGCTTAAGCTTTTTAACAATCTGAAACATGCGATAACCCTGAATGTCCATATTCCAAACCTTTTTAACTTCCTCCATAAAACCCTTCTTATCGGCTACCAAATTCACAAACTTAAACGGCTTCGGTTTTCCTCTAGTCACATTAGGCAATTTTAAGATACACGGAGTATGGTCTGATATGCGGTACGGAAGAAAACAAGCTGCCGCATTAGGGAACGTATCGATTAATTGCATATTCCCAATATTCGATCAATTTTCTTAACAATGATACCCTTTTGCTGCTTATTCGTCCATGTAAAATGTAAACCCGTTCGATTAACATCAAACACCTCTATCTCATCAATGCAGTCCTTAAATTCCCTATTCCCAATGCTAAACGTGGATGGCCCTTGAGCTATATCTTCATGAAACAAGGAAGAATTAAAATCCCCCAAAATAGTCCATGGTTTATCATGCATATAAGAATGATGAGCACATAAGTTCTGCCATAGGTCCCGTCTATTTTTGTAGTAGTTGTCAGCATAAATAACGAACAAAAAATAGACTTTTGTTCGAGTTTAAACCTGATCTGAGTATGCACAACCTGATCAGTTTTAGAAAGTATCATAACATCCACAATGTCAGCGTCCCACCCTACCATAATACGCGTACCTTTCTCACAACAATCAGCATTAGTTGCCCAGCTCCATGACGAGCAAACTTTCTTACAAACATTATAGACATTAGACGAGTCAACATGAGTTTCCATAATTGCACACACCTGAAGATGATTGTCCAGTACCACCTGACGAACCTCCTTTTGTTTGAGGGGTCGGTTCAAACCCCTTATGTTCCAAGAAGCCAAACTACCCATGGACACTAGTATCACCAGGTGTGCTTGCACCCTCAGAATTTATATTTTCTTCTTTCTGCTCCATTAATTTTGAGATATCACCTAAAAGCTCCTCGATTCCAACTGCATCAGCAATTATTTCCTCCAAATTGGTACTTTTATTTTGTTGGTTACCTTTTGAAGTTATACCGTCTATTCCACCGAATTCATTAGAGTGATTTTCCTCTTTTTGAAGTACAGAAAATGGGTTAGAGATAGGTACTTGGTTTTTTCGGTTGCCCTTTCTCATCAGCCTTGGACTTAGGCTTTGCTACCGGACGGTACACAAACTTCGGCTTCTGATTCTTAACATGCAGCCCTTGATTGATCCCTTTCCTACTCTTCGATAATACCTCCTGAAAATCATTATTATTTTTCATCTTATCATCCATCTGCACTGGTGTTTGTTTCTTTGGGCACGAGTTATCATCATGACCAAACACGCAACATGTTGAACATCTCAACGGTTCCCAATCATATTCTATTTTTACCTCCGCTTTAGAGTATCCTTTTCCATCGAGTGCCGGAATTGCAACCGTGACAACTCTCTTTAATTCAGACCCTGCTTGAACTTCAATTAACGCCCTAGCATAACTACTCCTTCCCCATGAATCTACACACATTGTTGTTGTGTAAGAATCCAGCAATTTTGGAACACCTATTTTCGAGGCCAGTAAACTCAACCCGTCCTCAGTAAACGCAGCCAACGGTACATCATGCATTTTTACCCAAACCGGTATAGATGTTATATCCTTTTTCTCAACCATAACATCAGGAGTCCATTCAGTAAGAATAATTGGAACATTTCGTATCATCCATGGCCCATCTTCAAGTAGCTGGGCCATCCCTTTTTTTGTTTGAAACTTGAAGAAGAAGAACCCCTTAGCATTCATCATCATCTTGGATAACCCATACCGGAAACGCTAAGCGCTTTCCCAAAAAATATCCATAAAGAGTGTTCGAGTATCTATCATTCACCAGCTTTACCGATGATAAAGGAATAACAACATCTGCCCCATCAATTATTTCATCAGTTTCCAACGACCGAAAATTAACCTTAATATCATCACTATTATGCTGAACAACTTTAGCAAATGAAAGAGGTTCTACAATCTTAGTAGTCGTTACCTTCGTGGACTCATCTGATGAAACACCACCATCCGAATCAGGTGCAATATCCTCCAAATTACCATGCAAGTTAGCTCCTTTTTCCGTGATGTTTTCCGAGTCCTCCTTAATATTATTCACCACGGTTCCCGCACCCTTATTCTTGTTTCGTTCTTCAGTGGCATTAAGTAGCTTTGGATCCGAGTTCACTTCTTCCACTAGTGAGTTAGGAACATTCCCTCGTCGGGCCAGTTTAGGATTACCGTCAATATTCAGCACACGGTGTCCAAATCCCTTATTAGGTAACGGAACTTTGCCTCGATCAACATGCACACCAGGTTTCTTCCGTTCATCCATGCCAGTTTTAACAACTCTCTCCTTACTCAGTTTTGGATACCCATCACCATTCAGAACTTCATCACTCTCCATACCGTAACCACAACAAAAAAACTAGAAATAAACCTGAAAGGAACCCTAGAATCCGTAATCAATCCTTAATCGATTAGAAAGGTTGTATCAATCTAGCTAAATTAACATCCGTTAACCGCGATCAACACAATCTTTATAATAAATCTGAATTTCCTACTAATTCCCAGGTCGTCAATTATAAAACAAACCAAGCACAAACCCTAAGCTGGTCGGATTGTTGATTATTATCCGAAACACAAGATACGCCGGCGATAAGATAAAAATCGAAAGAAAACTACTCTCCGATCGATCCTATATGCCACCAGAGTTCGTATTAAGATTTGATTACTCAAACCCCTAATAACAGATCTGTTGCACACACTTCCCGATCGTAATCGTAGGATTGAAAGAAGAACAAAAGAATCGCCGGCAAGAACAAGAGCGATCTGATTAAACAACGAAACTAAACCCTATTCTAATCTTTCTTTGGATGCTAACGAGTTCGTATTGCTATTTGGAAGATCAAACAACAATCACAGACTGTTATACAGCTAAGATTGATCGAGAGATTTGGGTTTCATGAAGAACACGGAAAATCGCCATCCATTAATCTTATTGTTAAAGGAAGGGACAACGGGCAATAATAGTTCATATATCTCTTATCGGACGATATCGGGCCTTAATGAATCACAACAGGAATAGAAGGTCATATAGTTATTAACAGACCACATTGGGCCTAAATGAATCAAAACAAGCAATTGTAGGTCATATATATATCTTAACGAACCATATTGGTCCTTAATGAATAAAACAGAGCAATAGTAGGTCATATATGTCTATCGGACTATATTGGGCATTAATAGATCACAACAGAAATCGTAGGTCATATATTTCTCCATTGACTTTATCAGGCGTTAACGGATCAAACCGAGCAATAGTAGGTCAAAGATGTCTTGACGGAATAAATTGGTCCTTAATGAATCACAACGGAAACTAGTAGGTCATATATATTAACGGACCATATTGTGCTTAATGGATCACAAATGGCAATAATATGTCATAAGTGTGTTAACGGACTAAATGGGCCAAAATGGATCATAATGGGCAATGCGTCAAATTCTTAACGTAGCATATTGGAATTTAATGTATCACATCAGGAATATTAGGTTAATAAATGTCTTAACAAACCATATTGGGCCTTAATAAATCACAAAAGGTATAGCATGGCATATATGTCTTAACGGACCACATTTGGTCTTAATGAATCACACCGGGAAATCGTAGATCATATATGTCTTAATTGACCATATAAGGCCTTAATGGATCACTACGGGCAATATTAGGCGATGCATGTCACGACGAACCATAATGGGCTTTAATGGATCACAACTGGAAATAATAGGTCATATATTTCTTAACTTAGAATATTGGGCCTTAATCGATCACAACCTCTTAAGGTTATTGTCCCCTAGTACGTCATCTATGTCTTAACGACCATATTCGGCAATAATAGATCACAACGGGCAATCATAGGTCATATATATCTTCATTGACTTTATCGGGCGTTAACGGATCAAAACGAGCAACAGTAGGTCATAAATCTCTTGACGATATATATTGGTGCTTAATGAATCACAACGGGCACTAGTAAGGCAGATACATCTTAACGTACCATATATTGCTTTAATTGATCACAAATGGCAATAGTGTGTTATAAGTGTGTTAACGAACTAAATGGGCCTAGATGGATCATAACGGGAATGCGTCATATTCTTAACGGACCATATTGGACTTTAATGTATCACATCGGGAAAATGGGCCTAAATGGATCATAACGGGAATGCGTCATATTCTTAACGGACAATATTAGGTTCATAAATGTCTTGGCAGACCATACTGGGCCTTAGTAAATAACAAAAGGTATAGCATGTCATATATGTCTTAACTGACCGTTTTGGCCTTAATGAATCACAACGGGCAATTGTAGAACATATATGTCTTAGTTGACCATATAAGGCCTTAAATGGATCACTACGGGCAATACTAGGCGATACATGTCATAACCAACTATGTTGACCTTAAATGGATCACATCGGGCAATAATAGGTCATATATTTCTTAGAGTATAATATTGGGCCTTAATCTTTCACCACCTCTTAACATATCATATAGGGCCCTCGTAAGTTATCTACGTCTTAACGATCATATCCGGCACTAATAGATCACAACGGGCAATCATAGGTCATATATGACCATGAACAATATGTAATATATGTCTCCATAGACCACATCGAGTGATAATTGATCACAACGTGCAATAGTACGTCATTTATGTCTTGATGAACCATATTATGCATTAATGGATCACAACGTGCAATGGTAGGTCATATGTGTCTTAAGGGAACTTATTAGGCCTATATGGATCACAACGGAATACAATAGGTCGTAATCTTAACACACCGTATTTGGGTTTAGTTGATCAGAACGGGCAATAATAGGTCATAAATCTCTTATCAGATAATATCGGGACATAATGAATCACAAGAATAGTAGGTCATATAGTTATTAACGGACCACATTGGGCCTTAATGAATCAAAACGAGCAATTGTAGGTCATATATATATATCTTAATGAACCATATTGGGCCTTAATGAATAAAACCGAGCAATAGTAGGTCATATATGTCTTATCAGACTATATTGGGCATTAATAGATCACAACAGGCAATCGTAGGTCATATATTTCTTCATTGACTTTATCGGGCATTAACTGATCAAACGAGCAATAGTAGGTCATAAATGTCTTGTCAGAATATATTGGTCCTTAATGAATCACAACGGGAACTAGTAGGTCATTTATATCTTAACGGACCATACTACGCTTTAATGGATCACAAATGGCAATAGTATGCCTTAGACATGTTGTCCATTCCTAATCTTGAATCGATCTTGATTAGCAACTTGGGTTTATCGATTCCTTTATTGGTAAGGATCTTGATTGTACCCTTGTTTATAATTATTTGGGCCTTAATCGTCACCCCGGTGATTCTATATATTCACAACCAAAGCAAAACAAGTAGTGAGGATATTCCACACTAGTTCAAATATGAGACACCCCCATGAATGTAAACCAAAAGAAACAAAGCCAAACCAAATTACATACAACTAGACTAAACCTAGAAACAAATGCAATACTACTAACTAAGATATTCAGCCACCATTATCATCCAAGCAATTTCCATGAATCTCCCAATCTCCTAGAAGCCTCCTCACATTTACGGTGCTCTTGAACTTCACTCCCTTCAGCTTGTAGCGAACCGTATTTAAGATAGTTGCACAAATGGTATCCGGCGGTCTGAACTGATTCTTGAAAATAGCATTTCGTTCCTGCCAAATAATGTACCCACTCGCCGCAACCAGTAGCCTACTAACATAGTTTGCAGCCGACTTCGATCAAGCACGAGTACGTAACCAGTCCACAATACCATCCCACTTTGAATAAACGCTATTCATTCCCGCCTTATATCTAACCATATGCCAAACTTGAGAAGAAAACTTACATTCAAAAAACAAATGATTATGAGAATCGACATCCTTATAGCATAGTAAACAACACATCATATTCATGTTCTTCCTCCTCGAAATATCCCACTGTAATATTTTATCTTGAGTCAATAACTTGCCACGCATAATCAACATTAGAAACGCATGCTTTGGAATACACTGACATAACCAGACAATCTTGCTCTACTCCACCTTCGGCTCCCTATACCGAACCGATTGCCAAACACAAGAAGACGATAGATCATGTAGATCATCTCCATCTCTCAACATAAATCTATCATTCTTGTTCGGAATAGTATGCACATGATCCAGCTGAATAAGAACTGGAAATAGATCCCTCCAAGCCGCTGGCCAATTCCAAACACCATTTAAATGAACATCCGCAACTGTAGCTTCTAACCTGAAACCCGCATTCGTAATAACTCTAGGGGACAAATAATTACATAGCGGACCCAGGCCACACCAAACATCATACCAGGCTGAGGTGTTTTCTACCATCTCCTAGACTGGACCAAACATTATTTCTCATTAATGGCCAAAGTTGCAATAGTTTCCTCCAGCTCCAGCAACAATTCGTAGCAGCCTTGCACACCCAAAAACTTCGGCCTCTTAATCTCTGGGAATGAATCCAATCCACCCACAGAGAATCACGTTTAGTAATGATACTCCAACTATGAGACGCCATAAGAGCCTTATTAACATCTCCAATCCGCCTTATACCCAAACCACCTTCATATTTCGGAATACAAATAGATTTCAACGAAACCTTTGCCTTTCCTTTTTGAAAAGGACCGTCTTGTGTCCATAAGAAATTCCGCATTCTAGTCTCCAAATCATGGATCACTAGAACCGGCAAAATAAACATGGAAGACCAATAGATATGCATGTGCTGCAACCTCCCTGCAAACGACAGTAATTTGTTCCTCCAATTCATGATCCGATGCTCCAACTTTTCCACAAGAACACCACAAACTTTATACAAGAGTTTCTAGAGGATATAAGAGGTACCCCTAAATATTTCACAGTCAGCATTCCTTCCACAAACGGCATAACATTTAAGATAGCACTTTTAACATGATTGGGCACATTAGAAAGAATCCCGTGCTTTTCTGAATACTAGGAACCAAACCCGACATCTTAGTGAATTTAGAAAGGGATGTCATAATACATCTAGCTGAATCAACATCATCCCTCGCAAAAAGGAATAAATCATTTGCAAAACACAGGTTAATAATTTGCTGCCTTTCACACTTATTATGAAACTTAAACGAAGAATCAATTCTGGTGGCATGCAGCAAGATACCCGTCAAAACCTCCATTACAAGGGTAAACAAATAAGGAGAAACCGGATCTCCTTGTCTTAAACCCCGATTACCCTTGAAAAAACCATGCACATTCCCATTAACACATATGGAGTAAGACGTAGTTGGCACGCACACCATGATCCATTCTACCATCTTAATATTGAAACCGAAGCCAATCAACACACTTTTAAGAAACTTCCAATCAACAGTATCCTACGCTTTTAGAATATCAACCTTAAAAGCACACCACGGGGGGGGGGGGGGGGGGCAACATTCCTATGATAATTATGCATCAGCTCTTGGGTAAGTAATATATTGTCCAAGATTTTCCTTCCCGGTACAAACGCTGACTGGTTAACACTAACGATCTCATTAAGAGCCACTTTTAATCTATCCGCAACAATCTTACTAAGACACTTGTACATGACATTGCAACAAGCGATAGGCCGCTAGTCCGTAACAACCAATGGAGTGGGCACCTTTGGCACAAGAACAACAAGAGTATGGTTTAATTCACGAAGCAATTTCCTTGTATTAAAAAAAATCAATAACAGCATTTGACACATCATGCCCAATTACCGTCCACACACTCTTGAAGAAAGTCGTCGTATACCCGTCAGGACCTGGCGCTTTATCATTACCAATGAAGAACATGGCCGATTTAACCTCTTCCGCCGTAACCTGACGGACCATATGACCAGCAACAATAGGATTCAAGACTTTATTAAAGAGATCAGGTGACGGGGAAAGAGAAGTATCACCTTCACAACCCAAAAAAAATTCATAGTGTTGAAGAAACGCTTTATGAACATTATCACCCTCAAATAAAACCCCACTAGAATCCTTAATGACATCAATACGACTCTTATGGTTCCTACTCTACAATGAAGAATGAAAGAATGCAATGTCCGCATCACCAGCCCTCAACCAATCCACTTTTGACTTCTGTTACAGAAAACGTTCCTCATCCAAACAAGCCGCCTGGTGATCTCGGTTAATGCTAGCTTCTTCAGCCTTTGGAGAACGTCCAACTTTCCACGGAGAGTCTCAACTTTCTTATGCAGGTTGCCTTGTTTAAACAATAGAGCACGAAGAGGAGTTTTTAACATACGAAGTTTTTTAACAACACGAAATTGATGAACTCCATTAATACTAGTATCACTTGTCGTTTTCACAATATCTAGAAAATGAGGTTTATGAACCAGAGAATTAGCAAACTTAAAAGATCTAGGCTTCAACTCACCAGCTTTAGGAATCTTTAAAATGCACAGACAATGACCTGACAACCTATATGGATGGAACATAGCAACCGAATTCGGGTATTCAACCACAAACGGGGTATTCCCCAACACCCAATCAATTTTCTTGAGTAACCCAACCCCCTTCTTAGGCTTTTGATTCCATGTAAAATGAAAACCTAAACGGTTTATGTCAAACACCTCAATATCGTTAAGACATACCTGAAATTCCCTCATACCAGCTGAAATAGACGAAACACCCATGGACTTATCTTCCAGATTGAGAGCTGAATTGAAGTCACCCATTATAACCCAAGACTTATTGGCAACGAGCACTTTATGCATGCCACAATTCCCTTCTAGATACATAATAATTAACAGCATACACAACCGAGCACAATAACATCCTCTTATCTAGCCAATGAGGTTGTGGTGGAGTGGTTGGAGAAAGACTTGGTATTCCTAGTGACCCAAGTTCGACTCCAACTCTCCCCACTATTTTCTGTGGCAACCAGGTGAAGGGCGAATACAGATGGCGCCGGTTCGTCTTGGATGGGAGGCGAGGTTTTACCGATTATTCCGTTGTCGTGCCTTCGGGCAGTGGAGGTCGGGTTTCCGCACATCTGGGAGAGCCAAGGGGCTGGCGACAGTCGAGTAGTCGACCTTGGCCACAGTGCCCGGTGTCACGATGGTTGCACGTCGTTCCTTGCCGTTCAAAAAAAACATCCTCTTATCTAATTTAAAAATAATTTGAAGATGCATGACCTGAGAAGTCTAGGACAACACCATAACATCACAAAAGGCTGGATTCCACCCAATAATAATACCAGTACCTTTGTCACACCAGCCTCCATTCGAGGTCCAATCCCAATTCCAAAATACCGAACCCAATTCCAAAATACCAACATCAACATGAGACTATATTGCACACAAACTCAGATTATTCTTTTGTCTCCTAGTTCCAATGCGGGATTTAGACTTCATGATACGGTTGCGGATATATATAATCAAAGTTCTTGGGCTTGGCCCTCGGCTTGGAGAGATTTGTTTCCAGAGTTGACTCAATTGGATCAGGTTTATCTGGAACCAAATAAAGTGGACCAAATTTGCTGGAAGGATGGGGATGATATACTTGAGTTTTCTTCTTCAAGTGTGTGGCATTCGATTCGGATAAGGGAGCCGGAAGTGGATTGGGCTGAAGTAGTCTGGTTTAATCAGTGCATCCCTAAGCATGCTTTCTTTATGTGGTTGATTATTCGTCGGAAATTGCTAACTCAGGATAAGATTCTCCAGTGGGACATCTCGAGAAGGAAAAACATGAATATGATGTGCTGTCTT
Source organism: Scalesia atractyloides (assembly GCA_947069175.1). Classification (NCBI taxonomy): domain Eukaryota; kingdom Viridiplantae; phylum Streptophyta; class Magnoliopsida; order Asterales; family Asteraceae; genus Scalesia; species Scalesia atractyloides. Next base: position 62,427,259 of record CAMTDV010000017.1, read on the forward strand.
TTGTGCTATGAGAATGTTGACTCCCATGATCATCTTTTCTTTGAATGTAAGTTTTCTAAACAGGTATGGAACAAGACTAGAGATAAGGTAGGTATGTCTACGGTTGGATCCAGATGGAGTGACATTATGGCCTGGCTTCTGGCTCGTGCTCGATCGAAAACAGCAGTGCACTATACAAGTCGAGTGTTTGTTGCCTGTGCAGCATACATAATATGGCAAGAACGTAACGCGAGATTGTTCAAGAATCAATCTAGGCCACCAGATACCATATGCGAACAAATATTGAAGACAGTTCGATACAAGCTGATGGGGGTTAATTTCAAAGATTGTGCGAATGTTCGGAGGCTGCTAGCTAAATGGAAGATAAATGGCAACTTCATATCCGATAATGGAAGCTGATTACTATTTTTCTTTGTGTGATTAGTGGTTCTAGATTCTAGTCTAGTAGATGTACTTGTCTTTTGGTTTCTGCTTTATATTGTTTGCTTGATTTACTGTCATGAGGTGTGTCTCATGATAGAACTAGTGGGAGATTATCCTCACTACTTGTGTTATTTGGTTGGTTAATATATAGAATCACAGGGGTAACCCATTACCCAAAAAAAACTTAGATTATTCTTAACCACCTGACGAACCTCCGTTTGTTTTAGAGCGCAGTTCAACACCCTTATATTCCAAGCAGCGAGACTAATCATTAGAAACCACCAGATTAGGAGTGCTTGCCCCTATTTTGTCATTGATATTACTAGATTCCTTCATGATAAATTCATTCGTCTCATTATAAACTCCCATTACCTCCTCGTCCTCCTAGTCATCATGTACTATACCTGAACCGTTACTACTTTGCCCTTTGTCCACATCAACCTCGTTTAATACATTAAAAGGATTACTAGAAAGTATATTATTTGAGGATGACACCAAATTCACCCCACCTTTAGATTTGACACCCACTGGCCTATACTCGAATTTTGGCTTTGTTTTATTAACTTGGAACCCAGACTTCCTAGCCGCTTTCTTGCCATAGACACCCATATAACCATCCTCATCAATAACGGGAACCAGTTTGACTGGTCTATTTCCTTGTTTAGTTACCTTGCGAGTTTTGTCCTCATTCATAGCATTCCCTTGTTTCTTTTGTTGCTTTGGACATGTATCGTCAGAATGTCCAAAAACACAGCATTGTGAACATCTATGCGGATTCCATTCATATTCATCGAACATAGTTTCCTTAATAACCCCCCCCCCCTCAAGTTCAGGAATCGCCATAGTTAACTCATCTCGGAGGTCATTTTCAGTAGATATCTCAATTAAAGCTCTAGCATAACTACTACGCCCCCATGCATCCATGCACATTGATGTTGTGAACGAATCCAAAAGCTTCGGTTCACCAATAGCCGTAGCAATCAAACTTAGACCATCCTCCGTATAAGCTGCAATAGGAACGTCATGTATTTTATCCCAAACTTGCACCTTTTTTACCTCCTTTTCTAGTTTAGTAGTCGGAGTCCAAACACTAAAGAATAAAGGTTGTGAACGAATAATCTAAGGGCCTTCTTTAAGGACATCCAACATACCTACTTGATCCGCAAATTTAAAGAAGAAAAAACCATTAGCATTCATCATGGATTTCTGCAGCCCAAACTTTCTCCAGTTATTCCTCACAATATAACCGGATAGGCGATACGATCCCCAAAATTACCCATACAACGTATTAGCTAGTTTATCTTTCACAACCCAGACTGATTCTTTTGGGGGAACAATGTCACATCCCTCCTGCCCTACAGAGCCAACAAGGGATCTAAATTTTAGTATTTTGGCTTTGGGTTTCACCACTGAATCAGCATAAGACATCGGTTTCAACACACCCCCAATCTGATTCAAGTCTGACGTACCAATGGTATCCTTAACCCCCATCCGTTGTCCAGGCTGTTGACATTATCTGATTGTTCCATACCCACCGGAACAGTCACTTTGGTTTGTTCATCAATAATATTAACCCAGTTGGATGTATTATTCGAAATTTTACTAATACCCCTACGAGGCATCAGAATATTACCTTCAATATTCACAACTTTACTTGCAAGACCCTTAACAGATGTTGGAGGTTCCCAGGTACCTCATGCACATTCGTTGATTATATCATGCAGATAACATTAATTTATGCAACGATTCAAAGAACATGCAATGTATAAACGAAAATTTTGGACAAATAAAACACAAACCTTAGCAGAAAAAACCCTAACCTAGGCCCAATATGGTTCGTTAAGAATTATATATGACCTACAATTGCTCGTTTTGATTTATTAACGCCCAATGTGGTCCGTTAATAACTATATGACCTACTATTCTTGTTGTGATTTATTAAGGCCCGGTATCGTCAAATAAGAGATTTATGACCTATTATTGCCCGTTGTGATCCATTATCACTCGATGTGGTCTATGGAGACATATATTACATATTGTTCATGTTCTTATATGAACTATGATTTCCTGTTGTGATCTATTAGTGCCGGATATGGTCGTTAAGATCCAAGTCACGTATTAAATTGATGTGGCTAGTACAAGCTTGCGGTCTTCTCCTTTGAAGATTTCCATTCAAGAACATCATCTTCTTCATATCTCTTGCTACTTGGAAGGTAATATTCTTATAACACCCTATGGTTGTGTTTTTGATAGCATGCATATTCATATATGGATCCGGGTTTTGATTTTACACATAAAATGGGTTTTATATGTTAAAAGTAACATGTTTTAAATAATTATTCCGTTGCATTTTTCATTTTATGGATAAAATGGCTTTGATAAACATGTTAAAACACCAACATTACTAACGCCCAGTATTGTCTGTCAAGACATTTATGAACCTAATATTGTCGGATGTGATACATTAAAGTCCAATATGGTCGTTAAGAATATGACGCATTCCCGTTATGATACATTCAGGCCCATTCTGTTAACACACTTATAACACCTATTGCCATTTGTGATTAACTAAAGCAATATATGGCCCGTTGTGATTCATTAACGACCAATATATTCCGTCAAGACATTTATGACCAACTGTTGCTCGTTTTGATCTGTTAACACCGGATAAAGTCAATGAAGATATATATGACCTATGATTGCCCGTTATGATCTATTAGTGCCGAATATGGTCGTTAAGACATAGATGACCTACTAGGGCACAATATAGTACGTTAAAAGGTTGTGATAGATTAAGGCCCAATATTGTACGTTAAGAAATATATGAGCTATTATTTCCCGTTAGATCCATTAAAGCCCAAAATGGTTCGGTAATACATGTATCGCCTATTATTGCCCGTAGTGATCCATTAAGGCCTTATATGATCAATTAAGACATATATGATCTACGATTGCCCGTTGTGATTCATTAAGGCCAAATATGGTCCGCTAAGACATATATGACATGCTATACCTTTTGTGATTTATTTAGGCCCAATATGGTTTGTTAAGACATTTGTTAACCTAATATTCCTGATGTGATACATTAAATTTCAATATGCTCCGTTAAGAATTTGAAGCATTGCCGTTATGATCCATTTAGGCCCATTTAGTCCGTTAACACAGTTATGACATATTATTGCCATTTGTGATCCGTTAAAGTACAATATGGTCCGTTAAGATATATATGACCTATTAGTTCCCGTTGGGATTCATTAAGGACCAATATATTCCGTCAAGACATTTATGACCTACTATTGGTTGTTTTGATCCGTTAATGCCCGATAAAGTCAATGAAGAAATATATGACCTAGGATTTCCTGTTGTGATCTATTAATGCCCAATATAGTCCGATAAGACATATATGACCTACTATTGCTCTGTTTTATTCATTAAGGCCCAATATGGATCGTTAAGAATTATATATGACCTACGATTGCTCGTTTTGATACATTAAGGCCCAATGTGGTCCGTTAATAACTATATGACCTACTATTCTTGTTGTGATTCATTAAGGCCCGATATCGCCCGATAAAAGATTTATGACCTATTATTGCCCGTTGTGATCAACTAAACCCAAATACGGTCTGTTAAGATTATGACCTATTGTATTCCGTTGTGATCCATACAGGCCTAAGAAGTTCCATTAAGACACATATGACCTACCGTCACATTTTGTGATCCAATAATGCCTAATAGGGTCCATGAACACATAATTGACGTACTATTCCATGATGTGATCCATTATCACTCGATGTGGTCTATGGAGACATATATTACATACTGTTCATGTTCTTATATGAACTATGATTTCCTGTTTTGATCTATTTATGCCGGATATGGTCGTTAAGACATAGATGACCTACTAGGGCCCAATATGGTACGTTAAGAGGTGGTGAACGATTAAGGCCCAATATTGTACGCAAAGAAATATATGATCTATTATTGCCCGTTGTTATCCATTAAAGCTCAATATAGTTCGTTTTGACATATATCGCCTATTATTGCCTGTAGTGATCTATTAAGGCCTTATATGGTCAATTAAGACATATGTGATCTAAAATTGCCTGTGGTGATTCATTAAGGCCAAATGTGGTCCGTTAAGACGTATATGACATGCTATACCTTTTGTGATTTACTAAGGTCCAGTATTTTCTGTCAAGACATTTAGGAACCTAATATTGCCCGATGTGATACATCAAAGTCCAATATGGTCCGTTAAGAATATGACACATTCCCGTTATGATCCATTTAGGCCCATTTAGTCCGTTAACACACTTATAACACACTTTGCCATTTGTGATCAACTAAAGCAATATATGGCCCGTTGTGATTCATTAACGACCAATATATTCTGTCAAGACATTTATGAGCAACTTTTGCTCGTTTTGATCCGTTAACGCCGGATAAAGTCAATGAAGATATATATGACCTACGATTGCCCTTTATGATCTATTAGTGCCGAATATGGTCGTTAAGACAAAGATGAACTACTAGGGCACAATATAGTACGTTAATAGGCTGTGATCGATTAAGTCCCAACATTGTACGTTAAGAAATATATGACCGATTATTTCCCGTGCCCAAAATGGTTCGGTATGACATGTATCGCCTATTATTGCCGTAGTGATCCATTAAGGCCTTATATGGTCAATTAAGACATATATAATCTACGATTGCCCGTTGTGATTCATTAAGGCCAAATATGGTCCGTTAAGACATCTATGACATGCTATACCTTTTGTGATTTATTTAGGCCCAATATGGTCTGTTAAGACATTTATTAACCTAATATTCCTGATGTGATACATTTTTGAAGCATTGCCGTTATGATCCATTTAGGCCCATTTAGTCCGTTAACACAGTTATGACATATTATTGCCATTTGTGATCCATTAAAGCACAATATGGTCCGTTAAGATATATATGACCTATTAGTTCCCGTTGTGATTCATTAAGGACCAATATATTCCGTCCAGACATTTATGACCTACTATTGCTTGTTTTGATCCGTTAACGCCCGATAAAGTCAGTGAAGAAATATATGACCTATGATTTCCTGTTGTGATCTACTAATACCCAATATAGTCCGATAAGACATATATGACCTACTATTGCTCGGTTTTATTCATTAAGGCCAATATGGTTCGTTAAGAATTATATATGACCTACAATTGCTCGTTTTGATTCATTAAGGCCCAATGTGGTCCGTTAATAACTCTATGACCTACTATTCTTGTTGTGATTTATTAAGGCCCGATATCACCCGATAAAACATTTATGACCTATTATTGCCCGTTGTGATCAACTAAACCCAAATACGGTCTGTTAAGATTAAGACCTATTGTATTCCGTTGTGATCCATACAGGCCTAAGAAGTTCCATTAAGACACATATGACCTACCGTTGCACGTTGTGATCCAATAATGCATAATATGGTCCATCAAGACATAAATGACGTACTATTGCATGATGTGATCCATTATCACTCGATGTGGTCTATGGAGACATATATTACATACTGTTCATGTTCTTATATGAACCATGATTTCCTGTTTTGATCTATTAGTGCCGGATATGGTCGTTAAGACATAGATGACCTACTAGGGCCCAATATGGTACGTTAAGAGGTGGTGAACGATTAAGGCCCAATATTGTACGCAAAGAAATATATGATCTATTATTGCCCGTTGTGATCCATTAAAGCTAAATATAGTTTGTTTTGACATGTATCGCCTATTATTGCCCGTAGTGATCTATTAAGGCCTTATATGGTCAATTAAGACATATATGACCTAAAATTGCCCGTTGTGATTCATTAAGGCCAAATGCGGGCCGTTAAGACATATATGACATGCTATACCTTTTGTGATTTAGTAAGGCCCAGTATTGTCTGTCAAGACATTTATGAACCTAATATTGCCCGATGTGATACATCAAAGTCCAATATGATCCGTTAAGAATATGACGCATTCCCGTTATGGTCCATTTAGGCCCATTTAGTCCGTTAACACACTTATAACACACTATTGCCAATTTTGATCAACTTAAGTAATATATGGCCCGTTGTGATTCATTAACGACCAATATATTCATTCAAGACATTTATGACCAACTTTTGCTCGTTTTGATCCGTTAACGCCGGATAAAGGCAATGAAGATATATATGACCTATGATTGCCCTTTATGATCTATTAGTGCCGAATATGGTCGTTAAGACATAGATGACCTATCAGGGCACAGTATAGTACGTTAATAGGCTGTGATCGATTAAGGCCCAATATTGTACGTTAAGAAATAGATGACCTATTATTTCCTGTTATGATCCATTAAAGCCCAAAATGGTTCGGTATGACATGTATCGCCTGTTATTACCCGTAGTGATCCATTATGGCCTTATATGGTCAATTAAGACATATATGATCTACGATTGCCTTTTGTGATTCATTAAGGCCAAATGCGGTCCGTTAAGACATATATGACATGCTATACCTTTTGTGATTTAGTAAGGCCCAGTATTGTCTGTCAAGACATTTATGAACCTAATATTGCCCGATGTGATACATCAAAGTCCAATATGATCCGTTAAGAATATGACGCATTCCCGTTATGGTCCATTTAGGCCCATTTAGTCCGTTAACACACTTATAACACACTATTGCCATTTTTGATCAACTTAAGTAATATATGGCCTGTTGTGATTCATTAACGACCAATATATTCATTCAAGACATTTATGACCAACTTTTGCTCGTTTTGATCCGTTAACGCCGGATAAAGGCAATGAAGATATATATGACCTATGATTGCCCTTTATGATCTATTAGTGCCGAATATGGTCGTTAAGACATAGATGACCTATCAGGGCACAATATAGTACGTTAATAGGCTGTGATCGATTAAGGCCCAATATTGTACGTTAAGAAATAGATGACCTATTATTTCCTGTTATGATCCATTAAAGCCCAAAATGGTTCGGTATGACATGTATCGCCTGTTATTGCCCGTAGTGATCCATTAAGGCCTTATATGGTCAATTAAGACATATATGATCTACGATTGCCTTTTGTGATTCATTAAGGCCAAATAAGGTCCGTTAAGACATATATGACATGCTATACCTTTTGTGATTTATTTAGGCCAATATGGTCTGTTAAGACATTTATTAACCTAATACTCCTGATGTGATACAGTAAATTCCATTATGCTCTGTTAAGAATTTGAAGCATTGTTGTTATGATCCATTTAGGCCCATTTAGTCCGTTAACACAGTTATTACATATTATTGCCATTTGTAATCCATTAAAGCACAATATGGTCCGTTAAGATATATATGACCTACTATTTCACGTTGTGATTCATTAAGGACCAATATATTCCGTCAAGACATTTATGACCTACTATTGCTTGTTTTGATCCGTTAACGCCCAATAAAGTCAATGAAGAAATATATGACCTACGATTGCCTGTTGTGATCTATTAATGCCCAATGTAGTCCGATAAGACATATATGACCTACTATTGCTCGGTTTTATTCATTAAGCCCAATGTGGTTCGTTAAGAGGTATATATGACCTACAATTGCTCGTTTTGATTCATTAAGGCCCAATGTGATTCGTTTATAACTATATGACCTACTATTCTTGTTGTGATTCATTAAGGCACGATATCGTTCGATAAGAGTTTTCTGACCTAGCCCGTTGTGATCAACTAAACCCAAATATGGTCTGTTAAGATTACGACCTGTTGTATTCGTTGTGATCCATATAGGCCTAAGTGTCACATCCCCAAATTCCCACTTGCGGAGTTTTACCACGAGGCGTGTGAGGTACCAGTATCTAGCCACTAATCATGTCGAACTAATAGTAATAATACGACACAACTCATCATAACCAACATGAAAAGTGACTTTTAAATTAAACATTTCAAAATAATATATGTTCAGTGGAAGCAATGTAACTGGTTCAACAATTTGAAATCAAAATGTTTTAAAAACATAAAATTATTTGATGTTCGCAATCCAACATCTCGACCCATGATACTCCAGCTCCTCAGACTGCAAGCTCCCATACCAAATATCTAACGACCTGTAAGCATGCAGAAAACAAGTGTATCAGTGATAAAGCCGGCGAGTACACAATTTTGTTTAACATAAAACCAGTAGGTAGTTTAAAGACATGTTACGACTAATAAACTCAGTACCGGTTGACTGTTCTGTTTTTGGTGCCCTCATCAATGTCTATCATCATTGATCAACGTGTTAAGGTCATTAGTTCACGCCCTTCCTCCAAGGCACGGTGTGAGGTTTGTCAAGCCTAATAGCGCTATTAACTAATATCCTGTTGCCCTCCAGGAAACTAGTTAGGTATGTAAGTAGGGACTTTCCGTGATAGAGTTTGAGTTTATTAACTAACATCGACATTAAACTACAACATTTGTAAAAGTATTCCCCTAAGGAATAGTAGTTCGTCCCCAACCGGGATGCATGCTTATGAAGGAGTAGTGAACTCACCTTAGTTTGCTCGGTAATGTTAACGTGTCTTTATGCGTTAAGTGTTAGGTTCGTTATACGCGACCTAATGTATGTCTAAATGTTGGTAAGTATACATGTAGAGTTTGCAATACCCTAATGTCCAAACAACTCAGTGTTTATGTATTCATGTTTTAAGTTTAACATACCACACAGTAACCCACAAAAGGTACTCTAGCTGGTGACAAGTAATATGGTTCAAGAAGCTCAAATGTACAGTATACTAATAAACATGAGTAAATGAGTAAAACCCTGAACTCTTAGCAAAACCCGATATCATGGCTATCATCTATGTAAATTCGGACATAAGTGACCTCTACAAACTCAGAATCCATTCAATCATACAAACTCGGTAAGTTAAACTCGGACAAGCACGTGTGTATATATATCATACTCGAAAATCAACATCACACCATCATTAAACTCAGAATCACATCACTCAATATCAAACTCGGAATCCTCTATTTAAATTGAGACAAATACATGCATATTATATACATTTCCGAAACCCGGAACCATCACGCATATACGCGGACCATCATTATTCACAATCAAATCCGGAATCACCAAATAAACTCAGTTCCTTTACCCCAGACCCTTAAACTCGGACACATCTAATCTATCCACATAAAACTGGAAGTCCCTTAAACCCACATCAAACATGGTAGCCCGATTCCCCCATAAACTCGGAGTCTACCCCCTATATCATTTAGTAACATCGGACATTATAACCCAATCAAGTTAAACTCAGAACATTCCTACAAAAACATAAATTCGGACTCTCATCAACCACGCTCAAACCCGACTCAACACATTACTAAATTCGGACTCATCAGATCATGTTAACTCGGAATACACTATTTAAACCTGGCAAATCATGAACACATAAACCTAAACTCGAACAAAAACATATATTGCAATTTCAGAAACATAAGTGTCTTACAAAACTCGGATACATGTGACCTCCTTAAACCCGGATAATCAAACGCACAGACTAAACAATAACACAGTTTCTATTCTATGAAACAGTTCCTACAATCAAAACCCTAATTCATAATAAACAGCAGATACTACATATTATCAACACAGTTTGGCTATTATCAATTACATCCTAACACACATTAACAATGCGCATTCATACAAAGAACACAATCATTCAAGCATAAACAAGTAAACACAAGGACATTGTTTGGATTGCTAAGGTTTTGCAAGAATATCAAAAGAACAAGAATCATCATAAACATGAACACATACCTTTGTTTTATCTATTGTTTGTTCTAAGAGGATTTGAATGATCAAGATTGAGGATGGAGAATTGTTGCAAAGCCAAATGATTAGAGAAGGATTTGAGAGAAAGAGATGAACTGCTGTACAGTGAATTGTGAGAGGTGATTAGGGTTACAGGAGTTTTATTAAGGTTTCACAAATGCTCTAAAAACCCTCTAACTATATAAATTTCATAATAAGCACATAATAACATGTAATTTACCTTATAAGCATGTAGTTCACGTATTTATCATGCAGTACATAAGTTTCGTATAAACAATTCGTTTAAAATTATTATTATCCGTGTTAGTCGCCATGCCCAAGAATTAACATGTATGTTTCCGGTAATTCCTCGAATTACCAACGTAATCTATTTCCACTAAGCAATGATGTTTATACACCAATTTAGGAGGAATCCTAATAAATATGGAAAAACACCCCTTGGGAGAATCAAATACAGGTTCTCATGGTACCTAAACTTTATCTCACCCTTAAAATGTCATTAGAATATAGCCATAAGTATCTTATCCTTGTACTTTATTCCCAGATACAAGTAGTAATATTGAGTTCGTTGGCTCTAGTTGCCAAAGTATGCCAACAATCATACAACAAAGTGCAAAGTAACTTCAGAGTTATAAACCATCAATCTTTTTCTTGTATAGTTAGAAAGCTTATTCTTTGCTATACTATCTGTGTTATGAAAGATCGACAAACTTTAATTTTGGTTAGTAAAACTATACAACAAAGATATAGCAAACATCTACACCATTTATAACCTAATTTTATAACTTGTTCTATTGACGATCAACCACATAATGTGTGTAAACAAATATACATTCTCCACAATTTTAAAGAGATGTGACATGTTACCCACGTGGCATTGCATGTCACCTAACCATTAACCATACATGTTTCATTCTTCATATACCTATGGCAGATATGTGTAGCGTTCAAAATACAAGAATTATACAAGATTTATCATACACTTCAATGGCGCCTAACCTATATATGTTCACGACTACATCATTGTACACTCTCGCGGTGCATAAAACAACTATTGAGTTCATTACCATGGGCGAAGCTTTTAAGGGGCGGGAGGGGGCGGCCGACCCCCCGAACTTTTCGCTTAGTAGTGAAGAGTAAGTAGTTTTCATATAGAATTTTTTTGGTATATACGTTTTCGACCCCCGGTTTTATAGAAATTTTTAGGTCTGGTGACTAACGCCCCTTGGTCGGAAATATCAAGCTTCGCCACCGTTCACTACCATGTAACATCGTACACTGTCGCAGTGCATAAAACAACTATTGAGTTTACTACCATGTAACTTACCCCAACTGCTACCTTATGGTACAAAATCCTATTTTAGTTGCAACATATGCCAATTTTCTAAAATTTTCCAATAAAAGGTTCACTAACAATCCGTGTTGCAAGAATCGCTAGGCGCTAGCCGGGCGGTGGGGTACCGACTAGCGATTAATCGGGATTAATTGGGATTAATCGAAATTGATCGGATTGAGTTTTTTATATGTAATTTTTAGATATATATATATACACACACACATTTTTATATATAATTTTTTAAAGTAGACATGTTTTAACCCCTCATTGACCCATTTTTTAAGTAACTAGAAGAAATTTATATGGTTTGGTCGAAATTTGGCCCACGTCCCATTTGCCCAAAATAGGATCGTCATTGACTGCCTAGCATCAAGAAATGGAATAATCGAGAATCCCGAGTAACGGGCCAGGCCGCTAAAGTAGCTGGGAGCGTATGGATTGATTCGAATTAATATGGAATATTACCACACGCTCATTCTATATTTTCTCCTTGGTTGATGGCAGTAGGCACAATAATTTGCAAGGATCAAATTCCGCAATTGTGACGACTCTAGGCTTTCTTATAATTTGGCAATTAATCGGTGAACCTCCGATTAGTGATTAATCGGAGACGAGTCGGGATTTTTACAGCATGTATAAAATGACATGGATAACGGATAACCAAAACAAGCTAACATTCATTCCACCTTTGACGTTAATCAAGCTCTAGGCTACTTTTTTAAAACTTATATCAATGTTGTAACTTATTTAACCATCTATCAAGTATCAACCTTTAGCATAAAAGCATTAAGGTTACTTATTTAATTATAGATACACAACAACAAAGATAACTTAGTCACATTTTTTAAGTATTCTACTTTTTTAAGCTTATGTCAGTTTTATAACTTATTTAACCATACTATCAACCTTCAGCATAAAAGCATTAAGGTTACTTATTTAATGAGAATACATAACAACAAAGATAACTTACTCACATTTTTGAAGTATTTACCTTATACTTGATTACTTATCTGATACACCATAAATCACTTAGATTAATGTGTTTCATAAAATAAAACGGATTGCAAATTGGCTACATCGAAACCATATTCATTGTCTTCAGTTTATAGTAAATTATTAGTGAAAACCACAATTTGATGTATGATCCACTTAAGAATTATTAGTCATTTCCTAGCTCCAACTAATTAAACATAATCCAAATGTTAACACTTCAATTCGCGTTATTTCCTTCTTGATCGCCGAAATTTGGTAATGTGCATTCCGATCTAGGGATGAGATTGGTAAAGTACTCGTACTGAAAGTACCAACATCGAATTTAAACAAAATTGAGTATCAAATACCGTACTGAATATATTGGTATTGTACCCGTACGGAGTGGGTATCGGTACAACACCCCACTTTAGTACCACTTTAAAAAAAATTGAGCACTCCATTGATCTTGGTGCCATTACCTTACGAGGGCCAAATAGGCTAAATCGGTACAAGTAACAATAAGGTACGAATACCAAATAGACTAAACCGGTACGTGTACATGTATTTAGGTGTAAGTGCAGTATCCGGTGAATGACATTAGTGCAGTATCCGGTGACTGAAGACAGAACTAATAGCAACAGTTAAGGGGAGTCTGTAAGTGCCGTTCCTGCCGGGTAACTACGCTTTATCAGTTCTGGTCAACAAAGTCAAAGAATAAACCAAGTCAAAGAATAAAGTGAAGTTCCGGATTACTTATATTGTGTAGTTCCAAGTTTATGATGTTAAACTCGGAACATTTAATCATTTTAGTTTTTCCGAGTTCGTCAAATATTTGTAATATTCCGAGTTTACAAGTTAAACTCGGAAAGTCTTTATGTTCATTCTGAGTTTGTTAGTGTATTCTCGGATAGGTTGTTTTGGTTATTTGTTGTATTCCGGACAATGTGTTTTGTTCAGGGCTCTAGTCTAGCCTATATATATGTTGAGTAGGTTACATTAGGGCAAGCTTTATGCACCTCTCACAACCCCTTGTAATCCTTCTGGTGTGCACATTCTAGAGAGAGAGACCATGTGTTAGTGAGAGAAAGGTAGGGTTTATATCTTTGTGATCTAAACCAGCTTTTAGAAGATGATATATACTCGTTCAGTATATAATCTGTGTTGATTGTAATGAAATTAATGAGCTTCTCATATATCTTCTTCTCCATCTATCTTGATGATGTTGTTTCACGTCATGAATCAAGTGCAGTGTTGATGTTCGTCATCGATCCAGTGCTTTCACATTAGGAAACCACAATACCACGATACACAAATAAAGCATAATATCAAATTCGGTACTAATAACATTATTACAAAAAGTACTGGTGCGGACACCAAAAGTGCCGAATACTGATATCCTTAAAACTTAGTACCGATACATGTATCAAATTGGTAAAATAGACACTAGTACCGATACAGTACAAGTTAGGTATGTTGGAATCGGTATGCCCAAGACACATTAAATTGATGTGGCTAGTACGTTATGATCCAAGTCGGGTCATACCCAATAACAAGCTAGACAAACACTTATAATATTGATTCATGACATGATCAAACAAATAAATAGTAACACTTAGAATATTTAGAAATTGTTTTATAAATAATTGCACTTGAGGAACTAATAAATTATATGCATAATTTATTTTGAGAGTATATTTTATTTTGTTATTTAATGGGTTAAATAACATTATAAAAGGTTATGAGATATTGCATAAAGTCTTGTAAACATATGATGTTAATTTTATAAAAGATAAAATAATACAAGACATAATTTAAAAGAAAATATCTTGCAAAACTTATAAGATCTCACTAAATCCAAGAAAAGATCTTACAAGAGATATATGGATATCTTGGAAGATTTTGTGAGATCTTTACAAATCTCACAATATCCAAGAAAAGATCTTACAAGAGATATACGGATATTTTGGAAGATTTGGTGAGATCTTTACAAATCTCACAAAATCCCAAAAAGATCTTACAAGAGATATATGGATATCTTGGAAGATTTTGTGAGATCTTTACAAATCTCACAATATCCAAGAAAGATCTTGCAAGAGATTATATATAGTGGATTTGATTCATTATTCAAGAAGTTGTAATTCTTACACACACATTAAGATTTCAAGTGCAAGAACACTCTCAAATTCTCTCTAGAATTTCGGCCAAAGGTTGGTTGATAGAGAGGTGTTCATAAGTGAAAATCCTAGCAACATAAGATGTTTGTTGGAAGGCTTTGGGTATACAAGCTTGAGGTCTTCTCCTTTGAAGATTGTCATTCAAGAATCATCATCTTCTTCCATCTCCTAGCTCCTTGAAAGGTCGTTTCTTAAAACACCCTATGGTTGTGTTTTTGATAGCATGCATATTAATATACGGATCCAGGTTTTGGTTTTGCATATAAAATGAGTTTTATATCTTAAAAGCAACATGTTTTTAAATAATTATTCCGCTGCGTTTTCATTTTATATGGATAAAATGGCTTTGATAAACATGACAAAACCCCAACAAGGTATGGGTGGGAAAAAATTCCATCCCTATTCCGATCATCCAATTAGTGTAACTCACATAATCATAGGGCTGTAAACGAATCGAACGTTTAGCGAACTGTTCGTATACAGTTCGGCGGGAAGTTCGTGTATGTTCGTTCGTTTAATAAACGAACGAACATGAACAAGAAATTATTCGATTAGTTAAATGAACGAATATGAACAGAGGTCTCGTTCATTCAATTGTATTCGTGAACGTTCGGTAAGGTGTTCGTGAACATTTGTTCATTTGCGTTCGTTTATGTTCATATGTTTGTGTTTTAATTAAAGATTTTTGTACTTTTATATATTTTATCTATACTCTTTATATTATTAAACTTTTAGATATTTTATTACCCTAACAATTAAACTAGGAAACGCTATTTCATCTTGTTTATGCACAGTTTCCCTTCCCTTTCTCATTACTTACATCGACAAATACGATCAGCCTCTGTGTCACAATAAGGGATTCAAGTTCCAGTGGTGCTACTCTCTGGGCCATCCAACTTTATCCTTCATCACGTTCGCCAATATATTTGTGTTCATGAACCGTTCGTGAACACGCTCACTTCCTTAATGAACGAACACGAACATAAGATCTCGTTCGGTAACTGTTCATGAACCGTTAGTGAACACATTTATTTCCTTAACGAACGAACACGAACAAGGCCTCATTCGTGTTCTTTCGGTTCGTTTACAGCCCTACATAATTATGCATGTAATAAGTAATTATCACTCGACTAGTATGTTCGTGCATGCATATCCATTATTAAATGTTTATTTTGATAATATAATTAATACATTCATATAGGTAAAATGTTATTCAAAGATACCAATATCTTTATTTAGGCTAGATTTTGTAGAAGATCACATTTACACAGGAAGTATACGTGAAAAGGAGAAGAGAACAAATTTTATTGGCAGTAAGGGTAATTTAGTCATTTCTTAGTTGAAGCAAATCTCTACTTAACTTTTTAAACGGCTATAACTTTTTCTTATGTTAATATTTTTTTTAAATTCCATCGTATTAACAACGAGCATTTCATTCTCTTTAATTCGAGCAACATATTACTATAGTTTTCTTAAAAACATTACCGGATTTTGAATACCCATTAGTCTATTACGTGATTTTGAATACCCAGCACATGACTACGTGATTACACATTGAACATAAACTATTACATGATTACACATTTATTATTAATCCATTACTTGATTACATATTCAATAACAAGAACTACGTGATCTAATCTCTAATATACAACATTATGTGGTTATTATAAGTTGATTTGACTAATGTTTTGTATATAATTTATCCTTAATACGTGACTAGACATGAAATATTAGGTATTTCATGTGAAATATTATGTATTACATGTTTTTGTTTTTGAGTAATCACATAATCACTCAGTGTGGTATCGCATAAAATACTATAATGAAATCACATAATCACGAAATGGGTATTAAAAATCACGTAGTCATATAATAATATGTAGTCAACTATTATTACGTAATTACGTAATCACGTAATGGGTATTCAAAATTACGTAGTCATGTGTTAGGTATTCAAAATCAAGTAATGGGTATTCAAAATCATGTAAAAAAATTATGAAAACTATAGCAATAGGCAACTTAAATTAAAGAGAATGAAATGCTCGTTAATACGGTGTAATTTAAAAAAATATATATTAACGTATGAAAAAGTTATAGCCGTCTGAAAATAATGGGGAAGGAGTTCAATTGACAAAAACCAGAATACCCTTTCTCTATTTGTTTCTTTAATTGTTTGAACCTCATATTTACGAAATCTCACCGCCTAGTTTTTGAGCCCTTGATCTTGGGTGATCAATGACTCACATTGTCGCCTATCCTTTGTTAAAGAACTCTCTCTTGTATGTGACCGACTATCTATGTTTATAAAAATCCATTCCTTTGGCTAAAACCAATCCTCAATGCAAGAAACAAAATATCACTAATAAGGCTAAATGGTGTAAGATAAGGCTCTTAGGGGCTTTATCGCGCCACATGAGCGCCAACTAGACATGGGGCTCAATTGTTAATTAGTTTGGGATAAAGCCCCATAAAGCCTCTGCCAGCATTACTCATTTTTTTTTAATTTTAGATTTGTAAATTAAAATACATTATCTGAAAAAAAAACAATATAAAAAACGTTTTATTGAATTATAATAAAAAGATTACAACCCAAGTTTATTTGAACAATAGATAGCAATTTTAAACAAACGGCTTAATTGTTTGTATGGGCACGCAAAATTCTCCAAGTCGCAAGATGACATAAGTTTCTGCCCTCATTTAGTCGGTAGTCGGAACGGGCTACCTCAATCACTTTCTCTTCAGTCATGCCCTCTTCTTGGTTCATGGCATTGATAAAGAACCTCTTAAAAAGTCTACAAGATGTCCGATTCAAAATAAACTTTCTAGTAATGTGATTCATGTTATGATTGTTTGCACCCACTTGTTGACGAAAGTGCGTCAAAATCACATTCTAAGTAGCAGCATGACCTGGGGGTGCCCTTACCCCACAACATGCACCCAACTGGAAGCCAAAGCTTCGGTCCACAGGTTCACTATAAAATTGTTGAAAATATGATAAAGATTATTGAAATTGTGGTGTGAATGATGGTGAGTAGTGGTTAATAATGATGAAGATTGGTGATTTATATAGGGATGTGGGGAAAAATTTAGGATTTTTTAAATTTATTATTGTTTTTAACCGTCAAGAAAACAAAAATTGTTCTCACTAGCCGTTGGTGCTTTCCAATGACTCGATAGATCCCCTACCTTTAAAACGAATGGGCTGATGTTGAGTGTGCCATCATGTGGAGGTGGCATGAGGCGTTACCCACACCGTATAGACTAACAACAACCTCATAGCGTCCCATGATATGATCATGAACTAGCCACCAAATTCCTATCAAAATTGCATTTGCAAAACAATTGTCAAATTACGAACAAACCATTCAATGACCGTACAATATATAACTTAAAGTACAAGGATTGTGAAAGAAGGCAAAGGTTCCATCCGTCAGTTGAGATCATAGCCCAATCGTGGATTGACTCTCCTGCCCGACCAAAACATTTTATTCAATATTAACTCAAACAACTACACACAAGTTCACTTAACTACAACTATTTACAAATGCAAAAACAAAGATATGAAATTCTAATATACAATCACTTTCGGATGGGTATAAATAAAAACAAATCAAGTTTTTTTTGTATAAATAAACTAATTTTTTGAAGTGAATTATTAAAAAAAACTAAGTAAAAGAAAATAAAATGAAATAAATCTTCCTAAAGAGGATTATTTCAAACTATTTATAGGCAAACGAAGTTGAATTGTACAAATGATGTAAGACTAGTCGGAGTAATGGCTTGGGAGGGCCGTCCACGTCGGGCACACCTTCTCGTATAGGGGCTTGGACATGGCGTGGATCGAGTGGCATGGCTATCTTCACCTGACGTGGAGCAAATGATGACGATGACGTGATGGCGTGTGGTTGGTTGGTGCAATAGCGCGGTTGAATGGCTATAAATTTAAAAAATTATAAAAAAAATAAATTTAATCACTTCCTATATAAATCAAATCCCATTCAACCATTTTTACCAATTCTCTTCTACCCCACTCTACATTTTATAAAAATTTCTCTACTTTTATAAAAAAAAATGCATCCCCACAACCACTCATTTGACCCAAACAACCCGTATGGCCAAACCGAAACACCCAATGCTAGTTCACCTCAAAACGGTCCTCTACAAGTTCCGAGTAACTTACCCGATGTCACACCTCGACTAGCAGCGGAAGAAAAAAACGGGGTGCAACAGATATTTTGGTACAAGCACATTGTTTATAAAGATACTATAATTTAGATTACATTGTTGATTACATACTACATGAATGTTACAACAACATGTTCCTGCGAACCACGTTAATCTTCTAAACAACATGCTTCTACACACGTATTCATCTGTAAAGCACGTCTTGAACAACTGCAGGTATCACACAAGTCTCAAATTACCTGAAAAACATGTTAAAGTTTTGAAAGGTCAACTACAATTAGTTGGTGAATTTCACAATTTTTGTTTGTTCAAGAAATAAGTTTAAATAGATTGAATTACACAATTGATTGAATATATACTGAGCCCACAAGTGAAGCCTTGACTGCAAGTCAACCCTGTGGTCCACCACCACGACCCTGCCCCTGTGTAGATATGGCTAGTACCCCATAGCCTATGCTTGAACATGTACAATTGCACATGTATCTCATGGAGTTCCTGGCCATCGCAATTGGGTTTGTCAGACCAATAGTACTACTTACACATTCACTGGCCTACGGTTAATCACTTGGGTATGTGGGGACTTTTCATGTACTAGTGTTTACTCAGATAGTTCACATCAAGTCATGTATATATGTGCACGTATGAACGTATGTAACATGTATTTAACCCCATGTAAAACATGAAAACAATATGAAAATGAGGTAATGAAACTCACGTAATAGTAGTCCCAGTATGTTAATGACGTAAAGTATCCGCTATTCCGAACCTATAGGGTTAATTAACGAAAACAGTTCCAAATTCGGTAATTATTATATCTTAGGCTTGGATCAGAATATTCATCCAAGAATGGGCTTGTAGCATAATAGTAGGGCGATGGGTATTGCCTTAGTGTAAGAATTGTGTTTGGCTTCCGTTCACCATTTTGCGTGTCGGTCACAGTTAGTTGTTCCTGATGTTCGGGCAAGTGACTGATCGTATCGGATGTCCCATATTGTTGAGATTTTAAAATGATTTGTTGTCCATTAAGGAAGTTCGAGTGTTACCCGAGCCTAACTTGTTCAAAGTTCAGTTTCTGTTATCACCGTCGGGAATTTCCCCAAAGTAGCGTGTAATGTCCCCCATTTACTCAATTTGTCCAGGAATAGCCCAGAATTACTCCGACTTTCCAGTTATCGCAAATTTAGTCATCAGTAAGTTTACAAGTTCCGACAGGTTTATTAAACATTTAACTTGCAGGTTTGTATTAAAATAATACAATTTAAATGCACAAAATTCCAATGTTTTATTTCCAGCTATGATAAAATTCTGAAAATTTTTTGATAAACTTTTAAAAATATGTATGTTTTACGAAAAATATTCCTAGAATTTATTAATTTTAATAAATTTGTTTAACCGATAAATTTGCGATCACAACGATCCGATTTTTAAAATTCCCAAAATTTTACAAAAACCTTTTGATGTATCCAAAATGTAGGATCAAGTTCCTCCAATAGCAAAGGTACCTAAAATGTTATCTAGTCCATATAAAATGTTATCAAGTCCAAGATATACGTTTAAAGTCAGTTTATTGATCATTCAAAGTTACATTGAAGATCCTAAACCGACAGAGCTTCGCCGTCAACTTTGCAAAAACTGTTACAAATGAGAAAGCAAGACAGCTATTTATAGGGAAACAAGTTCGCACCAAAACAACCTTGGACCAACTTCGCACGAACTTGACTTTGTGCGAACTTGTCCTTAACAGTACAAGTTCGTGCGAACTTGCCCTCAAATCTACTTAAATAACTTCAAAATCTAACATTTTAACCCTATTTCGTACAGACTCGATCTAAGACTTAGACATTAGACATCGTGTACCAACAGACTCCCCCTTGGATAGTTGCCGTAGTCTTGATTAGTCTTCCAAAATCTTTAATCTTCAACATATGACTTTATCGACCAAAGAAGTTCTTGTACGGCTTCTTTCTTCCTTCCTGTTTCGGTATTAGCGTGTGATCAGTAGGCGGCGCCCATTTCATAAATTGAAATCTTCTAAGTCTCGCCTCTCTCCCCCTTTCATGTATCTGTTCCAAACGCTTTTCTTCTTTTAGAAACTCTTCTCGTTCAAGTTCACGCCACCTTGATTCCCACATATGCCCCGAGTTAATACCATGTGCATAGCAAACATTAACTACACCTTGGTATTGCTTCGGTTGTGTTTCCTCATGTTTATCATAGCTTATTTTGTTAAAGAATAAACATTTAATATCCTCCTTTGAGCAGTTTACTAGCCACATTGGGTCTAGTACTCTAATTGTTCTCCACAAACCCCAAATTCTTCGTCGTTCGATCAATTCAGGATCTTCTTCTTTGGTGATATCCCAATTTCCATCAGCTCTTAGCACAATCACAGCTTCACATGTATCAGGATCCGTTTGCCACCACAAGAAGTAAGGATGAAAATCTTGTTCAATTGGTTTCAATGGCATGTTCTTCATAGCTCTAGGCCTTTTCATCACCAACGTAATATCCTTTTCTTTTGTTACTTTGTTGATCTTTACACGACATTTTGGAATGAATGGTTTCCTGTATTTAAAACCATGCATCGCTTCAAACTTAATCACTTTCCACAAACGTTGATCAACAAACTTCATCTGATAACTGATGTTCTTTGTCTGCACTAACTCTTCAACATCCCTGTACGGTAAACTTTTCAAATCATTCAAATACCTGAAGTATTGAACACCAAATTCTCGTTTAATCGCATACACATTCAACTCCCTAATCTAGCCCCGCTTAGAATGTCTCCTAGAGATTTATCTTTCTCGCGTGTAAAGAATGCCAATGGTCGTTTGAACTTTCTTTCTTTCGGCACTCTTTGAACCAAGACTTCTTAGCTTCAGCAATTTCTTCTTTTGATAAACGTTTAGGGAAACTACCATCTTTCACAACCTCATCGATCTTTCTCTTCAGTAAATCTAGATCGATTTCTTTCATTATCTTTTCAAAAGTAGGAAAGCTATCAGTATCAACACTAGAATACTTTTCAATCTCGTCGTCTGAAGCATCTTCAATAACAACTCTATCATAATCGTCAGCTTCAGGAACTTTCTTGTAGATATAAGTGTTAGGTTCAAATGTGCTGATATTCACCAATTCTTCTTCAAAATCGAAATCAAATGTATCAGCGTCAATTTCCAACAATTTAGCCAATTCTTCTTTTGAATAGTTATGCACGAATTCCCCCTCTTCAACATTATGCTATAATATTAACGTCATGGGCTTATAGCTATCAGGAACAGCTGTAACAGGATTAGCTGTGAAGATTCCTGATGCTTCAGTTTCAGTAGGCCATGTCTGCTCCCCCTGAACTTGTTCACTCTCTGCATTCACCTCATCATTTAATACTGAATCAGAATCAAACTCTTCATGAACTTTCGCAGATTCAACAGTTATACCAACACCCCCTTGACCATCATTACCATCACCATCGTGATCTGAATCGTCATCTTTATCGTTTGCAGGGTCATCAGCTTTATCATCATCATTCATTTCCTCATCCTCATCTTTTTCAGCTTCAGCTTCAGCTCGTTCAGTACGTAAACGCCTTAGCTCTGCGATTCTTTGAAGGATAGGATTGTTGATGATATCAACAACTTCACTTACTACAACCAAGCTTCTCTCAGAACTTTCTTCAACAACAGGCTCTTCAGTAGACTTTGATCCTTCAGAAACAATTGTTTCCTTTTCAATCCCTTTGCCCTTTCCTTCTGAAGCCGTTTCTTTCTCTGCTCGCTCCTTCTCATCTTGAATTTCCAACCAGTTGTATTCAGCAATGAAATCAATTCCCAGATTGTTGGTAAGAACACATTGAAGCATGCTGAATCTTTTGTTGTTCTGAACCTTTTCAACTTCTAGTTCTACAATCAATTTTCTTAATCTTTCGTTATCAGATCCTAAGCTTTCAACCATCGCCTTCAAGTAACCTCTATCATCTTCAAGAAATTTCACCCTGTTCTCTAGAATTTCTTTCTCAACTTCATTCTGTTTGATCTTATCTTCCAGAGCTTCGATTCGCCTTTCTAACTCTTCAGGCTTTGTTTCTTTAAACATGTCTGCCAAATCTTCAGAAGTAATGTTTTCTGTGACATTATCTAGAATATCACCAAACGCATCACTGAAATATCTAACATTCTGTGGTGTTGAGTGTTCCGAATTTGGCGTTGCTTTTGGAGTAGAGTTTGGAGTATCCTGCGGTGGAGTTTTCTTCGGTATAGATATACTCTCTTGAATAACCACTGGTGGTTCTTGAACAGAAACAGTTACAGGCTCTTGAACTATTGCGGTTGGCGGTTCTTGAACTTTAGAAGTGATTGGAGGTAAATCTTGCATTTGAGATGCTTGTGATGGAGTAACAACCTTCTTTCTTTGGCTAACATATCTCCGTTTAGGTAACACCTTTCGTACTTGGAGATCCAGTTGTTTTCTTTCCTTCACCAGCTTTGGATTTCACATGTTTTGATTTCCTTTTTGGCCTATCTTCTTCAGATGGCTCATACAAACCTTCACCATGTTTCTTTAATCGTTCTTCTTCCACCTCTTTCTCAAACCTTTTTTGACGTTCCTCTAAAGAATCAATATAATCTTCTTATCAGAGGTAGCAGAAATTACATCATCATGATCACCTCCAGCAGTATCAATCTCAACTTCTTGGCTTTCCACATTTATTGCTGCACTAGAACCCACAATATTTTCAGATTCATTTTCAGGTTCATCTATCAGCATTGTTTCGACTTTCTTCGAGGCCCTTTTGTGCTTCTTTTTCTCTGGTTCATCCTTGATATACCAGAAACTTCGTTTACCCACAAAATCTTTCAACTGCTCCGCTTCAGCACTTTCATCACCACTACCGTCTTTCCTCTATTTACCATCTGGTGACGATATATAGTCAGCTTTATCAATAGCACCAAACATCGGTTTCGCAGTTGGAGCAGAATCTTGTCTTTGATACGTCTTCAACTTTTTCGGAGTATCTTCGTCCATATGATGTAAATATAATACATCATTAGGATCCTTCACAATATCTTTGAACTTTTCGCCAATAAGCATCTGGACAAATCGTGGATAAAGCAATATCTTGTCTTTCCCATATTCTTCGACTTATGATCAAACACAACATGAGAATAATTGAACTTCTTGTTCAGGACCAACGCAGTAGCCATACACATCATATAATCCTGCATGTCGTCTAAACCAGTTCTTCGATGACTGAAAGCGTGTATCAATGCGTGCAGAAAGAACTTGTACGGTAGACCTAGACCTCCCTTCTTGGAAGATGATGCATTTACGTGACCATGATATCCCATTCTGTAGAAGCACCCTTTAACCATGCGCTCGTGAAAACCCTTGGGATCCAATGCGTCATCGTTAAACTCCAATACTCTTCGAATGTCTGCTTCTGTCACTGTAGTCGCTTTATCTTCATTTCCGACGCGAACAACAGATTTAATCACTTTGTTTGTCTCGTTGTATTCGGCAAAATTCCAAAAGAAGTTCACATGAGATCGATATACTATGTGTTTGTCCGTTATCGCCTTTGTTACTGGTATACGTCCCATGAATTCCAATACTTCAGAAAATGGTGCAAGACTTGGATATAACTTCTTGTCCAGCGATATACACGTATTATGGAACTTCGAAAACGGAAGCTGCACATTTTGCTGCAGGACAAACAACAAAACACTTAGAGAAAATTTCAACAATTTTATCACACACATACACAACTTCGCACGAACTGGGTTCCCACTTTGCACGAACTGTGCTACACCACTTAACAATTTCAAGTTTCAATAAACTGCTACTTCGCACGAACTGATCAATCAATATATTAATCACATTTAATTTCAACTTCGCACGAAGTGGTTCAGATTAATCTTAAACAGGTTCATGACAAGTTCGCACGAACTTGTCATCTTCCCCAATATAACCTGCAACACTATTTATGATCCAAAGTTCAAATTCTTGATACATTTGGTGTTTATATATGCTGATTAACAATTTTTATCATTCAATTTCATTATTCAAGCCCTAATTCTATATGTTTTAACATTTAAGGATCCGACACGACAGATTAACATTGAATTCAGGGTTTTTATCCAATATACTCACCTCAGCCATTGAAATAGGTGTGCAAATTACCTAAATCAACTATCAATTTGGGCAGAGTAACGGTATGTTGATTGCAAAAACAAGTTCGCTCAAAATCGCTCAAGTTCGCTCAGACAAAACACACACTGAAAAATGAGCAACTCCATCCGAAGTGAGGTATTTATACCTCAGGTGAACTTCGGACGAGCTTGATAACAAAGACATATCTTTCTTTTATTATCGTACTTCGAACGAAGTGGTATAAGATGATATTCAAACCTGATGTTCAACTTCGTCCGAAGTTGACTTACTGTTTTTGAAATTTTCAAACTTATAAGTTTTGTCAATTTAAACCTTGTACTTTAACACTTATACCAGTTTTGAAATCCACTCAGTTGACCAAGACCAAGTTAATGACTTTGGTTAACCCATTTGTCTACCGAGTCCAAGTTAATGACCCCGGTTTGACCCGTTATGAACATACTGGTGTTTTTGTCAATTGTAAAGTTTCAAATTAATGAACTTTTAATCGTTTTGAATCATTTTTTATTTTTACAGATTAGCTCCCAACCCATTGTCAACAGGATTCCCAGATCTTAGCACCTTTCCAAACTTCGAAGATCCGCTTTCCATCATTGGTTGTTAAAACAAGATAGAAATAAAATCTTTTTGATTTTTTAGAAAGTTTATGCTAAAACACATTGAAATTCTTTTTGGATTTATTCTGTAATGAAATGACTCTATGTACAAACATATTTACAGACATATTTTTGTGAATTCGTGTCTAAGGATCCTAGTAGTTGTTTGAGACATATCACCAGTACCGTTGTCCTTTTAATGACATTAAGTTTTAAACAAATTTACCTAGATTGTCGATTATTTGTCCACTTAGACTTCAACACATTTCTCAGTTGTTCCAAGATATGTTATGTAGAATTAAGTTACTTGACTTAACTATGGTTCCCATATCAGAATATACTCACGTATCAAGATTCCCTAGATTTCATCTTACAGGTGAGTATAGCGTAATTGATATCTGTATCTGGGTTGTGCGAGACCTTGAGAGCTCATGTTAATACCACCGTATCGACAAAGAGATGAAAGCTCGACTTTAAGGTGATGTTCCAATATGGAATCTTTTGACATCAATTGATTAGATCTTACGATTCTTTCTATTTGCTGCAGTTTTAGTGTTTTTAGCAAAAGCATTATAGAAGTTCTAGGCCATTGCTTACGCAAAATCAGAAGAACTTGTATAATACCTCAGATATCAATCATCTATAAAGACCTCGTATCTCAGAATCAGGCAATCTCTCAAACGAAATTTCAGAGTACTAAGTCCATATATCCGAGAGATGTAAATCCACAAATTAAGCAGTTGTAAAATTTAGTTTATATCCCGGAAACAATTTACTGAACGTGTAAAGCCTATCGACACATCCACAGTAAGACTTGTTTAATCCATTTAACTTTACAAATCTTTAGCATACTGTGATAGTCCACTGATGTACTATCATTTCCTTTTTGACACAAAATTCTTTTTGTCTTTTTCATGTTTCTGTACATTTTTGCTTTTTATATGTTTTTGTATTTTCTCGTTTTATTTCTCCCCCTAAAATCAAAAACATATTTTTGGATTTTAGTTTTAAAGAAATCTAATCCTAAAAAGATAACAAACCAATGAGAATCACGAGAACTCGTCGTCCGGTCCGTATTCAACCTCTGCAT